>JABMCL010002589.1:62500-120000 GCA_018857735.1 Alviniconcha marisindica
AGGTTCTGACTGAACCAAAACTACATTCCTTGTCAAATAATTTCGATTTCGTGTTCTCTCTCTCTCTCTCTCTCTCTCTCTCTCTCTCTCTCTCTCTCTCTCTCTCTCTCTCTCTCTCTCTCTCTCCCTCCCCCACCCACCCTCTCTGTCTTTCAGTACTTTCTTGACCTCTGCCCTGACCCCTCACTCTCCAGTGTCTTCTGGAGTCTCTTGCTTTCCACTGCTGCTCGGTCGTGACTAGCGTGGTGCCAGTTGTCAAGAATTTTACAACGTGGTCACATGTGTAATATTCTCTGCTCACCCTCGACCCCCCCCCCCCCCCCCCAACTCTCTCCTCCCGTAACCTCCACTTTACGTAGGGCTGCGGGGCGGTAGCCTGTATAGCAGAAGGCGTGTTAGCCGGTGTCTTTTTCTCGACTTCCTGCTTTCCTTCTTCCAACTTCTAGTTTTTCCCTCTCCGTGTGTCTCTGTCTGTCATGTCTTCTCTCTCTCTCTCTCTCTCTCTCTCTCTCTGTCTCTCTCTCTCTCTCTCTCTCTCTCTCTCTCTCTCTCTCTCTCTCTCTCTCTCTCTCTCTCTCTCGCTCGCTCGCTCGCTCGATCTCTGTCTCTGTGTCTGTCTGTCTGTCTTTCTGTTTCTATCGCACAGGGCCACTTCAGGAGTTTCGTCCTGAACCAACTCATTAATGCGAGTCGTCGTCATTTAAAGAAGAAACCAAACATCAACTTGAAATGCACAAAACAGACATGAAAACCAAATAGTCTCTGTCTGTCTGTTTCTTTGTCTGTCTGTCTGTCAGTTTCTGTCTCTGTCTCTGTCTCTGTCTCTCTCTGTGTCTCTCTCTCTCTCTCTCTCTCTCTCTCTCTCTCTCTCTCTCTGTCTGTCTGTCTGTCCTGTCTGTCTATCGTCTGTCTGTCTGTCTGTCTGTCAGTCAGTCAGTCTCTCTCTCTCTCTCTCTCTCTCTCTCTCTCTCTCTCTCTCTCTCTCTCTCTCTCTCTCTCTCTCTCTCTCTCTCTCGCTCTCTCTCTCTCTCGCTCTCGTTCGCTCGCTCGCTGTCTAGCTGTCTATAGCGCTCTATATACCTGTCTATATCTCTGTCATCTAGATGATCGCGGTCTATATACCTGTCTATATCTCTGTCACCTAGATGATCGCGGTCTATATACCTGTCTATATCTCTGTCACCTAGATGATCGCGGTCTATATACCTGTCTATATCTCTGCCACCACCTAGGTGATCGCTGTCTATATACCTGTCTATATCTCTGTCACCTAGGTGATCGCGGCCGAGGGAGAGCAGAAAGCTTCCCGTGCCCTGAAGGAAGCCGCTGACGTCATCAGCGAGTCTCCGGCCGCTCTTCAGCTGCGCTACCTGCAGACGCTGAACACCATCTCCGCCGAGAAGAACTCCACCATCATCTTCCCCCTGCCCATCGACCTGCTGCAGGGGTTCGTGCAACACAAAGGTGGCAGCGTCAAGTTGTAGGCCAAGGCCAGGGGAGATGGTCACGTGAACCAATCGGCGGACGGGAGAGAGGAGGGTGGAAGGGGGTGTAACTCTCAAGTTATTGCCAGCAACATTCTCCTTCTTCTTTCCCTTGGGAGACCGAGAGGTCACTCATCACTACAAAGGAGCAGAAAAAGCAAACAAACAAAATTCAAAGATAAATGAAATGAATGAATGAATGAATAGATTTCCAAGTCAAGAGAAAAGAAAGAAAAAATGGGGGCGTGGGGTGGGGGGGGGGGGGGAAAGGACGTGGACTCTTTGCATCATCCGACTCTGCCTTGTTGTCTGTCTGGTGTCACGCTTGAACTGTTTGTTTGTTCGAGGGTCGCATCACTCTTGCTTTCGGTTTCTGATTAAAGGGGCAGCACATTATACATTACATAAATCCTCACTCGCCCTGTACATGCCTGTCGTATAACGATGAGGGTTTTTTTCTTTTTCTTTTTCTTTTTCTTGGTGGGGTACAGAACTACGGTACCCGGTGTGTTTTCGTCCCTGTCTGTGTATGACCCTGTTAACTAAGCCAGCATTTTCTCCTTACCTGAACGTCACGTTCTCTCTTTCGTCCATAGGCCGCTCTAATCCATCCAGATGTGTCTTTGTCGTTCTGACGTGGATGTATTGCTGTTGTGACGTGCTGGATCCCGGACTTGTTCTCACGGCTTCCGTTCGTTTCCTTGGCAACTGTTTCGGTGGCAGGAATAGGGTCAGGTGTGAAAAAGGTTTGGGGGGGGCGGGGGCGGGGGGGGGGGGGGGGGAAGGGTATTGTTGTGTGCACTGATACAATTGTGTACACTGATACAATTATTAACACTGTGTGTTTCTACTGTTTGTGATCGCGTGTGGCGGCGCTTTTTGCGAGTTCTGTTTCATCAGAATGGTGAAGAAAGAAAAGAAGGGAAAAAAGAAAGAAAAGAAATCTTCCACGGATTGTTGTTGGTGCAGCCTGGAGGAGGTCTTCTTTATTTGTGCTGTTTATTGTTCTGTTTTTTTTAATGTATTATATATATATATATTAATTAAGAAAATCTAAAATAGAAATGATTGACAGTGGTCAGAGGACAAAAATCCTTTGTTAAAATTCACAAAATTGGACGCTCCTTTTGCTTGGACAACTTGCGTTTCTATTAGTTTAACATTTTGAGTGTTTTGATCATTGATAATAATGTCTGAGGGTTAATTAATGTTGATGTTATTGGGGTGTTTGTTGTTGTTGTTTGTTTGTTTTTCATATTATGACTATTCATAATCCCACCTATTTATGAACGTGCTTTGAATCTGTAACCGCTAACTCATTTTTTATTTTTACACTCTCCCTCCCTCATACACACACGCACGCACGCACGCACGCACGCACGCACGCACGCACGCACGCACACACACACACACACACACACACACACACACACACACACACACACACACACCACACACACACACACACACACACACACACACACACACACACACACACACACACACACACACACACACACCTCATATGCGTATGAGCTGCTTGCCTTTTCCTTTTTATTTTTTGCAGTTTGATTTGTCAACAGCAAAATACGCATAAAACTGAATAAATCAATGAAATAAATAATGTACTTGTTTGCTTTGTATACTTTTTTTGCGGGGGTGGGCGGGGGGGGGGGGGGGGGGGGGGGGGGGGTTCACTTGCGAAATGTGAGTCTGTGTAATGATAAGTATTCATCTGGTGGTTACAGCTGCGGCAAAGGCTTTAATGTTGGCCTTTTTTCGGAAACTATGAAGGCGAGATCTTTCAAAACTTGACACGAGGATTACCTCCAATGGGCTTGACAGTTCCATGCCTGTTTCGCTGACGTTGGTCTAATATCCAGGCCACAAAGGTTCCATGCCTGTTTCGCTGACGTTGGTCTAATATCCAGGCCACAAAGGTTCCATGCCTGTTTCGCTGACGTTGGTCTAATATCCAGGCCACAAAGGTTCCATGCCTGTTTCGCTGACGTTGGTCTAATATCCAGGCCACAAAGGTTCCATGCCTGTTTCGCTGACGTTGGTCTAATATCCAGGCCACAAAGGTTCCATGCCTGTTTCGCTGACGTTGGTCTAATATGGCGGCCACAAAGGTTCCATGCCTGTTTCGCTGACGTTGGTCTAATATTGAGCCCACAAAGGGAGAAAAATAAGAAAAAGACCCAGAAGAAGAAAGTTGCATTAAAAAAAGAAAGAAAAAAAGAAGTGGCAATTTGTTGCGCAGTAAAGTTGAAAAGTGTGTACGGTCACATGTTATTGCCTCGTAATGACTTGAACACGTTATTGTTTCGTGATGACTTGACTTGAACACGTTATTGCCTCGTGATGACTTGAACATGTTATTGCCTCGTGATGACATGAACATGTTATTGCCTCGTAATGATTTGGGAACACGTTATTGCCTCGTGATGACTTGAACAGTTATTGCCTCGTGATGACTTGAACAGTTATTGCCTCGTGATGACTGAACATGTTATTGCCTCGTGATGACTTGAACATGTTATTGCCTCGTAATTAAACCTTTTGGGAACACCGTTATTGCCTCGTGATGACTTGAACACGTTATTGCCTCGTGATGACTTGAACATGTTATTGCCTTTCCTTTTGGGATGACTTGAACACGTTATTGCCTCGTGATGACTTGAACATGTTATTGCCTCGTGATGACTTGACCTTGAACACGTTATTGCCTCGTGATGACTTGAACATGTTATTGCCTCGTGATGACTTGAACATGTTATTGCCTCGTGATGACTTGAACACGTTATTGCCTCGTGATGACATGAACATGTTATTGCCTCATGATGACTTGAACACGTCATTGCCTCGTGATGACTTTAACATGTTCGCGAATCCTGCTGCCGACCCGTTTTCCGGGTGTAGCTTTGTTTGACTGCAGCAAAAACTGAATCTTTTGTGCAGCAGAAGAGTTTTCACCTTTGCTTAAAGAAGCAGGCTGCGGCGAAACTACAAAAGAAAGTAGACTCTACCCACGCGTAGGATACTATTTTTAAGTGAGATTTTTTTCCAGCCGTTCGTTGATGCTAACCGCTGACAATGTTCTTGCCGGTTTGGGTTATCAAATTTCCAGGCAACAGTTGTCGGACAGGAGAAACTAAATAAAATAAACCCCCCCTCCCCCGGTTCTTATTCATTTTTGGGACGAGTTTTTAATCCAGTCGAGTTCAAGTCTTGTATGTGCGTAACGTATGGACACAAACACGATGCTTAAAGCGTTTTTGCGCATATTCCAGGGAAATAACTAATCCATTTCCTGTCTCTGCGAACCACATTACGTTGGCATTATTTTCTCGGTTGCTGTTGTTGTTGTTTTAAACTCTGGATTATAATAATCTCTAGCGAGTTTTCCTTGCTTCTACTAAATGCTATGACAGTGACCTGTTGTAAGGTTATGGAGGAGGGGCGGGGCATTTTGTATTAATTTGTATTTATTTTGTTTTGTTTTGAAGGGTAGAGAAGGATGGGGTTTTAAACATATTTTTCTCTCTCCAGCAAAGTTTGAAAAATGTAGCATTTGCAAGAAATCATAAAAATAAAAAAAATGAAGAAGAGAAGATAATTGTAATAAATGATGATATTGTTGTGTTTATTACGTTAAGTGTACAGAGACAAGAAACAGGAAAGGATGTTGGAAATAATAATGTGAACGATTCGGGCTTAGAAGCTGTACATTTTGTTTTTGTGTTGTTGATGGAAACTCATTCTTGCCCGTGATGATGTATGTGTACTTCACGTTACATGTTAATTCACGTTACATGTTACATGCATGGTCTGTGTGTCTCTCAACGTTCTGTCCATCACTTGATGTATGTGTTTTATTTCACGGAATATTTTCATGTGACATTCGTAATGCTCGCAACATACTGAAGAGGAACAAATCTGCAGAGAAAAACAGCAATTAATTTTTTTTTTTTTTTTTTTTTTTTAAAACCCGGTCAGTAACCTGATAAAAAAAAGTTGCATGACAATTGCGGACGTGACTGGATTTTTTTTTTATTAGCACTTAATGTAAATTACCACTTGCTTTGTGCCCCCCCCCTCTCTCTCTCTTTGGGCCCTTTCGGACTTGTAAGTTGGGCAATAAAACGGGCCCTTTTTCTCTCTCCCCTCTCTCTCTCTCTCTCTCTCTCTCTCTCTCTCTCTCTCTCTCTCTCTGATTCTTGTGACATGCCTGAAAAATTTAAATTAAGCCTTCTGTCTGTCTGTCTGTGTGTTTGCCTGTCTGTCTGTCTGTCTTCTCTCTCTCTTGTCTGTCTGTGTGTTTGTCTGTGTGTTTGTCTGTCTGTCTGTCTGTCTCTCTCTTGTTGGTCGTCCCAAGCTTACCCTGTGCGGGGTTGTTTTGTGTCTTTTATTTGCAAGAGGTATGGAGTAGGGGGGGGGGGGAAGAGGGGGGTGTTGTGATCTTATGTTGCGAATATTAAACTTGATGGACAGATTCTGCTACACTCACAGTGCCTCTGACTCCAGCAAGAAGTTTAATTCCGTTCCTAATAATCCCTTCCAGGTCCGTAGCGCAGTGTCCGGGAACGCCTTCACAAAACTAGGTGTCGCTGCTTGCACTACGTCATATCTAAAGGTCACGTGTTACATCCGGTTACGAGCCAATCACAAGTTTCTCGTCCCACGACACTGAAAAAGTCTCAACGCACGAAAGGTTAATAAGAACGTTTGTTTAATAATGACACCACAAAACACGCGAATTTTCGGGGTAAGCCACTTTGTCAGTCGACAGAACGACATTTAAACAACAGTTAAACGGTGAAAAAAAAAAGTTTACATATAGGCTACTGAATAAAGAATTTGCCTTGAACAGTGGGTTGAACGAGACCCGTTTTTTTGTGAGCGATACTTCCGTGAAAACTAGTCCACGAGAAAGTGGGAAACAACTCGGTGTATCGCCGCTGAACTCAATCAGCCAAGGCCAAAATATAAATCAGGGCAGTGCCCATGCATCGACACACGGCATGTTAAAAGGTTGCGAGTAGCAACAGCTGAGAGAGAGAACAAAGTGGTACTTGAAGAACAGGTCACTCACTCCTGTAGCGTCTTGTCAGCAGCGTGTAGCAGAAAGGGATGGAATCTATTTTTATCTGGTTATTTTTAGCTCGTGACCCAGATTCACCCAGCCTGTACCCGGAAAGGGACGGAATCTAGTTTAATGTGGTTATTTTTAGCTCGTGACCCAGATTCACCTAGTCGCTGCGCTATGATTAGCTGATAGACGGCGAACGGACTGACGAGCAGAAAATTTGAATGGCCGACGGCCATAACAATGCCGTCTTCGGAGACCTGTTTTTGGACGTGTGTTCTTGTACATAATAATAATGTTAGGGAATTACGTCACATAATGTTTCTACTTTTGTACTCTCGTTTGTTCCTGCATATTTCCCCTGTAGTATACGGATCATTGAAGGTCAGCTGCAGTTGTATTGTGTGTTTTTTTGTCAATACGTTTTTTTGTTTTGTTTTGTATTTTTCCTTCGTGTGTGTGCGTGTGTGTGCGTGTGTGTGTGTGTGTGTGTGTGTCTGTTGGATCGGATATATATTTTGGCCTGCGTCACTACTTAACACACGTGTATGACAAAGAGTAGTGTAGTGCAAATATTACCATGGTGCATCTAGAAGAGGGAGAGAGAGAAAAGTAGTTCACTAGTGTAGTAGTCTCTCTTCCTCGTTCTGGTGTTGTTGTTTTGTTGCCTCCCCCTCTCTCTCTCTCTCTTTTTAAACTACAATCCCTGTAAAATAAAGTTTTCGACTCTTCTCTCTCTCTCTTTTCTCTCTCTCTCTCTCTCTCTCTCTCTCTCCAACCCTCTCCACCCCCTCTCTCTCTCTCCCCTCTCTCTCCCCTCCTCCCCCCCTCTCTCTCTCTCCTTCAGTCTTCGTATGAGAGGAGTTTTGAACTGTGCATTTACTTATGACAGAGACTGATCGTCCTAATTGACCCTGTGCGTTAAAATCCAATTACTAAGTAAGTTGTGTCATCGTTAAGAAAACGAAAGAAACAAACTTGTTTTACCATCAGTCCTGGCTCTCCTTCTTTCTTGTTGTTTTCGGGTTTAGTTTAGTTTTTTTTTAGTTTTTTTTTTTTTCAAATGTTTTTATTACTTTTTTCTTTAATTCTCAAAATAAAATTGTTTTTTGTTTTGTTTTGTTTTTTGTTTTGTTTTTTATATGTTTCTAATACTTTTTTCTTTAATTCTCAAAATAAAATTGGTTTTTTGTTTTGTTTTTGTTTTCTTTTAAATGTTTTTTATTACTTTTTCCTTTAATTCTTAAAGTAAAATGAAGGTCTCGAATCTTCTTGTACACCGTTACACACTTGAAGAAGAAGAAAAAAGAAGAAAAAAAGAAGAAGAAAGAACAGGCCTGGGATGGATAGACACTCCGCAGAAACACAGTTAGCCCTCAGCACTAATAACGTTTGCCACGCGGCACCAATAAACTTGGCACGCGGCACCAATAAACTTGGCACGCGGCACAAATAAACTTGGCACGCGGCACAAATAAACTTGGCACGCGGCACCAATAAACTTGGCACGCGGCATCAATAAACTTGGCACGCGGCGTCAATAAACTTGGCACGCGGCGTCAATAAACTTGGCACGCGGCACCAATAAACTTGGCACGCGGCGTCAATAAACTTGGCACGCGGCACCAATAAACTTGGCACGCGGCGTAAATATGGGGAGCGGGGATAGCTCAGTGGTTAGAGCGTCGGACTCGTGATCGAAAGGTCCCGAGTTCGAGGAGCGGCGGGAGAATTTTCTTCTCCAGGGTCAACTTTCTGTGCTGACTCTTATTCGTTCCACCCCGTGTTACCGCAGTAGCACGTAAAAGATCCCGGTCATTCTGCCAAAAGTGCAGGTGGCAGGTTACGCTAAACACACATACACCTACCTATGTGGCTTTGAATGAAGTGACACTGTAACCTGGTGCATGATTGAATGGTGTACACAGAACTTGCGCCGAAACGGCAGCATTTCACGTGGCACCAGCCATGCAACAACCACAGAGTGCTGCCAGTACACCACTTCCGTGGATATTAATAATACGCGCTATAAAAGGATACAGTAACTCATTCAGAATCGCATGCCAATGTGCGCAGTGAGTCTGCTCGAGAGCGGAGAATAGCGGTATATTAAAAAAAAGAAAAAAGAAAAAAAGCTATGAATAATAATAATAAATAACATCTGGTACTCCGCATTGCGGAACAGCAGCCGCAGAAACACGTTTGGCACTCGGCACGAGTAACATCTGTCACCCGGCATGAATAAACTTGGCACGCTGCAGAACTGACATCTGGTGCTCCGCATAACGGAACGGCAGGTGTACTACTAAATCGTTCCTGGGTGCTAGTGGTGGTGAAAATGTGTTCAAGTACCGCTGGTTCCCTCTTTTTTATGGCACAAACCGTCCGCTGATTTGTGCGTCTGGTTTGTGCCGTCACCAGCGGTTTCCGGTAGAGCGAAATTTTGACCTCCATTATTTAGGCGGGTAGCGTCTCCTAGCAACACGCTAGGAGCTGTGTGAAAGTGGAGGTGGCCGTCCTGGGCTCCCCGTCCCTGATAGTCCTTGTGGTCTCTGTGGACGTAAAGCGACAGTGAATTTGAACTTAAACTACGATCCGAGCTCGGGAGCTGCGTGCAAGTGGAGGTGGACGTCCCTGGCTCCCGTCCCTGGTAGTTGTTGTGGTCTCTGTGGACGTAAAGCGACCTTGAACCTGAACTAGCAACACAAAATGTTATCACAGAAACTCTGTCTGTCTGTCTGTCTGTCTGTCTGTCTGTCTGTCTGTCTGTCTCTCTCTGTCTCTCTCTCTCTCTCTCTCTCTCTCTCTCTCTCTCTCTCTCTCTCTCTCTCTCTTTCTCTCTCCCCCCCCCCTTTCTCTTTCTCTCTCCCTCCCTCTCTCTCCCTCTCTCTCTCTCTCTCTCTCTTCCCTCCCCTCTCTCTCTCTCTCTCTCTCTCCTCTCTCTCTCTCTCTCTCCTCTCTCCTCTCTCTCTCTCTCCTCTCTCTCTCTCTCTTCTCCTCCTCTCTCTCTCTCTCTCCTCTCTCTCTCTCTCTCTCCAGTGTCTAGATAACTATGTCCAAACCGCAGTGACTGGCGCGGCTTTTGCTCCGTTCGTTTGTCAGTTCAGCGAGTCGCACCGGCTTAAAAAGAAAACTACGCTCAGTTAGTTATTTCTGCACTTTCTGCCATTTGGGTTAGCGCAGATTGTATGTAACCTTTGAATGGTTGCAGTAGTACGTGAGTGTGGGTATGAAATGTATGTGAAACTTCTCTCTGTATGAAGAGCTGTGCTTTGGGTTACCATTCATAAATGTAAAAAATAAAATAATATATATATATATATATATATCTAAACACCTAAAACAAGGACGACTGCTAGCGTTTGAAAATTCCCAATAACAGTAAAACGTAGTTGGGATATCAACAAATTAATGGTTAGTCATTTTGGGGTTTACTTGTTTTCAGTTTTTCGTTGTTGATGTTTGTTTTGTTTTTGTTTTGTTTTTGTATTGATTTTAAGTGTTTGTTTTTGTTTTGTTTTTGTATTGATTTTAAGTGTTTGTTTTTGTTTTGTTTCTGTTTTATAGCCAAAAATAAGAAAAAGTGTAAAAATGTGTTTAGGGCTGCCCAGATCAGGATTTCACCCGAAAACCTTTCCTTTCGGGGTTTTTTCAACATCTCTGGACATAGTGGGTTTTCCATCTTCATAGGACGTCCTTTGTCTTTAACATACTTTTGTTGTTTTTGTTGTTGTTGTTTTTTTGTTTAGTTTTTGAACATTTTTTTTTCTTCTCTCGTATATTTTAAATATGATACCTACTGATCGCGTTCGTATACCAGAGTATCGATTGTGTATTTTGTAAATATGGCACGTCGGTGACAGAATATCGTAAAGTTACTTTCAGTAGTCGAATTTCTGTTGCATGAAATTCTACCGATTGTAAATTCGTTTATTCTGAGAATGTTCGTGTGGTTGTACAGAAATAGGGGCGTTCAACAAAGCGTACGTTGCCTTTCTATCTGCATGGATACGATGATATCTGGTACCACGGTGCTGAAAGAGTTTAAATTCAGGCTCTTTAAACGTGCAGTGCAGGCGTGTATTGTACAACCCCCCTCCCTCCCCTCCCATCCTCGCCCTCTAAAGAAATAGATTAAAAATAAAAATCGTAATATTGAAAGCATTAAGGACCTTCTTTTTGGGGGTGGGACGGGTTGGGGTGGGGGGTGGGGGGGGGGTGCGTTTTACTTATAATGAACCAGAAGCTTTGTGCGAATAACGACAAAAAGATGTACATGTATGTTGATAACGCATGTGACGCAACAGAAAGGTTTATGTTAATAACGCAAGTGATTCTGACAACAAACAGTCTGCAAAAGCTAACAATTTATGTTCGAGAAACGTTGAAAAGAAACAGAGCTTGTAGCAAGCTTTCGAACTGGAATTCAACTCTTACACGAGTTCAGTTTTATAATGAATTGACATTCTGCACTTGGGATTTGCCAACTGATCTGACTGATGGATTATTCTTGTACCAGATCATGCTGGTATTGTCATGTACTTGGGGTTTCTAAATAAGGCTGTGTATTCTATTATATATATTTAAATGTACATCCTTTTGTGTAGTATATATACATATGTAAAGCTGTACTACTCATTTATCCACGCCCCTCTTACTAACAGTTGTTGGACAGTTGTCAGAAAGTGACCTCCCCTGCTTTTTCTACGACAGTTGTTTCTGTGTATGGAAATCGATGCTCAAATCATGCTTGTGTATGATTTCTGAACAGTCCGTGAATGTTTCATTCAGCGGTTTGATGGTGTGTTGTATAATGGAGTATTGCTGGTCTGATCACTTCGTTTCCTTCTTGCCGTCTAAAAATCCTCATGTTGATTGTAACTGATACCGCTTCAGGGAGACCCGTTCAAACTGAAAACTCTGTTTTACTGTTTGAAAGAGAAAAATGGGACGGAGGGATGGGGTTTCCTTACATTTCTAACTTAAGGTTTCCTTCTCGTTGTTGTTTTTTCTTTCTTTTTTTTCTTTTTCTTTTTCTATGTAATAAAAGCTGTGAATTCTTTTGCAAACAAATCTGATGATTTTGATATTAAAAAAAGGTGGATTATTGTCAGTGTTGACAGAGCTACGACCAGTGTGTTACTTCTATATATATATAGTTTCTGATGATTTGTTTGTCTTTTGCGATTGTTATATTGTTCAGTAAAGTCTTTCTATATAAAATGTATTGCGTTCTTGTTCACACACACACACACACACACCACACCACACACACACACACACACACAAAACACACGACAACACACTGACAATCAAAACACGACAAACACACACACAACACACAACAACCACACACACACACACACAACACACACACACACACACACAACACACAACACACACACACACACACACACAACACACACACACACACACACACACACACACAAACAACGCACACACAAATGCACAAAACACAACAACACACACGTACACAACACACACAACACCACAAATACACACACAACACACACACACACAACACACACACACACACAAACACACACACACACACACACACACAGAACACACTGACAACACGCACATACACAAACAACGCACACAAAAATACACACACACACAATACACACTGACAACACACACATACATACACAAACAACACACACACAAAATGCACACACACACAATACACACACACACACACACACACACACACACACACACACACACACACACACACACAACAAAAAGACACAGAACACACTGACAACACACACATACACAACGCACACATAAAACACAACAAACACACACGTACACACCACACATACACAACACAGCACAACACAATTCACAAAATACAACAGACACACACAAACACAAACACAGAGACAAACACACACACCACATTACGCGCGCGCGCGCACATACACGCGCGCGCGCGCGCACACACAAACTGACGTGCATGCGCATCACACGATTTTGTTCCGTTCATTTGTCAATGCAGCGAGTCTGAAAACTACAGTCAGTTTTTTCTTCAGTGCACGAGTCTGTGATTTCGTCAGCACAGATTGTAATCTTGGAATGACTGAACGCACGCACACACACGCACGCACACACACACTCAGGCAACATAAATGTCGTCACACTTAAATGAACTTTTGGAAACACGTTTTACCCAACAGGTATAAGAGATAAAATGGAAAAGCAGGAATCTGAAACAAGGATTTTTTAATATTTTTTCTTTTTGGTTCCAAAACGCCCGTGATTTGTGAATTATCCTAGGCTACCACTGATTTGATCGGCATCGGCCGGTGCCGAATTGTCCTAGGCTACCATTTGATCGGCATCGGCCGGTGCTGAATTGTCCTAGGCTACCATTTGATCGGCATCGGCCGGTGCTGAATTGTCCTAGGCTACCATTTGATCGGCATCGGCCGGTGCTGAATTGTCCTAGGCTATCATTTGATCGGCATCGGCCGGTGCCGAATTGTCCGCGTACCCACTACTCAATAACACAACGTGACATTTCTTAGATAGTCGTACCCTGTATCAAGACTCCGACAGTGTGTGTGTGTGTGTGTGTGTGTGTGTGTGTGTGTGTGTGTGTGTGTGTGTGTGTGTGTGTGCGTGGGTGTGTGTGTGTGTGTGTGTGTGTGTGTGTGTGTGTTGTGTGTGTGTGTGTGGTTGTGGTGTGTGTGTGTGTGGTTGGTGTTGTGTGTGGTGTATGTGTGTGTGTGTGTGTGTGTGTGTGTGTGTGTGTGTGTGTGCGTGCGTGCGTGCGTGCGTGCGTGCGTGTGTGCGTGTCTCGAAATGCTTGGATTGCTGAAAGACTTTCTTTCATACTGTTCAGTCTGAAATGCTTGCACTGCTGAAAGACCGTGCCTTTCTTTCATACTGTTCAGTCTGAAATTCGGCTTGGGCTATTTCTGTCATATTTTTCAGTCCGAAATGGTTGGACTACTGAAATATTTCTGTCATAGCCTAATGTTCAGTCACCCGAAATGGTTGGACTACTGAAATATTTCTGTCATAGCCTAATGTTCAGTCACCCGAAATGCTTGGACTACTGCAGTGTTTCTTTCATACTTTTTTCATACTGTTTAATCAAAATGCTTGGACTACTGAAAGACTTCTTTAATACTGTTCAGTCACAATTGCTTGGACTACTGAAATACAGTATTAATACTGTTCAGCTACAAATGCTTGGACTACTGAAATACAGTATTAATACTGTTCAGCTACAAATGCTTGGACTACTGAAATATTTCTTTCATGTGCCTGTGACTGCTACGTATGATACGACCTCCCGCCACTATCAACAGCGGGGTCACAGTACGGATCAGCAAACACGGGACTGTTAATGGCCTTGAACTTCTTCTGCGACAGTGGCCCGGAGACTGGGACTGGCTCGAGCGGGTGGCTGGTTTATCCAAGCAGAACTGCCCCTACACCACTGCTGCACGGACTAGCTCCAAACCGGCCGCTCTAAGGTATGTGATGAATTATACAGGTGTACGCTGTACACAGGTGTTATGGCCACAGTCGTTATTAACTTGACTACGCTATGTTCGCCTGCACTGCAATTTCAAGGCTACAACTAAACCCATTCGATCGATGTTTCTTTCGTGGCTTTTTCAATCTTGGTGACTGACTGGACTCTCTCTATCTCAGTCTCTCTCTCTCTCTCTCTGTGAAATAAACATACTGATTTCTAGTCTGGTCATTGCAGTGTGTGTGTGTGTGTGTCCGTGTGTCAGTGTGTCAGTGTTAGAGTGTGTGTCAATGTGTGTGTGTGTGTGTGGTTAGCGTGGTGTCTGTGTGTGTGTGTGTGTGTGTGTGTGTGTGTGTGTGTGTGTGTGGTGTGTGTGTGTGTGTGTGTGTGGTGGTTGTGTGTGTGTGTGTGTGTGTGTTGGTGTGTGTTGTGTGTGTGTTGTGTGTGTGTGTGTGTGTTAGTGTGTTGTGTGTTGTTGTTGTTGTTGTTGTTGTTGTTGTTGTTGTTGTTGCTGTGTGTTGTTGTTTTGTTTTTTTTTGACTTTTCGGTTTGTTCTTGTTTTTCATTGACTGTCCACTCATAGCTAGCTGTTGGCAGAGCTTTACTTTTAAAACACAAAACTCCAAACACTGCTATCGTCAGTCCTTTCTGTGGCAGCCACTTCTTCTACCTTCTACCACAGATACTGTGTAGTGTAGTGTCTCTGCTTCTACCTTCTACCACAGATACTGTGTAGTGTAGTGTCTCTGCTTCTACCTTCTACCACAGATACTGTGTAGTGTAGTGTCTCTGCTTCTACCTTCTACCACAGATATGTGTAGTGTAGTGTCTCTGCTTCTACCTTCTACCACAGATACTGTGTAGTGTAGTGTCTCTGCTTCTACCTTCTACCACAGATAGTGTGTAGTGTAGTGTCTCTGCTTCTACCTTCTACCACAGATACTGTGTAGTGTAGTGTCTCTGCTTCTACCTTCTACCACAGATACTGTGTAGTGTAGTGTCTACTTCAACCTACCCAGGGGCGGGCTCACATAGTCATGGACCGGCCATATCTACACACAGCCCGTCTCTTTAAAACAGACGGGCTCAGTATCAACGTAAGTCCATGCACATAGCGGAGTGTTGTAGGTGGCCCAGTTTGGAGCGGGAAGGTGCCGGAAAGCGAGGCTTTGTCTGTGGCACTGTCCACTCCAAGCGGTCTCCATTTCTGCGCCCTTCCGGAAAGCATGCCGTAAACGGATGCTTCAAGTGGAGTTTGAGCCGCTTTACGTCTTATTTTCACGCCCCGTTGAGCACGGCACTGGGGCATGCCGGTTGAAGGTTGAAGTGTTGCTTTACGTCCACAAAAACCGTAGGTTGCCGGTAAGTAATGAGTAAACATGCTGTTTAATGTCCACAGAAACCATAAGGCTTATCAAGGACAGGGGGTATGGGGGTGCGGGGAGAGGGAGATTATAATACCTATCGCTACACTGTCACCACCAGAACGTGACTCGACTCCTGCATTAAGATGGGCAGCGATGAGAGCCATTTTAATGTTTCATAATTGTGAGGGACTGACAAAGTCACAAGACAGTGTCCACAGACCACAACTTTTGAAGAGAAAGGAGAGCCGAAGCGGATTCGAACCGAGGTCCCTCCGCTAACCAGCCTCAGTAAGGCCTTAGTCGCTGGGCCAAACCGGCTCACTGGGCTTGCCGGTGACCATGTTGCTTTACGTCCACAGAAGCGAGGGTGCGGCTTATTAGGGACGGGGAGGGGGGGGGAGGGGGGAGGGGACCAAAGAGTGAAGGCTCGACCGTGGATACCGCCCGAAAAAGACCGGAGAGACCGTGGACCGCTGCCAGAACAATGGAAGTGTTAATGCGGTGTCCTCTCGCCATTGCCCAGCGATTAGTGCACTGCGCAATTGCTGTTTCAACTGCCGTGCTTGGACAGAGTCACAAAGGCAATGTCCGTTGCGGCACTGCTGTTGAGGAACAACCTGAAGCGAAAGAAGTCCAACTTTCGCAGCCCAGCTCCACCTCCCTACTCATGATCTCTTCTGGGCTAACTTGAAGGTCCAGCTCCACCTCCCTGCTCTTAGATCTCTTGATCTTTTGATCTCGCCTGGAACCTTGCTTGCCGGTAAGTAAACATGGTGCTTTAGTAACGTCCACAGAAACCGTACGGCTTTTAGGGACGAGGAGAAGGAGGGGGGGGGGGTGAGTAGGAGGTGGGGGGAGAGGGAGATTATATACCTATCGCTACACTGTCACCACCAGAACGATTCCTGCATTAAGATGGGCAGCGATGAGAGCCATTTTAAAGTTTTCAGTAGGAAGTGATGGACAAAGTCACACGACTGTCCACAAACCACAACCTTTTCGAAGAGAAAGGAGAGCCGAAGCGGTATCGAACCGAGGTCCTTCCGCTTCAGTACCAGCCTGACGCCTTACCGCTGGGCCAAACCGGGTCACTGCTTGCCCGAGCTTCCTCAGTGACGTTGCAGTCTGTGGCGGACTGATACGGTCGAGTGCGGCTAGCCCATTGAGGTTCTGAAGAGACGTTTACAAAAAGAGCCACTCCCAAGTCAGCCGGTTTGGTTTGTCCCTAATGTCAGTCCGACATCTGAGGACACTGACTAAACCCCAGATCATGAGTCATCATCGTCGTCAGCCGGTTTGGCCTAGCGGTAAGGCGTTAGGCTGGTAAGCAGAGAGACCTCGGTTCGAATCCGCCGCTTCGGCTCTCCTTTCTCTTCGTCACACTGAAGTTGTGGTCTGTGGACACTGTCTTGTGACTTTGTCCCTCACCGCAATTAAAGTGGAACTTTTTATTGAAATGGCTCTCGTCGCTGACCGTCTTAATGCCGAAGTCAATTTGGTGGCGAAATTGTAACGATAGGTATACAATCTCCTCCTTCCCGCACCTCCATACACCCTCTCCACCAGTCCCTAAACCGTATGGTGTCTGTGGACGGTAAGCATCATGGCAGTTTCAGTATTTACTTAGAGAAAGAGCCACTCACAAATGAGCCGGTTTGGCCTAGCGGTAAGGTGTTAGGCCTGAGTGAAGCAGAAGGTTCGATTCCGCTTCGGCTCTCCCTTCTCTTCAAAAAGGTCAGTTCAGTGTGGTCTGTGGACAGTCTTGTGACTTTGTCCCTCACCGCAATTAAAGTGAAACATTGAAATGCTTCTCATCGCTGCCCATCTTAATGCAGGAGTCATTGTGGTGGTGACAGTGTAGCGATAGGTATATAATCTCCCTTCCCTTATCTCCCGGACTCCATGGTTCAGGAGCTGTGTGAGAGTCGAGGTGGACGTCCTGGGCTGTCCGTCCTAACGAGCCTTCTGGTTTCCGTGGACGTAAAGATTTATTGCACCGTGCTTCGGCACTGGTCACAACTTGTCCCTAATATGTCAACTGACATCTGAGGACATAAAGCATCACTTCATCATCATCATCATCATCATCATCATCATCATCACCCGGACTGACTCGCCCGTCCCTAATAAGCCTTATGGTTTCTGACCATGGAAGAGAGAGAGACTGAGCCACTCACGGATGCAGCTGTGTTGCGTTGTTCCGCCGCTGCTATGCCCACGGGCCCTCCGCACCGTGCTTGCCGCTAACCAGCCAACGGGCGGGGTGAAAAGGTTAGTGGATTGTTAGCCTGTGCAGCTAGGCCCTACACAGACGCGGCCGAGCCTCGTGAAAAGATTTATAAATAGTTACCGGCCTCGCCGCTGAATACCCTGTTGACGGACTGCCCACCTGAAAATCAACGGCAGGTTTCTCGCTCAGCTCTTGTGCTCAGCTTCAGCTCCGGTCAGCCGGCCCGTGGGGTCAGGGTTTTTCACGCCGGGTTAACTGGCTCGCAGAGCCGGGGGTCCAAGACCGACTGGAAGTCCTGTGGCTTCGTGCATGCTTACAGCTGCCCGCAACGCCCACTGACTGTGCAGAGGAAAGTTAGTTAATGCGCTTCGCTTCAGTCACGTCATCATAGTTTGCTCAGTCAGTCTCAGTGCAGTGCTAGCTGCCTCAGTGACCAGCTCTGGGTGTGTGACTGTGACTGAGTGTAAGTCAGAGCCAGTCAGTCACCGACCAGAAGAAAGACTGACGCTGCAGTCGCCGGTTGGAGGTTACGACATCGCTGACGGCAGCGCCACCACTACTGAAAGGACTGACTGAGCGGCATCTCAGTCAGTGTTACTGTGACCTGCATTCTTGACTGACACGGCTCAATAGCAGTCGTGAGTGACTCAGTGAGGACGCTTTTTCCGCTCAGTGAAACTGCACGGTTAGAACTCAGGTAAGTCGGTCAGCTGCCGCATTGGCTACTTCCGTCTAGGTCAGTTGTTGTACACGTCTTAGCTACTCGGCCTACTGAAGCAAGCACCTGCCCGTAGAATGAGTCTCTCTCTCTCTCTCTCTCTCTCTCTCTCTCTCTCTCTCTCTCTCTCTCTCTCTCTCTCTCTCTCTCTCTCTCTCTCTCACACACACACACAACACACACACACACACACACTGGCACACCCACCACCCTACACACCGTCAGTCACACACATTTAGACTGTACTGACCTTGTGTGTCACAGTGTGTATGTGTGCGCGTGCGTGCGTATGTGTATATGTGTGTGTGGTGTGTGTGTGTGTGTGTGAGAGAGAGTATAGTGTGTCAATGTCACAGTCAGTGTCAGGTGTATACTGACATGTCACTCAGTGACAGCCGGTGTGTGTGTGTGTGCGACGTATGTGCGCGTGTGTCAGTGTCACAGTGTGTATGCGTGTGGGTGTGGCCGGTGTGAGCCCATGTGTGTGTGTGAGTGTTACAGTGTGTGTGTGCCGTGTGTGTGTGAGAGTGTTACAGTGTGTGTGTAAGTGTTACAGTGTGTGTGTGTGTGTGTGTGTCTTTTTTTACAGTGTGTGTGTGTGTGTGTGTGTGTGTGTGTGTGTGTGTGTGTGTGAGCGCGCGTGTATGTCACGGTGTGTGTGTAGCAAGGGGATGGTGGTGGGAGCACTCCGTGACGTGAGAAAGACCTAGACTGACGTACACCTGTCTAGAGTCACGCACACACTGAGACTAACAGTAACAGTGACCCCAAACCCTCGCATCATCCGGCACCCTCCCCGCCCTGTCTAGCACAGGACTCGATGCCGTGCCGAAAAGTTCATATTAAGCGATGCTGCGAGAATGACGACAGACAAACAGTCACTGCCGGACAGCTGCACTGAGAGGCCTTCAGCGAGTCTCCGCCGAGCAGCCCCACCTCAGTCCCACAAAGTAAAACAAGAAGGAAATGTGCCTGTGCATGTACACAACTGAGCAGCATCAGTTACCGAGTTAGCCGCTGCCTGAGAGAGCGGACAGTAGTGGACACTGTCCGCTCGGCCATAACTGCCTCAACACGTGGTCAGCGTGTTCCACCAGGGTCCAGTAACAGGTAGGTAGGTAGATAGGTAGGTAGGTAGGTAGCTAGGTAGGTCGGTAGGTAGGTAGGTAGTGTTGCTTAATGTCCTCAGATGTCAGTTGACATATTAGGGACAAGCTGAGACCAATGCCGAAGCATGGTTCAGTATTGCTTTACGTCCACGGAAACCAGAAGGCTCGTTAGGACGGACAGCCGAGGACGGCCACCTCGACTCTCACACAGCTCCTGAACTATGCCAGTAACAGGGGCTTGTTCGTTAGTCTTAGACTCGTTTCACGCCGAACGAGTTGTCTCCGGAGACAGGTTCTGGCTAGTGGCTAGGACCAGAGACAGTTGCTGTAGTATCTCTGCCGGGGCTGTCGAAGATCCCAGGAGGTGTGTGCCGAGCGGGGTGGGGGGGGGGGGGGGGGGGGGGGGCTGGTACCTAACACTGCACTGTCACCACCAGAATGCTTCCTGCATGAAGCAGGGCGGCGGCTGAGAACGCCATTTTAACGTTTCGTTACTGAATCGTTGTGAGGGGCTCAATTAGTGAAAAACACAGCAACTTGAGGGAGGGGTCGGGGAAGGGGTCGGGGAGTGCTGATACCTAACACTAACACTATACAGTCACCACCACAATGATTTCTGCATGAAGATGGGCAGCGGCTGAGGGAGTCATTTTAACGGTTCATTACTGCGCTGAATTGTCTAGCCCTATGTGCTTTAAATACTGAATTGTCTAGCCCTGTGAGGTGTCATTACTGAATGGTCTAGCCCTATGTGGTTTCATTACTGAATTGTCTACCCTGTGTGGTTTCATTACTGAATTGTCTACCCTGTGTGGTTTCATTACTGAATTGTCTAGCCCTATGTGGTTTCATTACTGAATTGTCTAGCCTTGTGTGGTTTCATTACTGAATGGTCTAACCCTGTGTGGTTTCGGAATTGTTTAGCCCTGTGTGTTTTCATTGCTGAATTGTCTAGCCCTGTGTGGTTTCATTACTGAATTGTCTAGCCCTGTGTGGTTTCATTACTGAATTGTCTAGCCCTGTGTGGTTTCATTACTGAATTCTTTAGCCCTATGTGGTTTCATTACTGAATTCTTTAGCCCTATGTGGTTTCATTACTGAATTGTCTAGCCCTATGTGGTTTCATTACTGAATTGTCTAGCCCTATGTGGTTTCATTACTGACTTGTCTAGCCCTATGTGGTTTCATTGCTGACTTGTCTAGCCCTGTGTGGTTTCATTACTGAATTGTCTAACGCTAGGTGGTTTCATTATTGAATTGTCTTGACCTATGTGGTTTCATTACTGAATTGCCAAGCCCAATGTGGTTTCATTACTAAATTGTCTAGCCCTGTCTAGCCCCGTGTGGTTTCATTACTGAATTGTCTAGCCCTATGTGGTTTCATTACTGAATTGTCTAGCCCTATGTGGTTTCATTACTAAATTGTCTAGTCCTGTGTGGTTTCATTACTGAATTGTCTAGCCCTGTGTGGTTTTGTTACTGAATTGACTAGCCCTGTGTGGTTTTGTTACTGAATTGACTAGCCCCGTGTGGTTTCGTTACTGAATTGTCTAGCCCTATGTGGTTTCATTACTGAATTGTCTAGCCCTNGTGTTTTTGGATATAACCCTATGTGGTTGACCGGGCTCAGTCAATGCATAAACTAAATGAGTGACAGACTACTGAATTGTGAGGGGCAAAGCCACTGACAAGACCGTGGCAACAATTAGTTAAAAAACTGAACAAAACAAAACTAAAACTTCCGATCGAAGCCGGCAAGGAACCGACGTGAAATGATGCCTGGTTTACCAACCAGCCTCATGCCTTACCCAGTCAAGATTCACTGAAGATTCACTGAGATTCACTGAAGAGTCAAGATTCAAGATTACTTCGGTTATTATCTCATTCGAGAAATTACGAAAACGTGGCTAACATTAACCACATCACAGTACACAGTAAGACATATTCTACTCAAAGAACAGTCATTGAAAATACAAAAGTTACATATTAAACAAACTAATAATTTACCGTAATTTACACACTGACACTCACCCCCCCCCCCCCCCCCCCCACACACACACACACAAGTGCTCTCAATGACGTTTGAACGGATTTACTAGATCTATTCAGAAATGATATTGACAACAGATACTGATTGACTGTATTAGAATTCGGTACACGAAATCGTCTACCAGATGGAAGAAGCTCGTAACATTTAGCAAGGACATGGCTGCTGTCATCCACAATCACCCTAGCCTTCCGTACCACACGACGTTCATACAACTGACTTAAATGTTCTTGTCTTTCACCCACAACCTTGCCACACACATTCACCACTTTGTTCAGGACAGTTTTGCTTTTCACATGGAATATTTTATATATAGGCTTTACCTTACCGTACCGCTAGACCAAACCGGCTCACCAGGTAAGTAACTTGGTGTTTTACGCCCAGTCAGTCAACCAGTACGGTTATATCAGGGCGAGCGGCTGACCAAGGTACGCCCACTGTATACATATATATATATATACATGTGTATATAATATACACCTAAGTGCCAATAAAACCACACAGTATGTAAACACAGAATTCAGCCCCGCTGGCTCGGAAACGGTCGGTGGCGGCGAAAGCGCGTTACATGTCAGTTTATTGCCGTTGGCATTCCGCCTTGCTACAGTCTTCGCCTTGCTACAGTCTCCGCCTTGCTACAGTCTTCGCCTTGCTACAGTTTTCCGCCTTGCTACAGTCTTCGCCTTGCTACAGTCTTCGCCGATCTCAGTTCAAGTCGAGGCAACACGATGTCAAGACGAGGCACAGCACGGCACTGAACTACGTCAGTGAGCACTGAGCACACGGACGGCCTTGATGAATCTCCAGTCCAGTCTTCCGCTAATTAGTGCTGGCCAGTGGTCAGTGTGCATGCCAAGACGTCTAGGCTATTTATAGATCTATAGACTCGGCCACATCGGTACTGGACTGTTTGGATAGCTGTGCCACATAGATAGATAGATCTGCATCTACGGGCCGCTGTTTCTTCTCGGTATGTAATTAGTTACAAGTCATTGCGGTTGTATTTTCGCCTGCCATCTGGACTGTAGTGTGAGCGGTGGGGACTGAGGGCGCTGCCCAGTTCCGTGGTGGTTTTTTTTAGTCTTGACTACATGGCATTTGACGCGGGCAGGCTGTTCTCACCAGTGTACTCAGGGCTCTGCTTTACTCGGGACACTGGCATTTCCGATTAACGTTGCTTTGTTTAAACTCTCTCTCTCTCTCTCTCTCTCTCTCTCTCTCTCTCTCTCTCTCTCTCTCTCTCTCTCTCGCTCTCTCTCTCTCTCTCTCTAGTTGTTAGACAGGTCAAAATGAACCTAAACCACAGTCCTTGGAAAATAAAGTTTTCGAGTTCGAGTTCAATCTGTCTTTGTCTCTGTCTGTCTGTCTGTCTGTCTCTGTCTCTGTCTCTCTCTGTCTCTCTGTCTCTGTCTCTGTCTTCTCTGTCTCTGTCTCTCTCTCTCTCGTCTCTCTCTCTCTCTCTCTCTCTCTCTCTCTCTCTCTCTCTCTCTCTCTCTCTCTCTCACTCTCATGTGTGTGTGTCTGTCTCTCTGTCTGTCTTTCTATCTCTCTGTCTCTCTGTTTCTGTCTGTCTGTCTGTCTGTCTGTCTGTCTGTCTGTCTGTCTGTCTGTCTGTCTCTCTCTCTGTCTCTCTCTCTCTCTCTCTCTCTCTCTCTCTCTCTCTCTCTCTCTCTCTCTCTCTCTCTCTCTCTCTCTCTCTCTCTCTCTCTGTAGTTGTTAGACAGGTCTAAATGAACCTAAACTACAATCCTTGGAAAATAAAGTTTTCGAGTTCGAGTTCTCTCTCTCTCTCTCTCTCTCTCTCTCTCTCTCTCTTGAGGCCTAGATTGGCCAATTCAAAGCTGCGTACGTCCTACGCTTATCACAATATCACGGTGAGCCTGGGTATTGTCCTTAAGACTAATCTGCGTCGTGTGCTTGTGTTTCATCTACTCAGTCCTTCCACACGCTCAGTCGGTGGTCTTCATGGCTTGATTCATTGATCTGTCGGTGTGACTGAACTGAACAATGGCCGGCCGTGTCCAGCAGGCTAAGAACTGATACTGACTGATCAGCAGTAGTCACGGGCCTGTTCAACTAGCTGGCGCACATGTTTAAAACTCATGATGCATCCGATCGTTCAGTGTGTGAGAAATGTAGGTCAGTGTATTTATCAGTAATCTAGATTGCCTGAGTGGCCAACGGTCGTTTTGTGATGGTCGGAGGTACCGAAACAAATTCAAACAATGAAGCTGATGCGCCAGTGTAATTTAACCCCTTCACTGCCCCAACCAGCAAATTCCGGGCAGAAAAGTGCTCACATTGGCCTTCAGACAGTATATTTTCCGGTCCTATAACGGATCTACTTTTTCATGGTTCAGGAGCTGTGTGAGAGTCGAGGTGGACGTCCTGGACTGTCCGTCCTAACGAGCCTTCTGGTTTCCGTGGACGTAAAGATTTATTGCACCGTGCTTCGGCATTGGTCACAACTTTGTCCCTAATATGTCAACTGACATCTGAGGACATAAAGCATCACTTCATCTTCATCATCATCATCAGGATCTACTTTTGACACTGTGCGTTTTGATGGAAATCCTTCCACATCGTAGAGCGAGAACAAAAAACCGAAAAAGGCTCGGATTTCAAATTTTGCACTTTTAGCGGTCGTTCCCAAGTGACATCGTGGCATTGAAAGGGTTAAGAGGCGAAAACGGCGAGTGGGTTTATATATATATATATATTATATATATATATATATACTATATATTATATATATATATATATATATATGATGAGCCGGTTTGGCCCAGCGGTAAGGCGTTAGGCTGGTAAGCGGAAGGACCTCGGTTCGATACCGCTTCGGCTCTCCTTTCTCTTCAGAAAGGTTGTGGTTTGTGGACACTGTCCTGTGACCTTGTCCATCACTTCCTACTGAAACATTAAAATGGCTCTCATCGCTGCCCATCTTAATGCAGAAGTCATTGTGGTGGTGACGGTGTAGCGATAGGTATATAATCTCCCTCTCTCCCCCCCACCTCCATACCCCCTCCCCGACCCGCCGTACAGTTTCTGTGGACGTTGAGCACCATGTTTACTTACGTGACGTGGGTTTATAGTCTCCCTCTCTCCCCCCACCTCCATACCCCTCCCCGACCCGCCGTACAGTTTCTGTGGACGTTGAGCACCATGTTTACTTACGTGACGTGGGTTTATAGTCTCCCTCTCCCCCCCCACCTCCATACCCCCTCCCCGACCCGCCGTACAGTTTCTGTGGACGTTGAGCACCATGTTTACTTACGTGACGTGGGTTTATAGTCTCCCTCTCTCCCCCCCACCTCCATACCCCCTCCCCGACCCGCCGTACAGTTTCTGTGGACGTTGAGCACCATGTTTACTTACGTGACGTGGGTTTATAGTCTCCCTCTCTCCCCCCCACCTCCATACCCCCTCCCCGACCCGCCGTACAGTTTCTGTGGACGTTGAGCACCATGTTTACTTACGTGACGTGGGTTTATAGTCTCCCTCTCTCCCCCCACCTCCATACCCCCTCCCCGACCCGCCGTACAGTTTCTGTGGACGTTGAGCACCATGTTTACTTACGTGACGTGGGTTTATAGTCTCCCTCTCTCCCCCCACCTCCATACCCCCTCCCCGACCCGCCGTACAGTTTCTGTGGACGTTGAGCACCATGTTTACTTACGTGACGTGGGTTTATAGTCTCCCTCTCTCCCCCCCACCTCCATACCCCCTCCCCGACCCGCCGTACAGTTTCTGTGGACGTTGAGCACCATGTTTACTACGTGACGTGGGTTTATAGTCTCCCTCTCTCCCACCCACCTCCATACCCCCTCCCCGACCCGCCGTACAGTTTCTGTGGACGTTGAGCACCATGTTTACTTACGTGACGTGGGTTTATAGTCTCCCTCTCTCCCACCCACCTCCATACCCCCTCCCCGACCCGCCGTACAGTTTCTGTGGACGTTGAGCACCATGTTTACTTACGTGACGTGGGTTTATAGTCTCCCTCTCTCCCCCCCACCTCCATACCCCTCCCCGACCCGCCGTACAGTTTCTGTGGACGTTGAGCACCATGTTTACTTACGTGACGTGGGTTTATAGTCTCCCTCTCTCCCCCCCACCTCCATACCCCCTCCCCGACCCGCCGTACAGTTTCTGTGGACGTTGAGCACCATGTTTACTTACGTGACGTGGGTTTATAGTCTCCCTCTCTCCCCCCCACCTCCATACCCCCTCCCCGACCCGCCGTACAGTTTCTGTGGACGTTGAGCACCATGTTTACTTACGTGACGTGGGTTTATAGTCTCCCTCTCTCCCCCCCACCTCCATACCCCCTCCCCGACCCGCCGTACAGTTTCTGTGGACGTTGAGCACCATGTTTACTTACGTGACGTGGGTTTATAGTCTCCCTCTCTCCCCCCCACCTCCATACCCCCTCCCCGACCCGCCGTACAGTTTCTGTGGACGTTGAGCACCATGTTTACTTACGTGACGTGGGTTTATAGTCTCCCTCTCTCCCCCCCCCTCCATACCCCCTCCCCGACCCGCCGTACAGTTTCTGTGGACGTTGAGCACCATGTTTACTTACGTGACGTGGGTTTATATCTCCCTCTCTCCCCCCACCTCCATACCCCTCCCCGACCCGCCGTACAGTTTCTGTGGACGTTGAGCACCATGTTTACTTACGTGACGTGGGTTTATAGTCTCCCTCCTCCCCCCCACCTCCATACCCCTCCCCGACCCGCCGTACAGTTTCTGTGGACGTTGAGCACCATGTTTACTTACGTGACGTGGGTTTATAGTCTCCCTCTCTCCCCCCCACCTCCATACCCCCTCCCCGACCCGCCGTACAGTTTCTGTGGACGTTGAGCACCATGTTTACTTACGTGACGTGGGTTTATAGTCTCCCTCTCTCCCCCCACCTCCATACCCCCTCCCCGACCCGCCGTACAGTTTCTGTGGACGTTGAGCACCATGTTTACGTGACGTGGGTTTATAGTCTCCCTCTCTCCCCCCCACCTCCATACCCCCTCCCCGACCCGCCGTACAGTTTCTGTGGACGTTGAGCACCATGTTTACGTGACGTGGGTTTATAGTCTCCCTCTCTCCCCCCCACCTCCATACCCCCTCCCCGACCCGCCGTACAGTTTCTGTGGACGTTGAGCACCATGTTTACGTGACGTGGGTTTATAGTCTCCCTCTCTCCCCCCCACCTCCATACCCCCTCCCCGACCCGCCGTACAGTTTCTGTGGACGTTGAGCACCATGTTTACGTGACGTGGGTTTATAGTCTCCCTCTCTCCCCCCCACCTCCATACCCCCTCCCCGACCCGCCGTACAGTTTCTGTGGACGTTGAGCACCATGTTTACGTGACGTGGGTTTATAGTCTCGGTCAACTTGGTGGTCAGAGGCCGGCCTGTCGTCGTCAAGTTGCTCTCGTAAAAAAATATTCAAAATATTCAAACGATTCCGTCTCGATGTTTGTTACCTAATGCCACTACAGTCACCACAGGTAATATATATATATATATAGTAAGAAGGAGAAAAAGTATGCAATATTTACTCGTCATAATTATATTATCAGTGTTTATCTGAACACTCCGAGCCGCACACGTTATCAACAAAGCTAGATCTATTTTTAGATTGATTGTTAGCGTCGCCACAGCCACCGCGTGTGTACCGCGAGGCTAAATGGCGAAATGAGCTTGCCACACAGTCACTGACATGCGATCGTACGTACGTACGTCACACGCTCTTGTAGGCTAGAGCCTGCCTGTTGAACTCGCTTGTGGACTGACACAGGAACAGTGCGACGTTTCGCAAGTCAGTCAGCGACAAGCCCCGTGACTCTCTCGCAAGTGTCAAGTGTGGCAACTATATATTTGAAAGGAACGTTACACTATGGAGTCCTAGTTAGTTTAGTCGCTTCGGTCGGTGGTTGTGGAAGTGTCGCTGCTTTTAGCACAGACTCCAGGTTAGTGCGTGCTGTTTGTTGTTGTCACGTGATGGGGAAAGTTTTCGTTCGAATGAGGAAGCCTTCCTTAGATTCCAACCTAGAACTATGTCGTGAACATGTAGAGGAGTGCGAACGCGTTAAAAACCTTAAGTGATTATGCATGGATTATTATATTTTAGTTGTTGTTTTTTAAAGTTAAAATAAAAATAAAAATAAAAATATTGATGTTTTTCAACGCAGAATTGCACTTTCCATTCGATTGCAACGTTTCATTTGCCTACCTGTCCCCAGTGTCTATGTCCTCCAATTTTGGAGTTGTGCGTGTTGTTGTGGTTGTTTTGTTTAAAATGTTTTTTTATATTTTTTTAATTAAACATAATATTATTATCCATTCTGCTTCGCTTTCCTTCATTCGTGTAATAATTATCACTCTTTTGTAATTATCTTTCTCTGTTTCTCTCTGTGTCTGTCTGTATGTCTCTGTCTGTCTGTCTGTCTCCCCCCACTCCCCCTCTCTCTCCACCCGCTCTCTCTTGATCGATCGCACGCGCGCGCGATGCACCCAGTTGGAAAGTGCTGATTTTGCCTGTGGACAATTTACTAGGGGTTTTTCCCCGCAGTGGGGTACTACGGACGCAGAAATGAAGGTCCACTCTGTTAAAAACCCAGAGCTTAATGACTGGAACGAGAAAGAAAGAAAAAAAGAGCGGGTGGGTTGGGGTGGGGGTGGGGGGGTGCGTGTGTGTGTGTGTGTGTGTGTGTGTGTGTGTGTGTGTGTGTGTGTGTTGTGTGTGTGTGTGTGTGTGTCTGTGTGTGTCTGTGTGTGTCTGTGTGTGTAAAACACAAGGCACACACCCCTCCTCCTTCTAAATTTTGGTTGTTTTTTTAAGGGGGGTGGGGTGTTCCCCCCCCCCCCCCCCCCCCGCCTTTTGTAATAAAGACAAAAGAGCGGGTGGGTTGGGGTGGGGGGTGGTGGGTGCGTGTGTGTGTGTGTGTGTGTGTGTGTGTGTGTGTGTGTGTGTGTGTGTGTGTGTGTGTGTGTGTGTGTGTGTGTGTGTGTGTGTGTGTGTCTGTGTCTGTGTGTCTGCCTGTGTGTGTAAAACACAAGGCATACACCCCTCCTCCTTCTAAATTTTAGGTTTTTTTTTAAGGGCGGTGGGGGTGTTTTCCCCCCCGCCTTTTGTAATAAAGACAAAATGAAAAGGATAACCGATTTTATTTTATTTTTAAACTAAAAATAATTCAGGACAGCAGATCTATCTGTGCACGGCCTGGTTTATGACTTGCTGTGACAGTAACACCAACAGTGACACAGTCTGGCACCGGGGACTTCAGTAGCGCGGTTTGCCGAGTCATGAGGTTTTCCGCACAGCTGACAGTGATCTGAGCGTGGCACTCTTTCTTATGTAATCTTCACACAGCAAACAGCTGACAGTGATCTGACCGTGGCACTCTTTCTTATGTAATCTTCACACAGCAAACAGCTGACAGTGATCTGACCGTGGCACTCTTTCTTATGTAATCTTCACACAGCAAACAGCTGACAGTGATCTGACCGTGGCACTCTTTCTTATGTAATCTTCACACAGCAAACAGCTGACAGTGATCTGAGCGTGGCACTCTTTCTTATGTAATCTTCACACAGCAAACAGCTGACAGTGATCTGACCGTGGCACTCTTTCTTATGTAATCTTCACACAGCAAACAGGTTGCTTGGCCCCGCCGTTCGTTTATGATAATTATGACAGTATGGTATGGCTCTGATATGACGGTATGATATGACAGTATGGAATGGCTCTGATATGACGGTATGATATGACAGTATGGTATGGCTCTGATATGACAATATGGTATGACAGTATGGTATGGCTCTGATATGACAATGTGGTATGACAATATGATATGACAGTATGGAATGGCTCTGATATGACGGTATGATATGACAGTATGGTATGGCTCTGATATGACAATATGATATGACAGTATGGTATGGCTCTGATATGACAGTATGATATGACAATATGATATGACAGTATGGAATGGCTCTGATATGACAATATGATATGACAGTATGGAATGGCTCTGATATGACAATATGGTATGACAATATGATATGATAGTATGGTATGGCTCTGATATGACAATTTGGTATGACAGTATGATATGACAGTATGGAATGGCTCTGATATGACAATATGGTATGACAGTATGGAATGGCTCTGATATGACAATATAGTATGACAGTATGATATGACAGTATTGTATGACAGTATGGTATGGCTCTTATATGACAATATGGTATGACAGTATGATATGACAGTATGGTATGGCTCTGATATGACAATATGACACGCACGCACACGGAAACGCGCGGGTCACACACACACACACACACACACACACACACACACACACACACACACACACACACACACACACACACACACACCACACACACGCGCGTACATACACATCACACAAATGCAAACGCACACACACACACACACACACACACACACACACACACACACACACACACACACACACACACCACCACACACCACCACACACCCACACACACACCCACACACCACACACACACACACACACACACACACACACACACACACACACACACACCCACACACCCACACATGCCACGCATACTCACACACACACACACACACACACACACACACACACACACACACACACACACACACACACACACACACTCACACCAATCAATGATCAACCAAAAAGCAGACACACTGACAGAAGCTTGAATCCACACACCTAGCCTATGCCGTTTTCTTGAACAAACAGCCATGTTTGCTGGAGCGTGACATAACGCCGAGCTATGCAAACGGCCCTTCAGGTAGGCAGGGCATGGCCCCGTAGTTGAACTCTCTCTCCTCTCCACGACAGCGAAATTAAATTACCTAGCATTCCCTCACCCCACCCCACCCCACCCCACCCTGGCCCCTTAACCCGCCGGATAGCCATTCTGCCGTGACCACCACCACCACCTCTGACCACCACCCCGAATGACTAAAAGCTATATACCCAAGGTCGGTCGGTCGGTCGTTGGTGGACCAGTCCGCGACTCAATACAGTTGTGCACGCTGCGTGGACAGGACGGGTTACCAAAGCGGTCACTCGCACCACAGTGGTCTGTCAGCCAGTACAGCGGTAGATAAATACTGACCACGGGCACTCTCGCCCACCGGGTGCGTTGTGCTTGACCACGACTGACATTGGCTGGACACCTGCGATCGACTGGCCTCTCGCTCTGTCAAAGTGTAGGATTTGGTCGGGTCTGTCTGTCTGTCACTGTGCCGGCATGGCAGAATGAGTTCCAGCGGCGACGGAATCTGTAAGCGATTATCTTGGGAAGTCTTTTTCGTTATTGTTGTTGTTGTTGTTGGAATGTTATTGCCTAACGCCTGTTTGATTTTGTTGCGTAACTGTACTGTTGGATTCCATCTGTTCGGGTCAGTGATTGAGTATTATAAGTTTAGTTCAGTTCAGTTCAAGATGGTATCTATGCGCTCGGAAATGCCCATATGCGCTCCTCCCCGTCTCTCAGAAGTTTGCCCAACGTCGTCTTTGATTTTGAAACGGTTCCAATGTTCGTCTGATTGACGATGTCCCTCTCTCGTCCTCTAAAGGAAGATCGTCTAGCGCTTCCTCTTTTCGTGCCTCTCTCTTCCAGGCGATCGATGGTGTGATGCCCTTGGCGTTGTGCCCGCATGTAGTGTCTCAAGTTCCTCAACACTTTAGATCTTCTGAGAAGCAAGCCACTTGTGAGGGTTGCTTTGCTCGCCAGTCTATCTGCTCGGTCGTTTCCCTTCCCTCGGCCATGTAATGGTACTATAAGGATAGGGGGTTGGTTAGGTTCAGTTTGTCTTTTGTTGTTTTTGTTGTTGGAATATTATTGCCGAACACCTGTTTGTTGACGATACCAGCATGTCCTAGCCTTATGTGCTCTTTTAACAAGGGTAATATTGAAGGGACTAACTCTGAAAATTTGTGTCTGATGTTTGTGTATGTACGTTTTATGTTTGTGAAGTGATTGGTTTTGTAGATTGACTTGACAGAGGGTTGATAGAAATGTGAGAAGAGTTTAGAAATGTGTGTTTGCTTATGACCTGAGTTTGACTGTCCTGAGGTGACCCTGTGTGGTTGACAGGACATTAAAATCCAATTACTACTACTACTACTACTACTACTACCTGTTTGATTTGTCGTGTAATTATTCTGTTGGTTTCCACTGTTCAGGTCAGTGATAAAGGCAGAGGTTCAGGTTGTCCCTAATGTTGTAATAAGTAAGTAATAAGTCAGCCCGATACTTGAGGGAATTAAACCCCGTTCGCATCGCATTAGGGTCACAATGGTTGGCAGAGCGGAGTGAATATAGATATAAATGTTTATAGGCTGCGAGCGTTTATCTGTGGGAAGTCTTTTCCGGAGTATTATTGCTTTACACCCGTTTGGTTTGTTGTTGACACGCTGTTGAATATGTGCCTTGAATATTTGCCTAGCGCTAAGACTGCTGGGCCCGGTTGCATGGGCGTGCTTAGGGCCTTGAATATTTGCCTAGCGCTAAGACTGCTGGGCCCGGTTGCATGGGCGTGCTTAGGGCCTTGAATATTTGCCTAGCGCTAAGACTGCAGGAATAGGCGCGCAGGCGGATTGCACGGGCGTGCTTAACAGCACAACTCACTTGAATTTTATCCTAACTTTAAGCCTGCCTGTTCACTGTTTCGGTGCTGTCTGTTCCCCGTTTCAGTGCTGTCTGTTCCCTGTTTTAGTGTCATCTGTTTCCTGTTTAAGTGATGTCTGTCCCCTGTTTCAGTGCTGTCTTTCCCTGTTTAAGTGCTGTCTGTTCCCAGTTTCAGTGCTGTCTGTTCCCTGTTTCAGTGCTGTCTGTTCCCTGTTTTACAGTGCTGTCTGTTCCCTGTTTCAGTGTTGTCTGTCCCCTGTTTCAGTGCTGTCTGTTCTCTGTTTCAGTGATGTCTGCTTCCTGTTTCAGTGATGTCTGTTCTCTGTTTCAGTGATGTCTGTTTCTTGCTGTCTGTTCCCTGTTTCAATGCTGTTCCCTGTTTCAGTGCTGTCTGTTTCCTGTTTCAGTGCTGTCTGTTCCCCGTTTCGGTACTGTCGGTTGACTGTTTCAGTGCTGGCTGTTGACTGTTTCAGTGCTGTCTGTTTCCTGTTTCAGTGCCGGCTGTTGACTGTTTCAGTGCTGTCTGATCGACTGTTTCAGTGCTGTATGTTCCCCGTTTCAGTGCTGTCTGTTGACTGTTTCAGTGCTGTATGTTCCCCGTTTCAGTGCTGTCTGTTGCCCGTTTCAGTGCTGTCTGTTGCCCGTTTCAGTGCTGTCTGTTGCCTGTTTCAGTGCTGTCTGTTGCCTGTTTCAGTGCTGTCTGTTGCCTGTTTCAGTGCTGTCTGTTGCCTGTTTCAGTGCTGTATGTTCCCCATTTCAGTGCTGTCTGTTGCCTGTTTCAGTGCTGTATGTTCCCCATTTCAGTGCTGTCTGTTGCCTGTTTCAGTGCTGTATGTTCCCCATTTCAGTGCTGTCTGTTGCCTGTTTCAGTGCTGTATGTTCCCCATTTCAGTGCTGTCTGTTGCCTGTTTCAGTGCCTTCATCCCGAGTTATAGTACTGCCTGCGGCATCCAGTGACACCAACGTCAGTGAATCAAGGGAACTCTGTGTTTCTGTCCACAAGATGGCCACCAACCATGGCTCCAAGATCGGCCCGGGTAGCTCCAACGGTACGTCTGTGTGTGTGTGTGTGTGTGTGTGTGTGTGTGTGTGTGTGTGTGTGTGTGTGTGTGTGCGCGCGCGCGCGCGCGCGCGCGTGGTTGCTCTGTCTGTCTGTCTGTCTGTCTGTCTGTCTGTCTGTCTGTCTCTCTCTCTCTTCTCTCTCTCTCTCTCTCTCTCTCTCTCTCTCTCTCTCTCTCTCTCTCTCTCTCTCTCTCTCTCTCTCTCTCTCTCGTCAGAGTAGTTTAGCAAGGACTAGTTGTTACACAGGTCTAAATGAACCTAAACTACAATCCCTCCCCCCCCTCCCCCCACCCCACCCCCCCCCCCCCACCCCCACCCTTTCCCTCTCTGTCAGTCTGTCTGGCGGACAGACCGTGAACAAACTAATTATCTATACATCTATGTAGTCAGCAGGGGGTGAAGAAGCTATCTATCTATCTCTCACTCAATCTATTTATTCATCGTTTGAATTGGAAGACACGGGACATCGTGTTTCCTCCCACTGGTCTCCTGTTCCTTTGAGGCACGGCTTAAATCGACTCTTGGGGACGAAGCTTGACCATATAACGATGATGATGATGATGTTGGAACTGATGGCAGATAATCAAACGGAAGCGGACGGAAGCATCGGTTGCTGTGGATACATCCTGATGGGCATCTCCATCTTCCTCGTCATCATTTTCTTCCCCTTTTCTCTCTGCGCCTGTATCAAGGTAGGCTGTCGCTGCGCGTGTCGTCGTCGTCGTCGTCGTCGTCGTTGTTGTTGTAGTTGTTGGCTGGTGGCTTGGTTGATGGGTGGGCGAGGTGCAAACCAGTGTTGTTGGTGCTGTTACTGTTCTGTGGGTTTGTTGTTGCTGTTTTGCCGTGAAATTGTATTGTTCATGTTGCTGTTGCTATTTTGTGGCTGAGAGTAGAAGCAGGAGAAGTGGGGTTTGCCCCACCCTACTACTTCACTAATTGTCAGTATGAATACAAACACCAGTGTATCAGAATGGATACAGACACCAATGTATCAGAATGGATACAGACACCAATGTATCAGAATGGATACAGACACCAATGTATCAGTATGAATACAGACACAAATGTATCAGTATGGATACAGACACAAATGTATCAGTATGGATACAAACACAAATGTATCAGTATGAATACAGACACAAATGTATCAGTATGGATACAGCACAAATGTATCAGTATGGATACAGACACAAATGTATCAGTATGGATACAAACACAAATGTATCAGTATGAATACAGACACAAATGTATCAGTATGGATACAGACACAAATGTATCAGTATGGATACAAACACAAATGTATCAGTATGGATACAGACACAGATGTATCAGTATGAATACAGACACAGATGTATTAGTATGGATACAGACACAGATGTATCAGTATGGATACAGACACAAATGTATCAGTATGGATACAAACACAAATGTATCAGTATGGATACAAACACAAATGTATCAGTATGAATACAGACACAAATGTATCAGTATGGATACAGACACAGATGTATCAGTATGGATACAGACACAAAGGTATCAGTATGGATACAAACTCAAATGTATTAGTATGGATAGACACAGATGTGTTAGTATGGATACAGACACAAATGTATCAGTATGGATACAGACGCGAATGTATCAGTATGGATACAAACACAAATGTATCAGTATGGATACAGACACAAATGTATCAGTATGAATACAAACACAAATGTATCAGTATGGATACAAACACAAATGTATCAGTATGGATACAGACACAGATGTATCAGTATGAATACAGACACAGATGTATTAGTATGGATACAGACACAAATGTATCAGTATGGATACAAACACAAATGTATCAGTATGGATACAGACACAAATGTATCAGTATGGATACAAACACAAATGTATCAGTATGGATGCAGCCACAGATGTATCAGTATGAATACAAACACCAGTGTATCAGAATGGATACAGACACCAATGTATCAGTATGAATACAGACACAAATGTATCAGTATGGATACAAACACAAATGTATCAGTATGGATACAGACACAAAGGTATCAGTATGGATACAGACACGAATGTATCAGTATGGATACAAACACAAATGTATTAGTATGGATAGACACAGATGTGTTAGTATGGATACAAACACAAATGTATCAGTATGGATACAGACGCGAATGTATCAGTATGGATACAGACACAAATGCATACATGGTTGTTGACTGCAAATAAGGTGTTTGCTTTTTTTAACATAAATTTCTGTTGGTGCAGCTTGCTGATACATATTGTTAGCATGGTAAATTGTAAGATCAGTCTAATATCACATATATATGAAAGAAAAAGTTAGATCAGTCTAATATTACATAATTATAGGGAAATATAAACAAAAAACAAAAAACAACAACCTTTAAATAGAACGGGAAGAAGGAGAATCCCTGCTATGGCAGCCCAACTTCGGAGGACGTAAAGCCCCGTGTATCCAGAAGGGAGAAGAATTAAGACTCACGCCAAGCTGTTGATCGATTGCTGTCTTTGTCTGTGGTCACAGTGAAACACGTGTTGATCGTTTGCTGTCTTTGTCTGTGGTCACAGTGAAACACGTGTTGATCGATTGCTGTCTTTGTCTGTGGTCACAGTGAAACACGTGTTGATCGATTGCTGTCTTTGTCTGTGGTCACAGTGAAACACGTGTTGATCGATTGCTGTCTTTGTCTGTGGTCACAGTGAAACACGTGTTGATCGATTGCTGTCTTTGTCTGTGGTCACAGTGAAACACGTGTTGATCAGACCTGTCTTTGTCTGTGGTCACAGTGAAACACGTGTTGATCAGACCTGTCTTTGTCTGTGGTCACATTGAAACGAATGTTGATCAGATCTGTCTTTGTCTGTGGTCACAATGAAACCCATGTTGATCAGACCTGTCTTTGTCTGTGGTCACAGTGAAACACGTGTTGATCGATTGCTGTCTTTGTCTGTGGTCACAGTGAAACACGTGTTGATCGATTGCTGTCTTTGTCTGTGGTCACAGTGAAACACGTGTTGATCGATTGCTGTCTTTGTCTGTGGTCACAGTGAAACACGTGTTGATCGATTGCTGTCTTTGTCTGTGGTCACAGTGAAACACGTGTTGATCGATTGCTGTCTTTGTCTGTGGTCACAGTGAAACACGTGTTGATCAGACCTTTGTCTATGGTCACAGTGAAACACGTGTTGATCAGACCTGTCTTTGTGGTCACAGTGAAACACGTGTTGATCGATTGCTGTCTTTGTCTGTGGTCACAGTGAAACACGTGTTGATCGATTGCTGTCTTTGTCTGTGGTCACAGTGAAACACGTGTTGATCGATTGCTGTCTTTGTCTGTGGTCACAGTGAAACACGTGTTGATCGATTGCTGTCTTTGTCTGTGGTCACAGTGAAACACGTGTTGATCGATTGCTGTCTTTGTCTGTGGTCACAGTGAAACACGTGTTGATCAGACCTTTGTCTATGGTCACAGTGAAACACGTGTTGATCAGACCTGTCTTTGTCTGTGGTCACATTGAAACGAATGTTGATCAGACCTGTCTTTGTCTGTGGTCACAATGAAACACGTGTTGATCGATTGCTGTCTTTGTCTGTGGTCACAGTGAAACCCGTGTTGATCGATTGCTGTCTTTGTCTGTGGTCACATTGAAACGAATGTTGATCAGACCTGTCTTTGTCTGTGGTCACAATGAAACACGTGTTGATCAGACCCGTCTTTGTCTGTGGTCACAATGAAACACGTGTTGATCAGACCCGTCTTTGTCTGTGGTCACAATGAAACACGTGTTGATCAGACCCGTCTTTGTCTGTGGTCACAATGAAACACGTGTTGATCAGACCCGTCTTTGTCTGTGGTCACAATGAAACACGTGTTGATCAGACCTGTTTTTGTCCACGGTCAACAGATCGTGCAGGAGTACGAGAGAGCCGTCATCTACCGACTGGGTCGGCTAGTTTCCGGGGGAGCCAAGGGTCCTGGTTTGTTCTTCATTCTGCCATGCATGGATGAGTACAAGAAGGTGGACCTGAGGACAGTGTCCTTCGATGTCCCCCCGCAAGAGGTAAGCCGACACAGGACTTGTCTATTTTCTTCTTCTTCGTCTTCTTCTTCTTCTTCTAGCTCAGCCTCGTTGTTTTTCTAGATCAGAAAAAAAGAAAAAGAAAGATAGATGCAGGGAAGTTCAGGTCAGAATCAGTTGCCACTGGTTTCTTGAAGAGTAATTATAATAATAATAAAATTATTTATTATACAGCACAAAATCTTGTTTGGAGAGACTATTCTAATTTACACACGTACGCGCGCGCATGCACACACACAAACACGCACGCACGCACTCATCACACGAGCATAATTACTGACTCTACGCAAGTTAATTTACAGCCAACTTAAACAGATAACGAAGAGCGACTTGAGGCGGAGGAACATAAACACAGGCGATTAACTTTCAGATTATTCGTTTTAGGGATTCATGAATCGGCTCAAGGGACCTTCTTGTCCAATGAATGGGTGGGAGCTGTAGAGATTGAGATCCCAGGGGAGATCAAGAGGAGGGAGGTGGAGCTGGGCTGTCATAGCTGGATGGACTGTCTTGTTGCCGACAGATCCCAGGGGAGATCAAGAGGAGGGAGGTGGAGCTGGGCTGTCATAGCTGGATGGACTGTCTTGTTGCCGACAGATCCCAGGGGAGATCAAGAGGAGGGAGGTGGAGCTGGGCTGTCATAGCTGGATGGACTGTCTTGTTGCCGACAGATCCCAGGGGAGATCAAGAGGAGGGAGGTGGAGCTGGGCTCTCGTAGCTGGATGGACTGTCTTGTTGCCGACAGATCCCAGGGGAGATCAAGAGGAGGGAGGTGGAGCTGGGCTCTCATAGCTGGATGGACTGTCTTGTTGCCGACAGATCCCAGGGGAGATCAAGAGGAGGGAGGTGGAGCTGGGCTCTCGTAGCTGGATGGACTGTCTTGTTGCCGACAGATCCCAGGGGAGATCAAGAGGAGGGAGGTGGAGCTGGGCTCTCGTAGCTGGATGGACTGTCTTGTTGCCGACAGATCCCAGGGGAGATCAAGAGGAGGGAGGTGGAGCTGGGCTGTCATAGCTGGATGGACTGTCTTGTTGCCGACAGATCCCAGGGGAGATCAAGAGGAGGGAGGTGGAGCTGGGCTCTCGTAGCTGGATGGACTGTCTTGTTGCCGACAGATCCCAGGGGAGATCAAGAGGAGGGAGGTGGAGCTGGGCTCTCATAGCTGGATGGACTGTCTTGTTGCCGACAGATCCCAGGGGAGATCAAGAGGAGGGAGGTGGAGCTGGGCTCTCATAGCTGGATGGACTGTCTTGTTGCCGACAGATCCCAGGGGAGATCAAGAGGAGGGAGGTGGAGCTGGGCTCTCGTAGCTGGATGGACTGTCTTGTTGCCGACAGATCCCAGGGGAGATCAAGAGGAGGGAGGTGGAGCTGGGCTGTCATAGCTGGATGGACTGTCTTGTTGCCGACAGATCCCAGGGGAGATCAAGAGGAGGGAGGTGGAGCTGGGCTCTCGTAGCTGGATGGACTGTCTTGTTGCCGACAGATCCCAGGGGAGATCAAGAGGAGGGAGGTGGAGCTGGGCTCTCATAGCTGGATGGACTGTCTTGTTGCCGACAGATCCCAGGGGAGATCAAGAGGAGGGAGGTGGAGCTGGGCTGTCATAGCTGGATGGACTGTCTTGTTGCCGACAGATCCCAGGGGAGATCAAGAGGAGGGAGGTGGAGCTGGGCTGTCATAGCTGGATGGACTGTCTTGTTGCCGACAGATCCCAGGGGAGATCAAGAGGAGGGAGGTGGAGCTGGGCTCTCGTAGCTGGATGGACTGTCTTGTTGCCGACAGATCCCAGGGGAGATCAAGAGGAGGGAGGTGGAGCTGGGCTCTCATAGCTGGATGGACTGTCTTGTTGCCGACAGATCCCAGGGGAGATCAAGAGGAGGGAGGTGGAGCTGGGCTGTCATAGCTGGATGGACTGTCTTGTTGCCGACAGATCCCAGGGGAGATCAAGAGGAGGGAGGTGGAGCTGGGCTCTCGTAGCTGGATGGACTGTCTTGTTGCCGACAGATCCCAGGGGAGATCAAGAGGAGGGAGGTGGAGCTGGGCTGTCATAGCTGGATGGACTGTCTTGTTGCCGACAGATCCCAGGGGAGATCAAGAGGAGGGAGGTGGAGCTGGGCTGTCATAGCTGGATGGACTGTCTTGTTGCCGACAGATCCCAGGGGAGATCAAGAGGAGGGAGGTGGAGCTGGGCTGTCATAGCTGGATGGACTGTCTTGTTGCCGACAGATCCCAGGGGAGATCAAGAGGAGGGAGGTGGAGCTGGGCTGTCATACTGGATGGACTGTCTTGTTGCCGACAGATCCCAGGGGAGATCAAGAGGAGGGAGGTGAAGCTGGGCTGTCATAGCTGGATGGACTGTCTTGTTGCCGACAGATCCCAGGGGAGATCAAGAGGAGGGAGGTGGAGCTGGGCTCTCGTAGCTGGATGGACTGTCTTGTTGCCGACAGATCCCAGGGGAGATCAAGAGGAGGGAGGTGGATGGGCTGTCATAGCTGGATGGACTGTCTTGTTGCGACAGATCCCAGGGGAGATCAAGAGGAGGGAGGTGGAGCTGGGCTGTCATAGCTGGATGGACTGTCTTGTTGCCGACAGATCCCAGGGGAGATCAAGAGGAGGGAGGTGGAGCTGGGCTTCATAGCTGGATGGACTGTCTTGTTGCCGACAGATCCCAGGGGAGATCAAGAGGAGGGAGGTGGAGCTGGGCTGTCATAGCTGGATGGATGTCTTGTTGCCGGATCCCAGGGGAGATCAAGAGGAGGGAGGTGAAGCTGGGCTGTCATAGCTGGATGGACTGTCTTGTTGCCAAAGATCCCAGGGGAGATCAAGAGGAGGGAGGTGGAGCTGGGCTGTCATAGCTGGATGGACTGTCTTGTTGCCGACAGATCCCAGGGGAGATCAAGAGGAGGGAGGTGGAGCTGGGCTGTCATAGCTGGATGGACTGTCTTGTTGCCGACAGATCCCAGGGGAGATCAAGAGGAGGGAGGTGGAGCTGGGCTGTCATAGCTGGATGGACTGTCTTGTTGCCGACAGATCCCAGGGGAGATCAAGAGGAGGGAGGTGGAGCTGGGCTGTCATAGCTGGATGGACTGTCTTGTTGCCGACAGATCCCAGGGGAGATCAAGAGGAGGGAGGTGGAGCTGGGCTCTCGTAGCTGGATGGACTGTCTTGTTGCCGACAGATCCCAGGGGAGATCAAGAGGAGGGAGGTGGAGCTGGGCTGTCATAGCTGGATGGACTGTCTTGTTGCCGACAGATCCCAGGGGAGATCAAGAGGAGGGAGGTGGAGCTGGGCTGTCATAGCTGGATGGACTGTCTTAGCTGACAGATCCCAGGGGAGATGAAGAGGAGGGAGGTGGAGCTGGGCTGTCATAGCTGGATGGACTGTCTTGCAGCTGAGTTGGTCCACAACACTCGCTTCTCGGACACTGTCTTTGTGACTTTGCTCTGCACAGCTGCTGAAAGAACAATTAGCGGAGTACACAGGTTGCTTCCCCGCACTGGGGGCGAGCTTCTCATAGGTACCCGACCCCCCCGACCCCTCCCCCCCCCTCCCGGCCCCCTCGCCCCTTTCCCCACGTGCCTAGTAAATCCTACGGTTTGTGTGGACGTGCAGCACAACGAAAGGAAAAGCGACAGCGGCTGAGCAGTAGCTCTGGAACGGACCGACTGTCTCTGTCAACACACACTGTTTCAACGGGAGTTCAGTCAGTTCAAGCCATCGTCTTCTTCTACTTTTTCTTTCCCAGGTGTTGACCCGCGACTCTGTGACGGTGGCGGTGGACGCCGTGGTCTACTACCGCACCAACGACGCCACGGCCTCCGTCAACAACGTGGAAGACGCCGCGAGGTCCACGCAGCTGCTGGCGGCGACGACTCTGCGCAACGTGCTGGGCACCAAGAACCTGGCGGAGATCCTGTCCGAGAGGGAGTCCATCAGCCACTTCATGCAGGTGGGGATATAGCTGGCGAAGGATTTGGTGTGACTCTTTCTCTGTCTGTCTGTCTGTCTGTCTCTGTCTCTCTCTCTCTCTCTCTCTCTCTCTCTCTCTCTCTGTCTGTCTCTCTTCTCTGTCTGTCTGTCTGTCTCTGTCTCTCTCTGTCTCTCTGTCTCTCTGTCTCTCTGTCTCTCTCTCTCTCTCTCTCTCTCTCTCTCTCTCTCTCTCTCTTCTTCTTCTCTCTCTATCTCTGCTGTCTGTCTGTCTGTCTGTCTGTCTCTCGTCTGTCTGTCTGTCTTCTGTCTGTCTGTCTGTCTCTCTCTCTCTCTCTCTCTCTCTCTCTCTCTCTCTCTCTCTCTCTCTCTCTCTCTCTCTCTCTCTGTCACTGTGTGTGTGCTTCTCTTTCTGTCTGTGTGTCCTGTTTCTCTCTGTCTCGTCTCTCTCTCTCTCTCTCTCTCTCTCTCTCTCTCTCTCTCTCTCTCTCTCTCTCTCTTCTCTCTCTGTTCTGTCCTCCTCTGTGTGTGTGTGTGGTGTGTGTCTCTCTCTCTCTCTCTCTCTCTCTCTCTCTCTCTCTCCTCTCTCTCTCTCCTCTCTCTCTCTCTCCTCTCTTCTCTCTTCTTCTTCTCTCTCTCTTCTCTCTTCCTCTCTCTCTCCTCTCTCTCTCTCTCTTCTCTCTTTCTCTTCTGTCTCCGTCTCTGTCGTTTTCTGCTCTCTCTCTCTCTCTCTCTCTCTCTCTCTCTCTCTCTCTCTCTCTCTCTCTCTCTCTCTCTCTCTCTCACTGCATGACGCCGCCTAGTGGCCCCCACCATTCCGGTGGCACCACTCCGGCGGCCCGCCCAGGCCTCCCTTCCCCTATCCCTTCCCCTGGCACTTCAACCCCTACAACCCATGGCCTCCGCATCATAGCTATGTCCAGCAGCCCCGATCCCAGTCTCAGTAAATGATCTTTGTAGCGTAGCGTCCTCCAGGCTTATTTGAAGCTCATTGTTCCCCTTCTGAAAAGGTATAAAAGTGTTACTGTTCCCGTTCTAACAAGGTATACAGTAATGCGACGTCCAGCATTTATTACAATACTAGTTTACTGCGTAATAATAACGGATCTAGTCAGCTGGACCTTTTTATTTGTGTAAATTATCGTGGAAGTTCATTTTACGAACGTGTTTGTTCTTTCGTCTTTGCTGCCCCTTTGCGTGCTTTGTTTTTCGTTAATTTTACGATTCTGTTGAATTTTGGTTTTGCGCTCTCTTTGTGTAAACGTACTTTTTTTCGAGCGTTATTGTTTTCTTTTCTTTTTCCGGTTTGCTCTTTTTTCATAATTTCCATCGTTTATTACAATGTTGCGCGTTGGTCATCAGAATGTGTACCATTTGCATAACAAGGTTCCTGATCTGTGTGTATTCCTTAGCCAGTCAACGCCCAACTATAACATTTTTGGTATCACAGAGTCACGACTAGACTCCAGAATTTCTGACCAGGATATTAACATTCCAGATTATTGTATTTCGAGAAAAGATTCAATTGTTATTGGACAGACTGATATTGCAGTATACATACACGACTCTGTTGCTGACATTACACACAGGCGTCAAGACCTTGAAAGTGACCTTGTTGAATGCATTTGGCTTGAACTAAAACCAGGTACGAACGCTCCTAATATTTTTGTGTTTTTTTAATTTTTTATACAGAAACCCTTCTGCTTCTTATGAATGGTTTGACAACTTTGTACAAATGGTGTATAACGTCCATAGTGTTAAACCCCATGCTGATATTCTTGTACTAGGAGATTTTAATATTGATTTACTAAAGCCACACTCCTCCTAGGACTCTACTATTGCACTGCTAGGCTTAACCCAACTTGTGAAATCACCTACTAGAATTACACAGACGTCTGCCACTCTTATTGACCATATATATACAAACAACCCAGACGTAATCACCGAGGTCAGTGTACCTGACCTGAGCGTAAGTGACCATTGTCCCATCTCCTGTTCAAGATCGATTAAGTTTCCAAAATATCCCTCTGTCTGTCTGTATATCTATCCATGTATCTGTGTACACATTTGACTATCTCTGCCACAGCCTCTCATAGTTTCCCTATGTCTCTCTTTCTCTCTCCCCCCCCCCCCCCCCCCCCCCCCCCCCTCCCCTCCCCCTCCCCCACCTCTCTCTCTGTCTCTGGCCACCACTTGGTTGGGACGGATTTGTCGTGAATGCTGATGCAGAACTTTGCTGTCACTGTGAGGCGAAACTGCCGCGGAGCATGCAGAGTCCAGCCCATGTTATACCGCAGGGTCTGACGTCCGAGGCTTTGGGGGGCAGTTACATGTGGACGTTGGCTATGGATATTCATGTCACCGTATCGATCAGCACGTCTTACAGGCGCGTGGGGTTTTCTTTCTGTCCGCAGAGCTCACTGGATGAGGCCACTGATCCCTGGGGCATCAAGGTGGAGCGTGTGGAAGTGTGAGTATTCTTCTTCATCATCTCCTTCATCATCATCATCATCATCATCGTTTCTGGGGCATCAAGGTGGAGCGTGTGGAAGTGTGAGTATTCTTCTTCATCATCTCCTTCATCATCATCATCATCATCATCGTTTCTGGGGCATCAAGGTGGAGCGTGTGGAAGGGTGAGTATTCTTCTTCATCATCTCCTTCTTCATCATCATCATCATCATCATCGTCGTCGTCGTCGTCGTCGTCGTTTCTGGGGCATCAAGGTGGAGCGTGTGGAAGTGTGAGTATTCTTCTTCATCATCTCCTTCATCATCATCATCATCATCATCATTTCTGGGGAATCAAGGTGGAGCGTGTGGAAGTGTGAGTAGATTCATCATCATCATCATCATCGTCGTCGTCGTCATCGTCATCATCATTTCTGGGGAATCAAGGTAGAGCGTGTGGAAGTCTGAGTAGGCTTCATCATCATCATCATCCTCATCATCCCTGAGGAATTGCTGTGGAAGGGTGAATATATCATCATCATCATCATCATCATCATCATCCTTGAGGTGTCAAGGTGGAAGGGTTAGTGTACGTCATCATCATCTCTGAGGAATAACTGGACGAGTGAGTATACCTCGTCATCATCATCCCTGAGGAATCGGTGTGGAAGGGTGAGTATACGTCATCATCAACATCATTAACTGAAGAATCAGTGTGGAAGGGTGAGTATACGTCATCATCAACATCATTAACTGAAGAATCAGTGTGGAAGGGTGAGTATACGTCATCATCAACATCATTAAGTGAAGAATCAGTGTGGAAAGGTGAGTATACGTCATCATCAACATCATTAAGTGAAGAATCAGTGTGGAAAGGTGAGTATACGTCATCATCAACATCATTAAGTGAAGAATCAGTGTGGAAAGGTGAGTATACGTCATCATCAACATCATTAAGTGAAGAATCAGTGTGGAAGGGTGAGTATACGTCATCATCAACATCATTAAGTGAAGAATCAGTGTGGAAGGGTGAGTATACGTCATCATCAACATCATTAAGTGAAGAATCAGTGTGGAAGGGTGAGTATACGTCATCATCAACATCATTAAGTGAAGAATCAGTGTGGAAGGGTGAGTATACGTCATCATCAACATCATTAAGTGAAGAATCAGTGTGGAAGGGTGAGTATACGTCATCATCAACATCATTAAGTGAAGAATCAGTGTGGAAGGGTGAGTATACGTCATCATCAACATCATTAAGTGAAGAATTAGTGTGGAAGGGTGAGTATACGTCATCATCAACATCATTAAGTGAAGAATCAGTGTGGAAGGGTGAGTATACGTCATCATTAACTGAAGAATCAGTGTGGAAGGGTGAGTATACGTCAACATCAACATCATTAACTGAAGAATCAGTGTGGAAGGGTGAGAATACGTCATCATTAAGTGAAGAATCAGTGTGGAAGGGTGAGTATACGTCATCATCAACATCATTAACTGAAGAATCAGTGTGGAAGGGTGAGTATACGTCATCATCACATCATTAATGAAGAATCAGTGTGGAAGGGTGAGAATACGTCATCATCAACATCATTAAGTGAAGAATCAGTGTGGAAGGGTGAGTATACGTCATCATCAACATCATTAAGTGAAGAATCAGTGTGGAAGGGTGAGTATACGTCATCATCAACATCATTAAGTGAAGAATCAGTGTGGAAGGGTGAGTATACGTCATCATCAACATCATTAAGTGAAGAATCAGTGTGGAAAGGTGAGTATACGTCATCATCAACATCATTAAGTGAAGAATCAGTGTGGAAGGGTGAGTATACGTCATCATCAACATCATTAAGTGAAGAATCGAGGCTGAGCGTGTGGAAGTCATAGTGTGAGCATCGTGTTCCGTCTCTGCTTTCTCGCATTCACTCATCCATTCATCCATTCATACATCCTTTCATTCACTCATCCATTCATCCATTCATACATCCTTTCATTCACTCATCCATTCATACATCCTTTCATTCACACATTCATTCATCCATTCATACATCCTTTCATTCACTCATTCATTATCCATTCCATCCTTTCATTCACTCATTCATTCATCCATTCATACATCCTTTCATTCACTCATTCATTCATCCATTCATACATCCTTTCATTCACTCATCCATTCATACATCCTTTCATTCACACATTCATTCATCCATTCATACATCCTTTCATTCACACATTCATTCATCCATTCATACATCCTTTCATTCACTCATTCATTCATCCATTCATACATCCTTTCATTCACTCATTCATTCGTCCATTCATACATCCTTTCATTCACACATTCATTCATCCATTCATACATCCTTTCATTCACTCATTCATTCATCCATTCATACATCCTTTCATTCACTCATTCATTCATCCATTCATACATCCTTTCATTCATCCATTCATACATCCTTTCATTCACACATTCATTCATCCATTCATACATCCTTTCATTCACACATTCATTTATCCATTCATTCGTTCATACACAGACAGGTGACATTGTGATTATACCTGTGGGCCCCAAGCTCCAACCGGAGGCTGTTGACGCTGTCGTTGCTGACACTTTACTGTCTCTGTAACCAGACCGCTGTCGTTGCTGTCACTTTACTGACACTTTACTGCCTCTGTAACCAGACCGCTGTCGTTGCTGACACTTTACTGACACTTTACTGCCTCTGTAACCAGACCGCTGTCGTTGCTGAAAACCCCTTTAAACCCCCGCCCTGTTTTAACCAGACCGCTGTCGTTGCTGACACTTTACTGCCTCTGTAACCAGACCGCTGTCGTTGCTGACACTTTACTGCCTCTGTAACCAGACTGCTGTCGTTGCTGACACTTTACTGCCTCTGTAACCAGACCGCTGTCGTTGCTGACACTTTACTGCCTCTGTAACCAGACCGCTGTCGTTGCTGACACTTTACTGCCTCTGTAACCAGACCGCTGTCGTTGCTGACACTTTACTGTCTCTGTAACCAGACCGCTGTCGTTGCTGACACTTTACTGTCTCTGTAACCAGACCGCTGTCGTTGCTGACACTTTACTGTCTCTGTAACCAGACCGTTGGCGGCTAACAGGGCTAACGGGCCCAGTGTTTGCTGTGTCAAGAGATCCGTATCAGGGATCCTTTCAGCTGCTGTGATCTTTTGGTCCTGACAAAAGCACGTGCAGCTAGTTTAGCTAGGTGCCGGGGTGCGGGTACCGCTATACCTTTTCTTCCACCAGTACGTGCAGGGCCTGTGGGGAAACGGCTGCACACGTAACGTTACCTTTCAGATTTTTTTTGTTTTTGTGTTTTTGTTTTGTTGTTGTTCTTTTGTTGTTGTTTTTGTCGAGGGGTGCAAAGATGTGCTACCCCTTTCAGAGGGGGTCTGCCCGTGGATGGTGGGTGGGTGGATGGGGGGGAGGGGTGGGGAGGGAGGTCTCCCAAATGCCCTATACCCAAATCTGGAGCAGCCATGATGACTGAACCCAGACCGCAGCCATAATAACCTTACTTACTTTTAGAATGACCGTTACTTACGATTACCATTCCTGAACGGCTTCTGGCAGACTACGAATCATCTGGATGGCGGGGCGGGGGGCGGGGACGGGGGCGGGGGGGGGGGGGGGGGGTGCAGTTCGGGGAAGGAACGATGGGGGGGTGTGTGGAGGGGTGGAGGGGAGGGGTGTGTGGAGGGGTGGGGTGTGTGGTAAACGACTGAGCTAGCGGAGTGTTGATTGTGGCGTTGTGTTCTGCTTGCAGCAAGGACGTCAGGTTGCCCGTGCAGTTCGGGGAAGGAACGATGGGGGTGTGTGTGGAGGGGTGGAGGGGAGGGGTGTGTGGAGGGGTGGGGTGTGTGGTAAACGACTGAGCTAGCGGAGTGTTGATTGTGGCGTTGTGTTCTGCTTGCAGCAAGGACGTCAGGTTGCCCGTGCAGTTCGGGGAAGGAACGATGGGGGTGTGTGTGGAGGGGTGGAGGGGAGGGGTGTGTGGAGGGGTGGGGTGTGTGGTAAACGACTGAGCTAGCGGAGTGTTGATTGTGGCGTTGTGTTCTGCTTGCAGCAAGGACGTCAGGTTGCCCGTGCAGCTGCAGAGAGCCATGGCGGCCGAGGCGGAGGCGTCACGTGAAGCACGTGCCAAGGTCAGTTCATTTGCTCACGAGCGAAGATCGTTTCGCCTTTTTTAGGGGGGATCTGTTCATCAGTGTTTCGTTTCGTATTTGTTGTCCTGGTTGTTGCTTTTCTGACACGCTTATTTGCATAATATTCCCTAAAATGGCAACCTTTGGCACTATGGCTCCTTTTGTGTAATAACAGAGTTGTGCTTTTGTTGTAGAATGGGTGTGATTAGTAGCGATGAGTCAATGAGTGAACCAGGCAACACCAATATACGACGTGATTAGTAGCGATGAGTCAATGAGTGAACCAGGCAACACCAATATACGACGTGATTAGTAGCGATGAGTCAATGAGTGAACCAGGCAACACCAATATACGACGTGATTAGTAGCGATGAGTCAATGAGTGAACCAGGCAACACCAATATACGACGTGATTAGTAGCGATGAGTCAATGAGTGAACCAGGCAACACCAATATACGACGTGATTAGTAGCGATGAGTCAATGAGTGAACCAGGCAACACCAATATACGACGTGATTAGTAGCGATGAGTCAAAGAGTGAACCAGGCAACACCAATATACGACGTGATTAGTAGCGATGAGTCAATGAGTGAACCGGGCAACACCAATATACGGTGTGATTAGTAGCGCTGAGTCAATGAGTGAACCAGGCAACACCAATATACGGTGTGATTAGTAACGCCGAGTCAAAGAGTGAACCAGGCAACACAAAGATACATTCCTTGTGCTTTTATTTGGCGGGAATAAGAAGTCAGTTTGTCTTGTGCTTTTATTTGGCGGGAATAAGAAGTCAGTTTGTCTTGTGCTTTTATTTGGCGGGAATAAGAAGTCAGTTTGTCTTGTGCTTTTATTTGGCGGGAATAAGAAGTCTTATGTCTTGTGCTTTTATTTGGCGGGAATAAGAAGTCTTATGTCTTGTGCTTGGCCCCTGTAGGTGTTTGTGGACGTTAAGCCCAACGTCTTATTTGCCGCACTCTTTGTATCAGGGGTGAAACACGTGAAACACTCTTTGTATCAGGGGTGAAACACGTGAAACACTCTTTGTATCAGGGGTGAAACACGTGAAACACTCTTTGTATCAGGGGTGAAACACGTGAAACACTCTTTGTATCAGGGGTGAAACACTCTTTGTATCAGGGGTGAAACACGTGAAACACTCTTTGTATCAGGGGTGAAACATGTGAAATACTCTTTGTATCAGGGGCGAAACACGTGAAACACTCTTTGTATCGGGGATGAAACACGTGAAACACTCTTTGTATCAGGGGTGAAACACTCTTTGTATTAGAGGTGAAACACATGAAACACTTTGTATTAGGGGTGAAACACGTGAATCACTCTTTGTATTAGGGGTGAATCACGTGAAACACTCTTTGTATTAGGGGTGAAACACGTGAAACACTCTTTGTAATAGGGGTGAAACATGTGAAACACTCTTTGTATTAGGGGTGAAACACGTGAAACTCTCTTTGTATCAGGGATGGAATACGTGAAACACCCCTAATAAACCGTAGGAGGTTGCTGTGGACGTCAAGCCCCACATCCCTTCCCTGTCTTATTTGCCTTTTTTATTTTCCCCTCCGCCAAACTAGGTGATCGCTGTCTATATACCTGTCTATATCTCTGTCACCTAGGTGATCGCTGTCTATATACCTGTCTATATCTCTGTCTCCTAGGTGATGGCTGTCTATATACCTGTCTATATCTCTGTCACCTAGGTGATGGCTGTCTATATACCTGTCTATATCTCTGTCACCTAGGTGATCGCTGTCTATATACCTGTCTATATCTCTGTCTCCTAGGTGATGGCTGTCTATATACCTGTCTATATCTCTGTCACCTAGGTGATGGCTGTCTATATACCTGTCTATATCTCTGTCACCTAGGTGATGGCTGTCTATATACCTGTCTATATCTCTGTCACCTAGGTGATCGCTGCCTATATACCTGTCTATATCTCTGTCACCTAGGTGATGGCTGTCTATATACCTGTCTATATCTCTGTCACCTAGGTGATCGCTGCCGAGGGCGAGCAGAAAGCGTCACGTGCCCTGAAGGAGGCCGCTGACATCATCACGGAGTCTCCGGCCGCCATTCAGCTGCGCTACCTGCAGACTCTGAACTCCATCTCCGCCGAGAAGAACTCCACCATCATCTTCCCCCTGCCCATCGACCTGATGAAGAGTTTCATGAAGTAGAGTCGGCTTAGCGAGGAGACGTCCTGCCTTCGTTAATAGACTGCCGTTAATGTGCATGTCCTGTTTTACCCTACTCTGCCCCCCCCCCCCCCCCCCCCCCCCCCCCCCACACACACACCCAACCGTGAAGTAGCTGCGTTGTTATGCAGTCTCAGTCTGTCTGTCGGTCGGTCCATCCATCTGTCGGTCTGTCCGTCCCTCTCTCTGGATGTTACGAGTAGACGGGTCCAAATGGACAAGTCCTGGCCTTGATTGTTGCAGTTTTTCAACTGTTCAGTTTTAAAGTTCTCTCTCTCTCTCTCTCTCTCTCTCTCTCTCTCTCTCTCTCTCTCTCTCCTCCCCCCCCCCCCCCCCCCCCCTTTCTCTCCCTCCCTTTCTCCTTTTCACTTTGTGTCTCAGTAAAGGTTCAACATCGAGAGAAAAAGATACTACCAATGCACAACTCCTAAAAAATAAAAAATAAACTATTGTAGCATAGGCTTGTTTAAAAAATAAAAAAGAATGGAGGGGGGAATGTTCCTGAAAATTGCATGTGGTCAGACATTAAGGACCAAACAGAAATAAATGCTAAGTGTGACTAACGATCGAATATTTTCTGACTTTTTTGTTTCGCTACGGTCAAGATTTTGCCCCAAAACACTGACCATCAAACAGAGAACGACAATCTTCACGGCTTCATGGCGCCAGCTGTTTCATTTTTATGTATAATTTTTGTGTGTCCCGTTATCAATAATCGCATATTTGGCAATAAGATAATCTGCTAACCGCAATCTTTCGCCTTGATCCGGTGTGCATGCTTGCTTGGCTGGGCCTCAAAAAGCGAATATTTGTTTCTTTGGGTTTTTAATCTGATTGTACAGATCTCTTTGAAAACTGTGCTCAGGTTCTGATTTTACCCCATGATTTTAGCTTGGCAGGCTGAAACATCTGTCCCGCACGTTTTGAAACATGCTGTTATACATAAACAGGAGGCGTGAATTTTGGAGCGACAAATTCGACTTTGCATTGACAAAATATTCTAGTCTTGCTTGTTTTGCTCGCTGCCATTTTTGCCACAGGGTTTGCAATTGCAAAAAGTGACCTGTACTCCACTTTTAAAAAACGCAAGCCCCCGGGCTGTTGCGGGTGCAAGAGTATTTGTCGCTGCAAATACAAAAAGCAGTTTTTGGTGCTGCAAAGTTGATTTTATCGCCTCCAGTGTTGCAGCAGCGAAACAAAAGTTGTCGCCGAGCCAGCCCCGTCCCACATTAAGCCTTATGGTTTCTATGGACGTAAAGAATCGTGAAAGAAGAAGAAGTGTACATTTGCAGCTTTAATGCAGTGACAAATCTTTAGCTGGGGGAAAAACGTGGCTTTGCTGTGACAAATCTTTGTAGCTGCAGGATACGAATCATGGTCGTGGAAGTTTTCCATCACCTGAACGTGTACCGTATTTTAATGGCTGAGTTGAGAGGGCCGCGGATTAAGATGATGGCAGCCCGGGGAATTTTTGTATAACGTTAGAATTTTAGATCAATCGACTACTGTGTGTCATGGTTTTAAAAAAAAAAAAAATCTATAGAGAAGTCTTGATTGAGACGGTGTGTATTTCCAGTTTGGACAATTGTGATTATTTTTCAAATTTAAATTATTTTTGGTTGTTTTGTTTTGTTTTTAGACTGCTCAAGTTTTATTTGATAAATTTGAGGTTTTATTGTTTATAGTTTCCAACTCTGACGTGTGTTCTGTTGCTGTTGTTGTTTTGGTCAGAATTTAATCTACAGCCACTGACGATTTTATTCACGTTTTCTTTTTTCCAGTCTTAATTGAGATTGTGTGTTGTTGTTTTCTCTCCAGTTTTGATAATTATAGCGTGTGTTTTTTCTTGCTTTTTTTTCCCTTTTTTCTTTTTTCTTGCATTTTTTCCTTTTCTTCTTCTTCTTCTTTAATAACTTTCGATATAAGAAAATCACATTTCTTTTTTTAAATCAAACTTTTTATGATTGCCTTTTTCTCTTTTTTTTAAAATGTCTCCCACAGACGTTTTTTGTCAGAATTGGGTCAACAGCCAGCAACAATTTTTGTTGACGTTTTTAAACGAGAAATTATCATTAAAGGATTTCATTGTTTTTTATTTTATTTTATTTTTCTCTCTCTCTCCAATGGGAGTATGTTCTACTTCTGTAAATCTACCACCCTCCCATCCCCCACTACATCAATGAGTGTACATGTGTAATTATATTACGAAAAGTACGATCTGTTTCAATACAGATGATGAACACACGCTCAGAGTACATTCTATGAATGTGGATCTCTCTCTCTCTCTCTCTCTCTCTCTCTCTCTCTCCTCTCTCTCTCTCTCTCTCTCTCTCTCAATCGACATTTCATTATATTACGTTATATTACTAGAACGCTAGCAGTCATTTTTGTTTTCGGGTAGGTTTGTCTGTTTCTGTGGGTGGCTCCAAACAATGCGTGTTGACCTGTGTTGACCTGTGTTGACCTGTGCGTTATATTTGTTATGATACACGTGTATAGCCTGTAGTCAATGAAATAGATTGTGATTTTGCTCTTTTTAAGTTGCATACCCTCGTGTAGGTGTGAGTGCTTTCTCTTTCCGTCATCTTTCTTTCTTTCTTGATTAAAAACAAAAACAGAAACTTCATTTCTCGTTTCCTTCTTTTTTCTCTCCCCCTACTATTGTCTAGTAGGTATAGGTAATACATTATTTGTCATCTTTTGTGTAGAGGAATGAGTATTTTTCTGTTTGTTTGTTTCTACAGGATGTACATAGTGCATGGAATCTCTTTTGTGTAGTGTAATAAGTTAAAGCGATATTATGGCATTTGCCAATGTGCCCACGAAAGACTGACTTCACGTGAATATTGATGTATTACCATTTTTACCCTCGTCTGATTGTACACTGATTAAAAATGTGAAATGATCCAAATGAAGTTGGCGTTCACTGCATTAGTACTGCTATATATGTTCTGCTGCTGCTGCTGCTGCTGCTGCTGCTGCTTAGTGTTGTTGCTGCTGTTATTGCTGGTGTTGTTAACCATGTTGGTGTTTTGTTGCTGCTGCTGATGTTATTGGTGCTGTTGTTAACCATGTTGGTGTTTTGTTGTTGCTGCTGATGTTATTGGTGTTGTTGTTAACCATGTTGGTGTTTTGTTGCTGCTGCTGTTGCTTCTCAGTGTTGTTGTTGCTGCTGATGTTATTGGTGCTGTTGTTAACCATGTTGGTGTTGTTTCGTTGTTGCTGCTGATGTTATTGGTGCTGTTGTTAACCATGTTGGTGTTTTGTTGTTGTTGATGCTGATGTTATTGGTGCTGTTGTTAACCATGTTGTTGTTTTGTTGTTGTTGATGCTGATGTTATTGGTGCTGTTGTTAACCATGTTGGTGTTTTGTTGTTGCTGTTGCTGCTGTTATTGGTGTTGTTGCTAACCATGTTGGTGTTTTGTTGTTGTTACCGCTGCTACTGTTATTGGTGTTGTTGCTAACCATGTTGGTGTTTTGTTGTTGTTGCCGCTGCTGCTGTTATTGGTGTTGTTGTTAACCATGTTGGTGTTTTGTTGTTGCTGCTGCTGCTGATATTGGTGTTGTTGTTAACCATGTTGGTGTTTTGTTGTTGCTGCTGTTACTGGTGTTGTTGTTAACCATGTTGGTGTTTTATTGTTGCTGCTGCTGATATTGGTGTTGTTGTTAACCATGTTGGTGTTTTATTGTTGCTGCTGCTGTTATTGGTGTTGTTGCTAACCATGTTGGTGTTTTGTTGTTGCCGCTGCTGCTGTCATTGGTGTTGTTGTTAACCATGTTGGTGTTTTGTTGTTGCTGCTGCTGCTGTTACTGGTGTTGTTGTTAACCATGTTTGTGTTTTGTTGTTGCTGCTGATATTGGTGTTGTTCCTAACCATGTTGGTGTTTTGTTGTTGCTGCTGCTGCTGTTACTGGTGTTGTTGCTAACCATGTTGGTGTTTTGTTGTTGCTGCTGCTGCTATTCGTTGTTGTTGAAGATGACGATCTTTTTGTTGCTGTTTATGCTGATGTTGCTGCTGCTAAAACTGATGATGATGACGATGAATGTAGTAATTCAAGACAGCGTAGCCTCCTTGGTTTAAACAAAACTGATTTCACATAATTATAAAAATACATTAACAACACAACAGTTGGGCCGCGCACAACAAGCAAGATTACTTATAGTACGGCCCTAATATTGTATACCTCCTTGCTACGTCGAAAGTGCTCGACGCGGACAGTTAGACAGGCTAGGAGACAGTTCGACAGGCTACATTTTACCTGTGATAGAAACAGGCGGGAGACAAATACAAGACAAGTTTATTAATCCATTGCGGAAATCACATTGTCTGACATAAAAACGTATTATATCATAAAACATTGCACTAAAACGCTTGTTCTCACTCTTCCAAATTACAATCCACTGGCACAAACAGCTGCCTCCCATTCACTCCCAGATATAATGCGCACAGCCCACTACACGTATCCGTCACCACAGCCCACTACACGTATCCGTCATCACAGCCCACTACACGTATCCGTCACCACAGCCCACTACACGTATCCGTCACCACAGCCCCCTACACGTATCCGTCACCGCAGCTAACTACACGTATCCGTCACCACAGCCCACTACACGTATCTGTCACTACAGCCCACTACATGTATCCGTCACCACAGCCCACTACACGTATCCGTCACCGCAGCTCACTACACGTATCCGTCACCACACCACAGCCTACTACACGTATCCGTCATCACAGCTCACTACACGTATCCGTCACCACACCACAGCCCACTACACGTATCCGTCACCACAGCTCACTAAACGTATCCGTCACCACAGCCCACTGTTCGTCCGTTGCCACGGACAGGTGGAGCTTGGCCAGTGTTCTGCATAACCTTGCATCATGTTACGTCTGCTCCTGCCGTCTTTAACTTGCTGCAGTCTATGCTGAGTCCGTCTCTTGCGTTAGGAACAGGTGCAGGCAAACTTTATGCACCTCGCGCATTTTGCCTAGCTGCAAGCAGACTTAATCCCTCGCATTTTGCCTAGCTGCAAACAGACTTAATCTCTCGGATTTTGCCAAGCTGCACACAGACTTAATCTCTCAGATCTTGCCTAACTTCACACAGACTTAGTCTCTTCCATTTTGCCCGATCTCTCGGATTATGCCGAGCGGCACACAGACTTAATCTCTCGCATTTTGCCAAGCTGCACACAGACTTAATCTCTCAGATTTTGCCTAGCTGTCCACAGACTTAATCTCTCGGATTTTGCCTAGCTGCGCAGAGACATAATCTCTCGCATTTTGACTAGCTACACACAGACTTAGTCTCTTGCATTTTGCCCGATCTCTCGCAATATGAATAAGCTGCATACAGACTTCATCTCTCGGATTATGAATAAGCTGCACACAGAGGTAATGTTACGCGACCTCTGGTAATATTGACAGGGAAACTTACACGCGCACACACACACACACACACGCGCGCGCGCGCGCACGCACCACACACACACACACACGCACGCACGCACGCACAGGCACACACACACACACACACACACACACACACACACGCCGCACGCACACGCACACACACACACACACACACACACACACACACACACACACACACACACACGTGGAGTTTGGCCGCTGAACAGCACCTGCCGATGGGGTCGTCGCTAAACCCGATCGATCTTAATCGTCAGTCTTGCCTGGCGCTTTGTAGAACAAGTGGAAGACCCTGCAGCCACCGTCTCTGGTCCAGTCGACCGGGTCCTTACACTGACTTGTTTAACGCCGAGTCACTTGTCTCCAGTCGAGACTGAGTTACTGGCAGGGACCGACATCCCATGATGTTGCGGGTTGGGTGGTCGGGTGGGGGGGGAGGGGGGCGGGCATATACCTCAGTATCTCTACGCTGTCACCATTACCGCTAGTGAGCCGGTTTGGCCCAGCGGTCAGGCGGCGTTAGCCTGGGCTGGTAAACACAGAGAAGGGCCTCGGTTCGATACCGCTTCGGCTCTGTCTTCTCTTCAAACGGGTTGTGGTTTGTGGACACCACTGTCTTGTGACTTTGACCCTCACAGTAATTATTAATGGATTAATGAAACACTGAAACAGCTCTTATCGCTGCCCATCTTAATGCCGCAGGAGTCATTCTGGTGTTGACAGTGTCAGTCGTAGCGATAGGTATATAATCTCCCTCTTCCCCCGCCTCCATATACCCCCACCATCTCCCCGTCCCTAATAAGCCTTAGTGGTTTCTGTGGACGTTAAGCACCACTGATGATGTTTACTTACTGTACCACCCACGTCAGAGCGCAGGAACTGTGTGAAAGTGGAGGTGGACGTCCTGGGCTCCCCGTCCCTAATAGTCCTTGTGGTCTCTGTGGACGTAAAGCAACAGTGAACTGTAGTCAGCTTGTCACCACAACCAGACTGACCCTGCATTAAGACGGGCAGCGACGTAATCTGTTTCAGTGTTTCATTCATAGTTGGAGGCCAGGGCGGCAAAGTCACAGAGACAGTATCAGCGTCCATAAACCACGACGTCTGAGGCCGAAAAGAGCAAAAACAAAATGATCGAACCGCGGCCTGGAATCGAACCGCGGCTTGGAATCGAACCGCGGCCTGGTCGTCCTGCGCTGTACGGCCACTGGGCCCAACGATAACGCCTTACCGCTTGGCCCAAACCGCTCACATTGATCGCTGGACCCGCGAGCTGACGTTACCCTAAAATGCGTCGACACCCTTTCCCTTTTTGTCCAGCGCCCCACCCAGTCCCCCCCTCACCCCACCCTCGGCTGCCTCCCCCTTGAAAAACGCCCACCACTGACTAGCCCCCTCCGGCAGAAAGAAGCCTCCGCGACAACCGTCACTCTCACACACGCTCACATCGAGAGAAGAGCGAGTACTGAGCACGTCACAATCTGCGCGTGCCGGAATCGGCTACCTCCCTCTCAGCCCCACAGCACGATTTTCTGTTCGTCCCGAGCTTTTCTTCTCTGCAGCACGTGCTATTTGGAGACTAGCGGCTCGTCGCGTCAGTGCAAGGTAACTCAGCGTGTCTATGTGCGTCAGTGCGTTCAGTCGAATGGCGAGGAAGAGTGTTAGTAGTTCGCTGTTCAGGTCTTCATTTTGACGTTCTGCAGCTTACTTCTCCGTTTAGCGAGGGCAGGTTTTCCGTGTCACTGTCAGTTCCAGTTGCCCGTGCGCAGCGTACAGCTGATGTGTTGCGCGTACCAGCCGGAATCTTTGCTGGTGTGATAGCTGTACGTGACGATCTGGTCTTACTGACTCCGTTCTTGCTTGTGAGTGTTTAATTCACTGTTTGGGA
>JABMCL010002589.1:125000-157500 GCA_018857735.1 Alviniconcha marisindica
GTGGTGTGTGAGTGTGTGTGTGTGTGTGTGTGTGTGTGTGTGTGTGTGTGTGTGTGTTGAGTGTGTGTGGTGTGTGTGTGTGTGTGTGTGTGTTGTGTGTGTGTGGACACAAGTGTGTGGGTGTGTGTGTGTGTGTGTGTGTGTGTGTGTGTGTGTGAGGACACAAGTGTGTGTGTGTTTGTGTGTGCCTCTCTGTGATGTTGTGGTGTGCGTGCGTTCGTGCGTGCGTGTATGTGTGTGTGTGCTATGCATGTGTGCGTTATGTCACTAAGTGTATGTGTGAGTGTACAATGTATGTGTGTGCGCTCTGTGTGTGTGTGTGTGTGGTGTGTGTGTGTGTGTGTGTGTGTGTGTGTGTGTGTGTGTGTGTGTGCGCGCGCGCGATGCATGTATACGTTCTGTCACTAAGTGTGTGTGAATGTGCTATGTACGTGTGCGGGCTGTGTGTGTGTGCTATGACAGTGTGGGGGGTGGTGGGGGAGGGGAGGGGGGTTAAACAGCGGCCGTGTTCGCGGTTCAGACGTAAACAAAATTCAGCGTTAACTTGAAAAGTCTGAACATCGTTCACGGAGATGGACTGAGGGGACTATAGCTACACTATCCCAGAATTGTGACAGCTGCGTCAGTCAAGATGGGCAGCGGTGCAAGCCGTTTGAATGTTTTATAAATAACTGATTGTCGTGAAGCGGCAATCACAAGACATTGAAACCACACCGTTTTACGACCGAGAAAGGAGAGCCGGCCAAGCGTGGAATCGAACCTTCACCTAGCGTCACTCTTTACCTCTAGACCACCTGTCAGAGCCGAGAGCTGTGTGAACAGGTAGGTGGCCCCCCTCCCCACCTTTTTTACGCCACCCCCCTGATAACCCACACGAAAGAAAAACACTGAGACTAGTCCGCCTCACTGCGATAAACTGAACCAGCTCGGCTGATTGCGTGAACGTTGCGTTTAGCGGTCGGTTAGTGTCGTGGCAGTCGAGTCGCTCACTGTTCCAACCGACTGCACGCGGTGTGCTCTGGCCGACCGACCGGCGACCGACCGACCTGGCTGTGTGTGAGTGTGTGTGTGTGTGTGTGTGATATCAGTGAGCTAGGCCAGTCACTTGTTGATGATCTTTCCTCGCTCTCGCATGTCAAGGTTGGTGCTCAGTCTAAAATCGGATCAGTGCTTTACGGCCCGGCTCGGGCTGTCCGATATAACGATATCCTCGCTGATGCTTGTAACAGTCTCCTCTGTGTCGTCCGGCCTCTTCTGGTCTTCCTCTCCCTCTTCTTCTTCTTCTTCCTCCCTGTAAAGTGGCTGAACCAGGTTCACCCCAGAGGAATGCGGCGTTAGTTTGTTGTTGGTCCTGAAGCAGCCAGTTCATCGTCAGCAGTGTCAATGGCCGACGGGGTCAGAGCTAGGGCGGTCTCCGTTTTTTTGCAGCAGTTTGTTTGTTTGTTTGCCCGTCGTTGTCAAGCTTTGGAGTCTCACTGAGCCGCCTTGTTGGTGGACTGGTGCTTGCAGAGCTGGCGTCCTTTATACAGTTATTGCCGAGCAGTGTCAGTGTAGGTTGATTGTACCACCTTCACGTGACGGTGACGGGGTGAGAGAGAGAGAGAGAGAGAGAGAGAGAGAGAGAGAGAGAGAGAGAGAGAGAGAGAGAGAGCGCGTGTGTGTGTGAAAGAGTGAGAGAGAGAGAGAGAGAGAGAGAGAGAGAGAGAGATGTGTGTGTGGAGAGAGAGAGAGAGAGAGAGCGTGTGTGTGTGAAAGAGAGAGAGAGAGAGATGTGTATGTGGAGAGAGAGAGAGTGAGAGAGAGAGAGATGTGTGTGGAGAGAGAGAGAGAGAGAGAGATGTGTGTGTGTGTGAGAGAGAGAGATAGATGTGTGTGTGGAGAGAGAGAGAGTGTGTGTGAGAGAGAGAGAGAGAGAGAGAGGCGCCACCCTTTGAGTGATTTACTGAAGACTGAAAATCTGTTACTGCCGAAGTTCTTGTTCTTGTCTTAGTTCTTCTTCTTCAGGCTCAGTGCCTATGTCTTTAATTATCACCTTCACCGGTTTGTGTGTGTGAAAGAGAGCGGGGGGGGGGGGGGGGGGGGGGGGGGGGAGCACGGCTTTCAGTCACTCGGCCATTCTCTCTTTCACTGAAGTCCTTGTTGTTGCCGTCTCAGTCACTGCTTCTCCCTGAGAGTAGCGTGTGTAGAAGCCCCTATAAATATAATAAAAGGCCAAACATCCTCCTCTGTGTCATCATGGTTCAGGAGCTGTGTGAGAGTCGAGGTGGACGTCCTGGACTGTCCGTCCTAACGAGCCTTCTGGTTTCCGTGGACGTAAAGATTTATTGCGCCGTGCTTCGGCATTGGTCACAACTTGTCCCTAATACGTCAGCCGACATCTGAGGACATTAAGCATCACTTCATCACCTCTGTGTCATTACTCGGACCGTTCCTTCCGCCGGGTGCTGTTTTCAGTGATTCCTGGGCCGCTGTTCCCGCAAGCAGAGGCGAGTACGCTGTGGTGGTTTTCAGGGCGTGGCTGTTGTCATGATGTCGGTCCTTGCCGGGTTAGCGTGCGTCGAGTCATTCAGTCACAGTCCGCCGGAATGCCTTGCTCCGCTTCTGTCTGCCTGTTGGAGTAAACACGGAATATACTGCCGTGCAAGCAGCGAGAGGTCGCGGAATGCTCAGTGCCGAGGCTATTGAGTGTAACTGTCTCTGGGTCATGCATTGCCATTTGCGGGGTGCGGGGCCGATGGCAGTTAATGTCTATTCGCCACTCCCTCGCCTCAGAGTTCTGGAGCTGTGTGAAGGTCGAGGTGGCCGTCCTGGGCTTTCCGTCCTAATGAGCCTTACGGTTTCTGTGGACGTAAAGCAACATTGAACCGTGCTTCGGCATTGGTCGCAGTTTGTCCCTAATATGTCAACCGACATCCGAGGACATGAAGCTCTACATCATCAGAGCCCTTTCATACCGCCATACCCCCTCCCCCCCCCCCTCCCCGTCCCTAATAAGCCTTATGGTTTCTGTGGACGTCAAGCACCGTGTTTACTTCTCAGAGCTCACAGAGCCGGTTTGGCCCAGCGGTAAGCCGTTAGGCTCACTGGTAAGCAGAGGGACCTCGGTTCGAATCCGCTTCGGCTCTCCTTTCTCTTCAAAGATTGTGGTCTGTGGACACTGTCTTGTGACTTTGTCCCTCACAGTTAATGAAACATTAAAGTGGCTCTCATCGCTGCCCATCTTAATGTAGGAGTCATTCTGGTGGTAACAGTGTAGCGATAGGTATATAATCTACCTCTTCTTCCACCTCCATACGCCCTTCACCTCCTTCTCCCCGTCCCTAATAAGCCTTATGATACTTACTTTCTCGTAGTTCACTAGGACGGAGTTGTGTGAAAGTCGAGGTGGTCGTCCTGGGTTCCCCATCCCTGAGTCTCTCTCTCTCGCGGGGTCTGTCCATCCAAACAACTTCGCTCCATTTCTGACACCAGAACCTACCGCATACCTTTCACAAAAACAAAGACCTTTGGACATCGAGCTTTTTCTTTCACGGGCCCGACACGGTGGAACTCCTTACCGTATGATGTTCGTCACTCAGCATCAACATCTCCTTTCAAGCAAGCCTTAAAAACTCATCTCTTCAAATCTGCATACAATTAATACCCGACCCCACCACACCTGTGGGTGTGTGTGTGTGCAATACCCCGCTGTACAGTTTTGCGTTTGCAGTATGTCTACTTGTATCATACATGTGTGCTAAAATCAGAGTTTGGTCATGTTTCGTTACTGAAAACTTTGGTTTATTTACTGAAATTGCTGTATGTACATTCTTGCGTGGTTGGCGGTCGTATGGCCTAAAACCTTTTTTATCTTGTCCATTGTATGTGTTTATACATTTTTCTGCAGCTTTTTGTACGGCGCATTGTGCCCTAGATCTTGCTAGGGATCATTCGCCATAGAAATGCCCATTATTATTAATAGCCCGTACGGTTTCTGTGGACGTCAAGCAAAGAGTGAACCGAACATCTCACCCACATTCTTCACTGAAATGAACGGCTCTGCATGGAGTCCGGTGAGCTGTGGTGGTCCGGTGAGCTGTGGTGGTCCGGCATGGAGTCCGGTGAGCTGTGGTGGTCCGGCATGGAGTCCGGTGAGCTGTGGTGGTCCGGCATGGAGTCCGGTGATCTGTGGTGGTCCGGCATGGAGTCCGGTGAGCTGGTGGTCCGGTGAGCTGTGGTGGTCCGGCATGGAGTCCGGTGAGCTGTGGTGGTCCGGCATGGAGTCCGGTGAGCTGGTGGTCCGGTGAGCTGTGGTGGTCCGGTAAGCTGTGGTGGTCCGGCATGGAGTCCGGTGAGCTGTGGTGGTCCGGCATGGAGTCCGGTGAGCTGTGGTGGTCCGGTGAGCTGTGGTGGTCCGGCATGGAGTCCGGTGAGCTGTGGTGGTCCGGCATGGAGTCCGGTGAGCTGGTGGTCCGGCATGGAGTCCGGTGAGCTGGTGGTCCGGCATGGAGTCCGGTGAGCTGGTGGTCCGGCATGGAGTCCGGTGAGCTGGTGGTCCGGCCACGGGATCGATACGGCACTGTACAGCACGTAGTAGCGGTCATCTTCCCTGAGAGGACTGACGGGAGAGGGCCATCGTCATGCGATCAGACGGACATTGGAACCGTTTCAAAGGCGACTTGGGCAAACTTCTGAGAGACGGGGTAGAGCGCATATGGGCTTTTCCGAGCGCAGGGATCTACCATCTTGAACTGAACTGAGCAGTCATTCGGCTTTGCCGTGTGTGTGTGAGAGAAAGAGAGTGTGTGTGTGTGCGTGCGCGCGTCAGTATTTATAACATCTTTAAAAAATGTTTATCAAAGATAGCAAGATTCCGTTATTCCTTTATGGCTTTACACACACACACACACACACACACACACACACACACACAAAGCTGACTGGCATGATATATATTGAGTCTTGTTTTTAGCCACCCCCCTCCCCTATCATGCATCACATTGGCACCTGCGTGCTTTTCTCTCTGTCTCTCTCTCGCTGCCAGGTCTCTGTCTTTCACCCTGTCTCTGTCTTTCTCCCTGTCTCTGTCCCTCTCCCTGTGTCCCCCACCTCTCTCCCCGTCCCTCTGTCTCTCTCTCCGTCCCTCTGGCTCTCTCCCCGTCCCTCTGTCTCTCCCCCGTCCCTCTGTCTCTCTCTGTCTCTCTCCCCGTCCCTCTGTCTCTCTCCCGTCCCTCCGTCTCTCCCCCCGTCCCTCTGTCTCTCTCCCGTCCCTCTGTCTCTCTCCCCGTCCCTCTGTCTCTCTCCCCGTCCCTCTGTCTCTCTCTCCGTCCCTCTGGCTCTCTCCCCGTCCCTCTGTCTCTCTCCGTCCCTCTGTCTCTCTCTTCTCTCTCCCCGTCCCTCTGTCTCTCTCCCCGTCCCTCTGTCTCTCTCCCCGTCCCTCTGTCTCTCTCCCGTCCCTCTGTCTCTCTCCCCGTCCCTCTGTCTCTCTCCCCGTCCCTCTGTCTCTCTCTCCGTCCCTCTGGCTCTCTCCCCGTCCCTCTGTCTCTCTCTCCGTCCCTCTGGCTCTCTCCCCGTCCCTCTGTCTCTCTCCCGTCCCTCTGTCTCTCTCTGTCTCTCTCCCCGTCCCTCTGTCTCTCTCCCCGTCCCTCTGTCTCTCTCCCGTCCCTCTGTCTCTCTCCCCGTCCCTCTGTCTCTCTCTGTCTCTCTCCCCGTCCCTCTGTCTCTCTCCCCGTCCCTCTGTCTCTCTCCCGTCCCTCTGTCTCTGTGTGTGTCTCTCTCTCGCTGGGTCTGTATTTCTCCCTGTCTCTGTCCCTCTATCCCCCCCCCCCCCCCCACCACCATCTCTCTCTCTCTCTGTCCCTCTATCTCTCTCCGTGTCCCTCCCCCTCTCCTCTCTCTCTCTCGCTGGATCTCTTTCTCCCTGTCTCTGCCCCCCCCCCTCTCTCTCTCTCTCTCTCTCTCTCTCTCAGGATAAGAACAGAGGAAAAGAACTTTGAAAGACCTTATTTCACGCCTTGACGGATTCATCTGCCTGTCGATAAAGTGTCGTTCCCATTAAGTGTTATTCCCTCAGTGTCGTGTCGTCACTATCGATTGAACGTCGCTCGTTGAAGTGGGGTCCCATCAAGTGCTATGCTTCCGCTGATTGATTCTGCTCAGTGCACGTAAGCTGTTAGTGTTAGTCAACACTGGCAGAGCTCAGAAGCTGTGTGAAAGTCGAGGTGGCCGTCCTGGGCTTTCCGCCCTAATGAGCCTTACGGTTTCTGTGGACGTTAAGCAACATTGAACCGTGCTTCGGCATTGGCCACAATTTGTCCCTAATAATTATGTCAACCGACATCCGAGGACATTAAGCTCCACTTTATCATCATCATCAACACTGGCCACTTGGAAGAAGAAAAGACGGGTAGACGGGTTGTTTTTAACGCCGCGAGGTCAATGGATAGACTGAATGAGGAGGAGGTGTGGAAGGTCAGTCGGTACCACGTCAGTCAGTGAAACCGGCGTGAAACGCACACACACACTCTCTGTGTCTGTCTGTCTGTCTGTCTGTCTCTGTGTCTGTCTGTCTGTCTCTCTGTCTCTCTGTCTCTGTCTCTCTCTGTCTCTCTGTCTCTCTGTCTCTCTGTCTCTCTGTCTCTGTCTCTCTCTCTCTCTCTCTCTCTCTCTCACACTACCACACCCACACACACACACACACACACACACACACTCTCTCCCTCTCTCTCTCTCGCATACACACACACACACACCACACACACACACACACACACACACACACACACACACACACACACACACACACACTCTGTGTCTCTGTCTCTCTCTTTCTCTCTCACACACACACACACACACACTCTCTCTCTCTCTCTGTCACACACACACATACATATATACACACTACAGATTAACCCTTTCCCTGCTGGGGAATTTGTACTTCCGGTTTTAGTTCCTCCCAAGAATGGCACTGAGACAGATAACTGTTTTTAAGGCCCAGTCAACCCAAAAATGGTGTCAAAGAGAGTCTGTGAACAAGAAATCCTACGTTTAAGACATCTGTACCACGTGTTCAATAACTATTTCTAAACTTTCTCACAGCCGTGCCTGTGTGTCTGTGTGTGTGTGTACATGCAGTGTGTGTGTGTGTGTGTGTGTGTGTGTGTGTGTGTGTGTGTGTGTGTGTGTGTGTGTGTGTTATTGTGTAGTAGAAGGGCGCTATACAATTACAAATCCCTTTCATTATTAGTATTAGTAGTAGCAGGACATGGGGATGCACAAAGTGTGACGACACTCAAGAAGGCTGCTAAAAGATGTCACATTTATAAGTAAACGAGCAAAAGCGGTGTCAATGACGTCATACAACGTCCTCAGGGAGGGAGAGGGTTAAGGAGGAGAGGGTGGGGGGGAGGGGGGGGAGGGCATGAAAAAGAACTGAGGAGGAAATAACTGGGCGACACTCAATCAATAGTGACGCCACTTGATAGAGCGACACTTTATCGAAACGACACTTTGTCGTCTGGGAGATGAATCCGCCAGGGCAGGAATTAAGGTTCCTTGAGAACTTTCCTTTCTTTGTTCTCTTCTTTCCTTTTCTTCCTTTCTCCTTCCCAGAGGGAGAGAGACACACAGAGAGAGTGAGAGATTTATTTATATCTACGAGGGTAATGGAATAAGTGACAGTCAAAACAATAATTTCTTACGTCTAGCCCTAGGGCAAACAATCCAAAACAAAATATCAACTCAATATCAAAACATCATGGTAACGAGAGAGAGAGAGACGCTTGTCTCCGTCCGCGGTTAATGTGGGAAGCAAGCATACAAGACCGAAACGACCCCTGAACCAACGGACGTAGGACAAATCGCCGCCGGTCAGTTCACCACCGGACACACACACACACACACACACACACACACACCACACACACACACACCACTGGATGGCCGTGTTCTCATAAAAAGTCCACGCTGACGGTCAGCGAGTGACGCTTACTGGCGGTGAATTGTCCTAGGTTATCGTTTTTTCGGTGGTTAATTGTCCGATGATGATCTGCACGATGGCGAATTGTCCGGCGGCGGTCTGTACGATGGTGAATAGTCCGCTGATGATCTGTACGGTGGTGAATTGTCCGATGGCGATCTGTACGGTGGTGAATTGTCCGACGGCGATCTGTACGGTGGTGAATTGTCCGATGGTAATCTGTACGGTGGTGAATTGTCCGATGGCGATCTGTACGGTGGTGAATTGTCCGTGTCCGTACACGGTGATCTGTACGGTGGTGAATTGTCCGATGGTAATCTGTACGGTGGTGAATTGTCCGATGGCGATCTGTACGGTGGTGAATTGTCCGTGTCCGTACACGGTGATCTGTACGGTGGTGAATTGTCCGATGGTAATCTGTACGGTGGTGAATTGTCCGATGGCGATCTGTACGGTGGTGAATTGTCCGTGTCCGTACACGGTGATCTGTACGGTGGTGAATTGTCCGATGGTAATCTGTACGGTGGTGAATTGTCCGATGGCGATCTGTACGGTGGTGAATTGTCCGTGTCCGTACACGGTGATCTGTACGGTGGTGAATTGTCCGATGGTAATCTGTACGGTGGTGAATTGTCCGATGGCGATCTGTACGGTGGTGAATTGTCCGATGGCGATCTGTACGGCGCTCCGAGCAAACAAGTGGGCCCACTGGGGTTTCTGAAATAAACGACTTGACTTGATAACGTTTGGGTAAAGCCTAGGTACTTGGATAGTTACGTAACGTGTAACACACGATAACCTTAAGGCCATGGTCCACTTTACATCACTACGGTCATAGGACTGTATGATGTACGATCGGTCTCCATGGGAAACCACAGGCCGTCGTGACGTCACTGTCGAGTGGCTGATCTGTGTAAATAATGTTGGTTTCTAACGGGCTCGATTCTCATTCATTTTAAATACAGAAGAAGAATGGATACTGAGTGAGCGCCTAACCCGCACAGGCCCTAAGCGCTTAAACATTCTGTAGTACATAGTCTCAAAATTCAGCACATACAACACACGCACGCACGCACGCACGCACGCACGCACGCACACACACACACACACACACACACACACACACACACACACACACACGGGATGAGAACGGAGAAAGTTTGAAACCTACATTCCATTCCACTATCAGTCACGCGACTGTTGACATCACGGTGTGTAGTTTCCCATAGCAACTGATCGTGCATCATGCAGTCGTGTGAGGGAAAGTGGGTCATACTCGTAGCCTTTTATGAGGCAAACTCTCATGCACGTGAAGACTCACTCGAACAAACAGGTAATCAATAATTCAGCATGGAACGCATGGAACTCTTTAAATACGTCAGTATGGGATGGCAATATCCGACGAGGCATGCAGCATATGTATACATATAAACATTGCATAGGTATCATTTCGTACGACCCGATAAAAGTAAACGTGGTGCTTAACGCCCACAGAAACCGGCTCACGTGACCCGATGAGATGTCGACAGTACAATTAGAACAGCCAATGGCTGCGTGGGTTAGGGTGTCGATCTCGTCATAAGACTGTGTGTCACATCACTGCATTTTCGCTGTTGGTTCCGGCGCTTTTTCTGTCTTCGGCCTCTCTACACGGAATGACCTTCCCCTTCCTCTCCGACAGAAACCCTCTCTGGATTGTTTCAGGCCTGACCTCCAGACATTTCTCATCCCGAAACAATGGACTTGCCGTGTTTTCCGCTCCGCGCTGCTGTATTCCTCCGCCACAAGTTCCTGTTTGTTGTCTGTCGAAGCTGGCTGTAAACAGTTCAGCCACGTACAGTCAAGAATTACACTAGTGTGTGCGTGTGTGTGTTTAGAATTGTCTCTCCGGACAAGATTTTGCGCTGCATAAATACAATCTGAAAGAGAACGAGGCCCTGAGCGCTCGTGCAGATCGAATCAACACACGAGGGAGTGAATTAGCGCCCGAAAGACGTCACACAAACACAACAGCAAAGACCTGAGTGGCCTACGGTAACTCTCACCTGGCATGCGAGTAAATATAAGGTACATAAACTCCGCATCCTTTGTGTGTTGTTGCTGCATAAATCCTTTATTATTATTTATTGTGTTGAAGACCAGACCACTCTCGCACACTGTTTTAACAGCTGTGCGGAGCAAAGTCAAGAAGGTGTTGACTGTTTTCACCAGTGCAGGGGTCGGGGGAGGGGTTATGGGGTGGGGGGTGGAGACCTCAGTTCCTGTTGGGGTGGGAGCACAGGGCGCTTTACAATAACATTAGCAACACACACACGTTCTCTCTCTCTCTCTGTGTCTCTGTCTCTCTCTCTCTGTGTCTCTGTCTGTCTGTCTGTCTGTCTGTCTGTCTGTCTGTCTGTCTGTCTGTCTGTCTGTCTGTCTCTCTCTCTCTCTCTCTCTCTCTCTCTCTCTCACACACACACACACACGCACACACATCACACCACACTGACACACACCATACTGACACACACACACCACACACACACACACACACACACACACACACACACACACACACACACACACACACACACACACACACACACACACACACACACACACAGGAGAGAGAGATAGAAGACTCAGACATGAGCGTGAACGTGTGAGTGCCCTTGATACCACGACACATTTCCTGCGCGTTAACTTTGACACTTGGCAATAACGTTTCGTTGTATTACATTGTATTGTATTGCATTGTATCGACTGAACAACAGATTACGAAGGAAAGGGGAGACGCAAGATTAAGGAGTAGACAAGCCAAGGCATGACCTGTCCGGTCGTAATCAGGCAGTAAGTAAATAAGTAAACACTCTGCTTTACCGCCACAGAAACCACAAGGCTTATTGGGGACGGTGTGTGTGTGTGGAGGGGGGGGGGGGGGGGGGTAGAGACTGAATAGCTCGTAAGTAAGTAAACATGGTGCTTAACGTCCACGGAAACCACAAGGCTTATTAGGGACGGGGAGAAGGGGGTAGGAGGTATGGAGGTGGGGGAAGAGGGAGATTATGTACCTATCGCTACACTGTCACCACCAGAATGACTCCTGCATTAAGATGGGCAGCGATGAGAGCCATTTTAATGTTTCATAATTGTGAGGGACAAAGTCACAAGACCGTGTCCACAGACCACAACTTTTGAAGAGAAAGGACAGCCGAAGCGGATTCGAACCGAGGCCCTTCTGCTTACCAGCCTAACGCCTTACCGCTGGGCCACCTGGCTGACAATAGCCCGTCCGCGCGCTCTGGACAGTCTTTACAGACCGAAGAGACCGTCAGCCAGGACAATAAATGTTAAAGAGCTGGGGACCTGGCCAGTGCCAATTATGCCACTTGTGTACTTCGCTAATTGCTGTTTTAACAACTGTGCGGAGCAAAGTCAAGAAGGTGTTGTTGACTGTTTTCACCGGTGCGGTGGTCGGGTGGGGTGGGGGTGAGGTGGAGACCCCACTTCCAGCTGAGGGTGGACAGGATTTCGGTTCTCCTTTCCGGCCTCTTGTTACTGTCCACTGACTTTGATTTCCATACGCTCCCTTGAGTAGGTATGTCCGACTCTGCTGGTTATACGACAAATGCTCACTCGGACATATATATATATATATATATATATATATTCCCACCGGACATATTGATACTCACCGATAAAGAATTGCACCGGCACATTTTGCTCAAGAATATTGCTTACAACACACACACACACACACACACACACACACACACACACACACACACACACACACACACACACACACACACACACACACACACACACGCACACACACAGCGCCGGTCGAAGAGGTAGTGGCGGGGACCGAGATCCCAGGAGGTGGGGGAAGAAGGTGGGAACACACCTAACGCTACACCGCCACCACACAGCTCCTGAGCTCTGCCAAAGTGGAATCGAACCGAGATCCTTCTGTTTACCAGTCTAACGCCGTACTGCTAGGCCAAAACGGCCCACGGAGCGGTGGGTCTAGTTGTTCAATCGTGCGTTACGTCCACAGAGACTGGACCGGCTATTATGGACGCCCACTTCGACTTTCACACAGCTCTTGAGTATGGCGACCTACTAGCGTCAAAAGACACACATCCACCCGACCTCTTCTGCACCCCGTCAGCCACCCACACACACCCACACCCAGGGATGGGGAGCCCAGGACAGCCATGGTTAATTATCTGCACATAATTACAGTTTTGGTTTCCATATAATTGTAATTATACTTTCGATGCAAGTATGTCGTTGGAAGCAGCACAAAAGGCATGAGCGCTGCCACTATGTGCACATAATCAGTAATTGTGTGCTTTTGACATAGTTAAAAGACATATTTACTAACTGTATACACATAATTAGTAATTGTGTGCTTTTGACATAGTTAAAAAACATATTTACTAACTGTATACACATAATCAGTAATTGTGTGCTTTTGACATAGTTAAAGACATATTTACTAACTGTATACACATAATCAGTAATTGTGTGCTTTTGACATAGTTAAAAGACATATTTACTAACTGTATACACATAATTAGTAATTGTGTGCTTTTGACATAGTTAAAGACATATTTACTAACTGTATACACATAATCAGTAATTGTGTGCTTTTGACATAGTTAAAAGACATATTTACTAACTGTATACACATAATCAGTAATTGTGTGCTTTTGACATAGTTAAAAGACACATTTACTAACTGTATACACATAATTAGTAATTTGTTCAGATAATTAGTATTTATGTTAATATAACTCTTTTATATTTCGCCCAACGGCTTACTAGCGTCAAAAGCACACACTGAATTACTAATTATCACTGACAACGCATGCGCGAAAGAGAGCCGGTCACTTCAGAGGACGGTCTGATTTCGCGCGAATGATTTCCTGCTGCGGGAACTTTGTCTTTGAAACTCGTCCCTAAAGTTTCCCTCAGGGTCATCTTGAATTTTCCTGTGGATTGAACTCAATAATAAATTCGCCTGCGTCAAAAATTGCGCGATGCCGTCGGCAGTTGCCACTGCTGCAAGAAAAAGGAAGTGCTGACAAGCCCGCATATGCGCACTTAAGCCGTTTCAACATAATTAATAATTATGTGGACATAATTGTAATTATGTACTTTTGACGGCAAGTAAGTCGTTGGATGCAGCACGAAAGGCACATAAGTACTAGTATCTCTCTCTCTCTCTCTCTGTCTCTCTCTCTCTGTCTCTGTCTCTCGTCTCTCTGTCTCTCTCTGTCTCTCTCTCTCTCTCTCTCTCTCTCTCTCTCTCTCTCTCTCTCTCTCTCTCGTCTGTCTTCTTCTCTGTCTAGTACTAGTATCTCTCTCTTCTCTTCTGTCTGTCTGTCTGTCTGTCTGTCTGTCTGTCTTCTCTCTGTCTTCTGTCTGTCTTCTCTCTTCTCTCTCTCTCTCTCTCTCTCTCTCTCTCTCTCTCTCTCTACTCTACTTAAAATACCTTGAGATCTTCTATCTCTAGTCTTTGTCTCTCCTAGATTGTCGCTATACAAAGTTATCTTTTCTTATCTCTTTTATTATTTGTGCCATATTACTATTTCTTATTGCTTCTGACGCTGGTGATCCGTTCTGTCGTCTCAAGCAATTACTAATAATTATATGCAGATAACTGACAATATTGTCTTTTGATGCTAGGAGGCCTCCATACCTGAGCTGTGAAGATATCGCTCCAACCTGACTTTATTTATAATCAGTCGTGTGCAGTCAGGCCCCACCCCGGGTGGACAATGACCAACGACAATGACCCGACTTGCGCAATGCGGCCCAGTCTGACTTGAAACTTGAAAGAAGCCCCAGTACTTTAGGACAACTAGCGTCTTGTGCAATACACATGGTTCAGGAGCTGTGTGAGAGTCGAGGTGGACGTCCTGGACTGTCCGTCCTAACGAGCCTTCTGGTTTCCGTGGACGTAAAGATTTATTGCACCGTTCTTCGGCATTGGTCACAACTTGTCCCTAATATGTCAACTGACATCTGAGGACATAAAGCATCACTTCATCATCATCATTGTGCAATACATAGTTCAGGAGCTGTGTGAGAGTCGAGGTGGCTGTCCGTCCTAACGAGCCTTCTGGTTTCCGTGGACGTAAACATTTATTGAACCATGCTTCGGCATTGGTCTCAGCTTGTCCCTAATATGTCAGCTGACATCTGAGGACATTAAGCATCACTTCATCATCATCATTGTGCAATACGAGAGCCGGTTTGGCCTAGCGGTAAGGCGGTAGGCTGGTAAGCGGAAGGACCTCGGTTCGATACCGCTTCTGCTCTCCTTTCTCTTCAAAAGTTGTGGTTTGTGGACACGGTCTTGTGACTTTGTCCCACACAGTTAATGAAACATTAAAATGGCTCTCATCACTGCCCATCTTAATGCAGGAATCATTCTGGTGGTGACAGTGTAGCGATAGGTTTATAATCTCCCTCTTCCCCCCCACCTCCATATCCCTTCCCCCCATTCTCCCCGTCCCTAATAAGCCTTCTGGTTTCTGTGGACGTTAAGCACCATGTTTACTTACTTACTTGTGCAATATCGTACATAGTTCAGGAGCTGTGTGAGAGTTGAGGTGGCCGTCCTGGGCTGTTCTTCCTAACGAACCTTCTGGTTTCTGTGGACGTAAAGCTATATTGAACCATGCTTCGGCATTGGTCTCAGCTTGTCCCTAATATGTCAACTGACATCTGAGGACATTAAGCAACACTACCGAATCTTGTGCAATGCAGAACTTCCGGAGCTGTGTAAAAATCGAGGTGGCCGTCCTGGGCTCCCGTCCCTAATAAGTCTACGGTTTCTGTGGACGTAAAGCAACACTTCATCATCTTGTGCAATATCCCCTTCCCCCCACTTCTCCCCGTCCCTAATAAGCCTCGTGGTTTCTGTGGATGTTAAGCACCATGTTTATTTTTATTTGTGCAATGTGGCGGGTCGGAGCGCGCGGACGAGGTACTCGCCTCCCTCCCCCCCCCCCCCCCCCCCCCTCCTTTCCCCGTCCCTAATAAGCCTCCTCGCTTCTCTGGACGTAAAGCAACAGGTTTACTTTTGTGCAATGTATCGGTAGCCAGTTTGGCCCAGCGGTAAGGCGTTAGGCTGGTAAGCAGATTTGCCTCGGCTCGATTACTCTTCGGCTCTCCTTTCTCTTCAGTTAGGTTGTGGTCTGTGGACACTGTCTTGTGACTTTGTCCCTCACAATTAAGGAAACATTAAAATGGCTCTCATCTCTGCCCATCTGAATGCAGGAGTCATTCTGGTGGTGACAGTGTAGCGATAGGTATATAATCTCCCCCCCCCCCTCCATCCATACACCCTTCCTTTCACTCCCACTCCCTTCTCCCCGTCCCTAATAAGCCTTCTGGTTTCTGTGGACGTTAAGCACCATGTTCACTTACTTCTTGCGCAGTCTCAAAGCTCTGAGGCTATGTTAACAGGGACGTGGGCCTGGGCTCTCATTTCTTATCCAGTTTTTGCCCCGTCCCTAATAAGCCCTAATTATGGTTTCTGTGGACGTAAAGCGCCACGAAAGAAGAAGACTGTGCAATCTTTCTCAGAGGTCAGGAGCTGTGTGGAAATCGAGGTGGCCGTTCTAGGTTCCACGTCCCTAATACGTTCGGGTCTCTGAGGACCTAAAACAAAACAACACCGAACTCGAACTCGAACTTGTGCAATCTCATTCACCCACGGGAAAAAGTCGTCTTTCAGTCAGTCTAGTGTGGAGCTGTTGGGCCACTTTTTCCACTTTTAGTCACGCGAAAGTCGTCTTTCAGTCAGTCCCGATGTGGAGCTGCTGAGATTTTCCACTTTCAGTCACGCGAAAGTCGTCTTTCAAGCAATCCCAACTTTCAGTCAGTCCCAATGTGGAGCTGTTGAGTCACAGTTTTCCCTTTCGGTCACTCGAAAGTCGTCTTTCAGTCAGTCCCGATGTGGATTTGTTGAGATCTTTTTCCCTTTCAGTCAGGCGAAAGCCGTCTTTCGATCAGTCCAATGTGGAGCTGTTGAGTCACGGTTTTCCCTTTCAGTCACGCGAAAGTCGTCTTTCAGTCAGTCCCGATGTGGAGCTGTTGAGTCACGGTTTTCCCTTTCAGTCACGCGAAAGTCGTTTTCAGTCAGTCCCGATGTGGAGCTGTTGAGATCTTTTTCCCTTTCAGTCAGGCGAAAGTCAGGGGCCAGAGGAAGAAGACACTACAGCAAGTGCAGGGTAGTGTCTCCAAAGGCCAGCTGAGCAGGGTTGCAGGTTGTCATGGCAACAGCGTTTTGTTTCTCGCCCCTCGGCTTACTCTTTTTGCCACAGGGCTATTCAATAATATGGATGCGCACTTCGATCTGCTCACCGATGAAAGAGTTGCACCCGCACATTATTCCAGTGAATGTCTCTTCCAGGGGAGTGTGTGTGTGTGTGTGTGTGGGGGGGGGGGGGGGGGGGGGCCTTAATTGCGTTATTGTTATTGACCCCCCCCCCCCCTCCCCCCTCCCTTCCTTTAAAAAACCAACCAACCTGTACCGACTCCAATGAACGAGTTCCGTGCTGCTATGGCGGCTGGCTGGCGTCAAAAGCACGTTATAATTATAACGACGTGCAATTAATAAGGAGTAAATATGTTGGGATAATCTGTCAACGTGCTGTGAACATTAATCAATGGGTAATGATAGTAAAACATATGTAGTGATCATTTCAATCATGTGATATTTACAAATTCTGTGGACATGTTTACAATTGTATGCTTTTGACGCTGGTAAGTCGCCGTAATATACCGACCTCCATTGTTTCTTCTTGTCAATATCTCTGCCAAAGACTTAGGAGGTGGGGGGAGGGGGGGGGGGGGTAATCTCCTCTAAAGACTGGGGGGGGGGGGGGCGTATCGGGTGGAGGCGATAATTAAATCAATGATCGAGCAGTAGCTGGTTTTAGAATCTGCAACGGGTCATTAATCCCAGGTCATAGTGTTCTTGAACTTTTGTACTCCACCCCCCACCCCCCCACCCCCACTTCCCCCCTCCACACACACACATCCGTCCACGTGATGCATCATATACACAACATTAATTTCTGATGTAGTCAGAAGCAAAGGAATCGGTATAGACTCACGGCGCACCACACACATTCACGCGCTGATAAACATACAGGTATGCACACACACGCATGCACGCACGCACACACACACACCACGCAACACAACACACACACACACACACACACACACAACACACACACACACACACACACACACACACACTCACCAAGCACACGACACACACAGCACCACCACACACACACACACACACCACACACACACACACACACACACACACACACACACACACACACACACACACACACACACACACACACCGCACCCACACACACACACACACACACACACACACCCGCCACGACGCATCTCTGATGAAGAACAAAAACGGAGTTGTGAAGCTGTGCCGCTCCGTGTTGGGGTTTCGCAAGACTTTATCGAATTCCAGCAGATAACTTCCGATTAGTGAAGCGCCGTCTAGCGTATTGCCAAATTACTCCTATAAATAGCCCGGGGGCTGCCCAGCGGACCCGAGAGGCTAACGCGGACAACCTTCAGCCCCCAACAGTTTGTTTGTTTTGAACACCCTTCAACACCAACGGTTTGTTTGTTTTGAACACCCTTCAACACCAACGGTTTGTTTGTTTTGAACACCCTTCAGCACCAACGGTTTGTTTGTTTTGAACACCCTTCAGCCTCCAACAGGTTGTTTGTTTTGAACACCCTTCAACACCAACGGTTTGTTTGTTTTGAACATCCTTCAACACCAACGGTTTGTTTGTTTGTTTGTTTTGAACACCCTTCAACACCAACAGTTTGTTTTGTTTTGAATACCCTTCAGTACCAACGGTTTGTTTGTTTTGAACACCCTTCAACACCAACGGTTTGTTTGTTTTGGGGAGAGATGTCTGTGAACTCCATTGTTGTTTGTGTGTGCTATCAGTTGTGCTCCAAGTCCTTGGATGTTTTGAGGATGTCTTTTTGTAGTTCTTGTTGTTTGTGTGTGGTGTCAGTTGCGCTCAAATGTGCTTTTGAATTTTTTTGACGCTACGTTAAAAAAAAATCTTTTTCTTTTCTTTTTGTTGTTGTTTTGTTTGTTTTTTGTTCCGGTTGTTTGTACAATGTTTCATTTTTGCTTATATCAAGATATACGGGTAAGAAGACGCGAAAGGCTAAAAAAAAAAAGGCTGTCTTTTGTTGTTGTGGAGTTATCCATTTGAACACTCTCGGGATGGCCTGATACATAATGCAATTGTACAGTGACACGTGCATTCCATAGAGTGAGGGGACTGCGTGTGTGACCAGTGTGTGTGTGTTGTGTGCGTGCGTGTTGTGTGTGTGCGTGCATGCGTGCGTGCGTGCGTGCGTCTGAGAGAGAGAGAGAGAGAGGGAGAGAGAGAGAGAGAAACTTTACATTATTTTCCGGTCCTAGTATTTAACCAATCTACATTCGATACTGTGCGTTTTGGTGGAGGATGTCCTTTCACGTGGGAAGGAAAAAGAAAGGCGAAGAAAACAGGCTTAAGGATGTCAAATCCCACACTTCTATCGGTCATTTACAAGCGACGTCGTGGCAATGAAAGGGTTAATTAACGCGATCTTTGTCTATATAGCCCCCAACGTTACAGGCCGGCGCAACAGGCTGAGGGAGAAATTGCTGGCATAACTGGAGAAGTAATGTGGACGCCATGGCTATCTCATTTACTTGTGACTCGACCGCGGTCGATAAATCACAGGTCGTGAGTGGACGCGGTTTGTTATATAGTCGTCAGGCTAATGCCGTGTGCAGCTGACGTCGTTTCGGGGTAATGTCATGATTAATTTCTGTGTTGGTGTTCTCAGTTGGTGGTTGGTGTTGTTTTGGTTTTAGTGGTTGAACTGATCGCAGCAGTACGGCTTACTGCGACGCTGTGGTCTGGTGCTCCGCCACTGAGAAAATGTACGTGCGTGGCTGTGATATATACACGTGTTTGCTCGTTGTTTCGGAACTACGTTTTTTGTCGGAATGAGTGGACAACTGCTGGTGAGGTTGACAAAATAGAAGTAAGTAAGCAAGTTGGTGTTTTACGCCCAGTCAACCGGCGCGGTTATATCAGGGCGATACACATCTCATATTGTAGATTTAAATTGTATTAATGTGTATGTCTTAAAATGGGTCTATATACAGTTTTAAAACCATGCTTAAATAGAACAGCTGTAGAGAAATGTACTCACCTATACGACGACACATAAAGAACAATTAAAAACATAAACGCTTTCGACACATGGTCTTCGTCTGGTGTAGAAGAGAGATAGAAAATAATAAAAGAAGAAGGAAGTAAAGAAGAAGACAGACAAGACGCTGAAGTAAAACAATGTTAAGGATCTAAACGTAGATTTAAAACGACGTCATCAAAGAAAGCGGGAAACGTCATGAAAGAAAGAGGGAAACGTCATCAAAGACGTCATCAACGAAAGAGGGAAATGTCACGAAAGAAAGAGGGAAACGTCATCAAAGACGTCATCAAAGAAAGAGGGAAACGTCATCAAAGAAAGAAAGATGACGTCGTTTTAAATCTACGTTTAGATCCTTAACATTGTTTTACTTCAACTTCTTGCCTGTCCTCTTCTTTACTTCCTTCTTCTTTTATTATTTTCTGTCTCTCTTCTACACCGCCGAGACGAAGACTATGGGTCGAAAGCGCTCGTGTTTTTAACTGTTCTTTATGTGCCGTCGTGTAGGTCAGTACATTTCTCTACAGCTGTTCTACTATGTCTTTTGTCCCCCCCCCCCCCCCCCCCCCCCCCCCGCACCCACCCACCCCCTTGTTTACAGTGCTGTCTTTGCTGTCACTGTCGATGCCTTCCCAGTAAACATGCCGGATCCGGCCATTACGGCCAGCGGGCAGCCGGAATTGGGCCGGATCGTATTTGCCGGATCCGATTTTCCACATCGGATTCGGTTCCGTTCTTCCACAGATGGCCCGGAATATATTGTGCGAAACCGGCCCGGATCCGATTTGGTTCTGTATGGCCATGCTATGTTGTGGCCAAACGGATCCGTTCCGGAAAAAAGCCGGTGTGCAAGAATCAAAGGCCCGGTTCCGGCCAACCGCTTCCGGGCCGGATCGGTGGCCGATTCCGGGCCGGTTCTGGCATGTTTACTGGGTTCTCTTTTAGCTGATTCAGTTCTTTTTTTCTTCTTTCTTTTTTTGGCTTAGTTTCAGTGGTGTGTGTGTGTGTGTGTGTGTGTGTGTGTGTGTGTGTGTGTGTGTGTGTGTGTGTGTGTGTGTTGTTGTTGAATGTTGTCTTTTTTCTCTGGGTGAAGCAAGGTATTCACTGGTGACACTCATATCTCAATCGCCAAGGCAAAAGAAACTCATCTCAGTCACTGCATGGATGTGCACGTATCACAAGGTATACGGTAGCTATGGTGCCAAGATGTCACATCGCTCGCTCGCGCAGGCTACGTTTCGCTCTTCAACACAATCACAATGTTTGCATATAGAATCCAGTCTGTGGTCGGGCCGCTAATTACTCCGCTAAGTGCGTTTTATTAGAGAGACCCTCGGTGGACGACCCGCCCACTCCGTGAGCGAAAGCTATATTATTGTGTGTGTGTGTGTGTGTGTGTGTGTGTGTGTGTGTGTGTGTGTGTGTGTGTGAGTGTGTGTGTGTTGTTGTTGTTTCTGTTTGTTTGTTCTTTGTTTTGCTTCAGTGTTGTTTCTGCGTGTTCTTTTTGTCGGTGGTGCCACAGGCTAAAATTACACACAGAGACAACTACCTGTTCCTTCTTTTTGTATCGTGTCCGTTCGCCGTTTCATTTCGGCTCTTCCTGTTTCAGTGTCTCCAGCAAGACGCGTACCCAGCCAGCTAGCCTCCCGCCCAGAACTCCCGCAGCATCTGTAATCGGCGCAAAGGGACGCAGATCAACTCATCTCTCCGTGGACAAGATGGCCTCTCCGGCAAACAGCGAAGCGAAGTTCGGACCTTCTGCTGTGGATGGTAGGACATGTTTGTGGCTGCTGGCTGCCTTCTGGAATGAACTTGGAAGGAAGAGCAGGAGGATTTGGTGGTGGTGGTGGTGGGGGGGGTGTTGGGAGGGGGGGGGGTCATCTTGCTTGACTGCCCGGACGATTTGGTCTGAGGCACTGCAGGCTTGAATAGTTTGCAACCGGACGCTGCACGACGACCTGACGGTTTATGATCGTCGTTGTATAGTGCCGTGGAAGGTCGGGCAGCTGCACAACGGTTGCCTTGTCGGTGCTGCCGTCTTTGGTGCCGTGCAGGAAGTTTGGATGGCTTCTTTAACGTGAAGGACACAATAAGGGTCATCTTTATCTAATATCAGTACCCAGGTTTTGCCACAGTCATTGTGTGTGTGTGTGTGTGTGTGTGTGTGTGTGTGTGTGTGTGTGTGTGTGTGTGTGTGTGTGTGTTTCCATATAATACCTTATGTAAATTGTTTTTGTAGGTGCTCTAGATGTGCATATAATATTGTACTTAGGTTAATATGTATCATGTGAGCGCTCAGGGCGTTGATGAGCGCGTGATAAATGTACATTATTATAATAATTATAATAAAATATATAAAACGTATTAGCTGGACTACTTACTTCTTAGTTGCATAGCTCCCCCCCCCCCCCTTGTATATGTGTGTGTGTGTGTGAGAGAGGGTGAGAGAGAGACAGACAGACAGACAGACAGACAGACAGACAGACAGACAGAGACTCAGTGTATATGTCTGATTTTTGTACATGTACATTAACCAACTCCCCCGCCTCCCATCATGTTCTGTGTAAAGCGCTCATGACTTTTAAGAACTTGCGCTTTATAAATGATGATGATGATGATGATTAAATCCATGTTCTTGACCTTGTTCCCACTAACTAATATTAGTCGCGGGAATGTGTACTGGTATATATATATATATATAAATATAGTACACCATTAGAAATTAAATTTCTTATCGATCGTGAACTCGATGTAAGAAGTAAAAGCGGAAAAATCATATATGGACCGTAGACAACGATGTAAGGATAGAACTGTGCTCCATCTTACACGCATGTCATCAACAACAACAACAAAAGCTACATTACTATGATCCTCCTTTGCAGATTCTCGACACGCAGATGACGGAGGCAGTATCGGTTGCTGTGGTTACATCCTCAGTGCCTTCTCCTACCTGCTGGTCGTCCTCTTCTTCCCCTTCTCACTCGTTGCCTGCATCAAGGTAATTACTTGTGTCACCTGCAGCTCGCCTTGGGTGGCGGGCACAGCTAGCTCAGGACCAAACTCCAAGCACTGGTTTACGACATCCTTCCTTCAACCACTGCTGTATTTAGTTACGCCATAGGGTCCAGAAAACTGTCAGCTAACGAGCAGTTTTTTGTTGGTGCTCAAACAGCAGTAAGTTTGTTACAAACAACTCAAATAAAACAAGGCGTGTCATTTACAGCCGCCGACAAAGTTTACACCAGCACAAATAAAACCACAATCGTTTGAATCGAGACGGAACTCTTTTTCTTACCAGGGTGGATGCGTCTCATGTTTACGTGCGTGCTTGGGCGCTAGGCTGCTTCCACAGTCATATCAGTACCCGAACCTTTCGGAGGGCGCTGACCGCGTCGGTGGACAGCTGCGCGGAGATAAAGAGCGCCCCTTCAGTGGCGTAACTAAATCTGGCAGAGTTTGGAGGAAGGTGCCGGAAAGCGATGCTCGGAGTGTGGCTCAGGAGCTGTGTGAAAGTGGAGGTGGCCGTCCTGGGCTCCCCGTCCCTAATAGTCCGTACGGTCTCTGTGGACAACATCGAAGAAGGATGCTATAACTTCAGAGCTCAGGAGCTGTGTGAAAGTCGAGGTGGACATCCTGGGCTCCCCGTCCCTATTAGTCCGTTCGTCTCTGTGGACGTAAAGCAGCACTGAACATGAACTTGCTTCCTCGATTTGTATACAGGTTAGCTGGTTGGTTGGACAGTCGGTCAGGTGACTGGCTCATTGTTTTTTGTTTTTGTTTTTGTCCTAGGTTAGCTAATTGGTTAGTTAGTTGGTCGGTTGGTTGGCTAGTTGTTTGTTGTTAGATGGGTAAGTCGGTTCATAGATTGGTGGGTTGGTCAGTTGACTCTGTTTGTTAGGCGAGTAAATTGGTTTATAGATTGGTTGGTGGATAAGTTGACAGTGGTTCGTTAGATGGTTCAATAGATTTAGTGACTGGTTGGTGGGTAAGCTGAGAAACAGCCTGGTCAGGTGGATCGCGGTCTTCTAGGTGGGTAAGTTAAGTAACAGACTGGTTGATGGATTGTGGTGTGCTAGGTGAACAAGTTAAGTAATCGACTGGTGGTAGGTGACACCTGTAGTTTGTTAGAGTGGTAGGCTGAGTAACAGATCGGTGGATGGAATCGTAGCTTGCTCGATGGATATAAACTGGCTGGCCACGTTTCATGAGAACAGAGCTCAGGAGCTGTGGTGATCTGAAAGTCGAGGTGGCCGTTCTGGGCTTCCCGTCCCTAATCGTCCTTACGGTCTCTGTGGACGTAAAGCAACATTGAAGAGACACAGAGCTCAGGAGCTGTGTGAAAGTCGAGGTGGACGTCCCTAATACTAATAGTCCTTATGGTCTCTGTGGACGTAAAGCAACATTTGAACTTGAACTTGGATGAGAAGTGTGTTGAGTTGGTGTGTCGTGCTGATCATGTGATTGTGTGTGTGTCCACGGTCAACAGATCGTGCAGGAGTACGAGAGGGCCGTCATCTACCGACTGGGTCGTCTGGTGTCTGGGGGAGCCAAGGGTCCAGGTGGGTCTTGCTGATGATGTTGGTGGTGGTGGTGTTTTGGTGTTGGTGTTGGTGGTGTTGACCGTGTATTTTGGTTTGTTGGGTTATTGGTTTTGGTGGTTTGCTTTGTTGTTGTTGCTGTTGTTTTGTTCGCTGTTGTCGTTCTCGTTGGTGGTGATAGTATCGTTGGTGGTGATAATGGTACTGTTTGGTGTTTTGCTTGTGTGTGTGTGTGTGTGTGTGTGTGTGTGTGTGTGTGTAATGAGTGCGTGCGTGCGTGCGTGGTGTGTGTGTGTGTGTGTGTGTGTGTGTGTGTGTGTGTGTGTGTAATGAGTTTGTGTGTGCGCGCGCGTATGTGTGTGTATCTCTCTCTCTCTCTCTCTCTCTCTCTCTCTCTCTCTCTCTCTCCTCTCTCTCTCTCTCTCTCTCTCTCTCTCTCTCTCTCACAACACACACACACACACACACACACACACACACACACACCACACACACACACACACACACACACACACACACACACACACACACACACATCTTGATGTCTCAGTTTTCGCTCGATACTGCCTGCGAGACCTACTCCGGCCACCCCAGACTGACTGAGATTGTTCTTGACAGATATAGACAGTCCGCAGTCTGTCCACGGGATTTGATTACCGAGATTAAAGGGGTTTGTGTGTGTGCGTGTGTGTGTGCGTGTGTGTGTGTGTGCGTGCGTGCGTGCGTGCGTGCGTGCGTGTTTGTTCGTGATCTCTCCTTTTGCACTCAACACTTTTATATATTCAAAAAGACTTTGAAGTGTAACCTTTCGTTGAATTTTCCCCAAAGACTGCCTGCTACTTGTACGCATTTCGTTGCGTTTCTGTGGATAACGACAACTGTTCCTCCCTTCTGATGATTGCAATGGGTCTGTTCCTCCTTTCTGATGATTGCAGTGGGTCTGTTCCTCCCTTCTGATGATTGCAGTGGGTCTGTTCCTCCCTTCTGATGATTGCAGTGGGTCTGTTCCTCCCTTCTGATGATTGCAATGGGTCTGTTCCTCCTTTCTGATGATTGCAATGGGTCTGTTCCTCCCTTCTGATGATTGCAGTGGGTCTGTTCCTCCCTTTTGATGATTGCAGTGGGTCTGTTCCTCCCTTCTGATGATTGCAGTGGGTCTGTTCCTCCCTTCTGATGATTGCAATGGGTCTGTTCCTCCTTTCTGATGATTGCAATGGATCTGATATTGCAGTGGATCTGTTCCTCCCTTTTGATGATTGCAATGGATCTGACATTGCAGTGGATCTGTTCCTCCCTTTTGATGATTGCAATGGGTCTGTTCCAGGCTTGTTCTTCATCCTGCCCTGCATGGACTCCTACACCAAGGTGGACCTGAGGACCGTGTCCTTTGATGTCCCTCCTCAGGAGGTGAGTTCATTGACTCACTGTTGGGGTTCAACGTCCACAGAAACCTCACACGGTTTGTTAGCGAAGTGGGGGAGGAGGTGGAGGGAAGTGGAGGGAGGGGGGGAGGGGAGGGGGAGGGAGAGGGGAGGGAAATGGGGGAGGAGGGGGAGGGAAGTGGGGGAGGGATCGGAAGGTAGGGAGGAGGGGGAGGGAAGTGGGGGAGGAGGGGGTGGGGGAGGGAAGGGAGGGAGGAGGGGGAGGGAAGTGGGGGAGGGAAGTGGGGGAGGGAAGTGGGGGAGGGAAGTGGGGGAGGAGGGGATCGGGTACCTATCAATAGCTCGTCCCAAGCGTTCCGACCGCCGGTAGCCGGTTTGGCCCAGCGGTAAGGCGTTAGGCTGGTAAGCAGAAGGGCCTCGGCTCGATTCCACTTCGGCTCTCCTTGCTCTTCAGAAAGGTTGTGGTTTGTGGACACTGTCTTGTGACTTTGTCCCTCACAATCAAGGAAACATTAAAACGGCTCTCATCGCTGCCCACCTTCATGCAGGAGTCATTCTGGTGGTGACAGTGTAGCGATAGGTATATAATCTCCCCCCTTCCCCCACCTCCATACCCCCTTTACCACCACCCCTTCCCGTCCCTAATAAGCCTTATGGTTTCTGTGGACGTTATGTACCATTTTTACTTACTTCACATCCATACGCCCCCCACCCCACCCCCTACCCTTCTCCCCGTCCCTGATAAGCCTTATGGTTTCTGTGGACTTTATGCACCATTTTTACTTACTTCACATCCATACGCCCCCCACCCTTCTCCCCGTCCCTAATAAGCCTTATGGTTTCTGTGGACGTTATGCACCATTTTTACTTACTTCACATCCATACGCCCCCCACCCTTCTCCCCGTCCCTAATAAGCCTTATGATTTCTGTGGACGTTATGCACCATTTTTACTTACTTCACATCCATACGCCCCCCACCCTTCTCCCCGTCCCTAATAAGCCTTATGATTTCTGTGGACGTGAAGTACCACGTTGACTTCCTTTGCTCCGACCCGCAAAAACAGGAAGGACCGAGTGCCCCCATAACACTGGACGTTAAGGTGGCGGGGAACTCGCCAGTGCAAAGCAACTTGGGTACTTCGCAGTGCTCACCCAGAATGAGCGACTTTGCTGGCTTGAGCATTGCACTGCCCAAATAGGCCCAGCGCCACCTGGCTAGTGTAGGGGAGATCATTTTCAGCTAACCTGAGCTTTGTCAAAGCCCCAAATATGCCCAGCGCCACCTAGCGGGGCGATCCGCAGCTAAGTCGCCCATTTGACGGTTGAGTTCGTTGGGGGATGGGACGTAACTCTTCCCGATTTGTGCGTCAGGAGTTTTCATCAACAATGCAGAGACATTAAGGCGTGATCTGCTTTTAGACGGTTTTGCAGATCCCTTTTCATTCATACACACTCCCTGATTCTATTTCACGCGATGTCTCGGTGTTTCTGTAAGGAATGATTACTTAATGTGTGAAACTGCGATTCGGCGTAGGAGCCTTGTACGAGTCGCCATCTTGGATTGAAAAACTGAGACTGAGACAACGCAATATGCCTGCCAATGTTCCAAAGGCTCCATTTCTTTGTTGATAAAAGACAAGGACCTTGGCGTAAAAGTTAAAATGTTCTTCCACTTATGTGCGCGCGGACAAGACTTGACGCTGTACACATACTTTAATCTTATTCTTTGTATTTGGTCATTGTATTGATTATTACCATTGTTTGTTTTCTATAGTTTGTGTTGTGATATTGTACAGCACCGTGAAGTCGTGATTTTCTCCGCGGGGTATGGCGGTGAAAAAGAGTGATAATCATGATGATGCTTATCACTGGCGAGAGCTGCCACAAGTATCAACTTTTTTTTGTCGTGACAAATACTTGTCGCAACAAACATAATTTTGTCGCCACAAAAGTTTTGTCGCGACAAGCATACTTTTGTCCCGACAAACACGTGTTTGTCGCAACAAAACACGTCTTTTGTCGCGACAAAACACGTCTTTTGTCGCAACATAAGTATGCTTGTCGCGACAAACACGTGTTGTCGCGACAAAAATGATACTTGTGGCAGCTCCCGCCAATGATAGATGCTGATGCCGATGATGATTGTTACATGTCCCGATACCAGTGGCTCGAAGTCTTGTTGCTTCTCTACGGCCAGGTGTTGATCAGTGACTCGGTCACGATGACGATGACGATGACGACGAAGATGGTGACGATGACGACGACGATGATGATTGTCACTTGTCCCGATACCGGCACACTTAAGTCTTGGTGTTGCTTCTTTTCGGCCAGGTGCTGACCCGTGACTCGGTGACGGTGGCGGTGGACGCCGTAGTCTACTACCGCACCAGCGACGCCATCGCCTCCGTCAACAACGTGGAGAACGCTCCGAGGTCCACGCAGCTGCTGGCGGCGACGACTCTGCGCAACGTGCTGGGCACCAAGAACCTGGCGGAGATCCTGTCCGAGAGGGAGTCCATCAGCCACTTCATGCAGGTGGGGAGCTTTCGCTTTCAAACGTTTTGTTTGGCATTCAGGTTCTCTTTTGTTTTCGTCTCGCTGTCTATCGCTCCATCTGTCTCTTTCTTTGTTTCCGTCTATCTGTATCTCTGTCTCTGTCTGTCTGTCTGTCTGTCTGTCTCTCTGTCTCTCTCTGTCTCTCTGACTCTCTCTGTCTATCTGTCTGTCTGTCTGTCTGTCTGTCTGCTCTCTCTCTCTCCTGTCTCTGTCTGTCTGTCTTTTTTGTGTGTGTGTGTGTGTGTGTGTGTGTGTGTGTGTGTGTGTGTGTGTGTGTGTGTGTGTGTGTGTGTGCGTGCGCGCGCGTGCGTGCGTGCGTGCGTGCGTGTGTGTGAAGTCTGCATGCATACATGTGTGCGTGTTTGCTGTTTGTGTATGTATGTTTTGTTTTATGTTTGTGTAGGGATTGGTTTTGTGGACTGACTTGGTATATATATATATACCGTCCCTAATAAGCCTTATGGTTTCTGTGGACGTTAAGCACCATGTTTACATATATATATATATATATATATATATATATATATATATATATATATATATATATATGAGAGGTTTTGAAGTGTGCGTGTTTTTCCTTGTGACTGAGTTTGATTTTCCTGAGGTCACCCTGTGCGGTTGACAGGACGTTAAAACCCAGTAACTGACTGACTAACTGACTGACTGACTGACTGACTGACTGACTGACTGACTGACTGACTGACTGACTGACTGACTGACTGACTAACTAACTAACTATGTTTGCTTCAGAGTTCGCTGGACGAGGCCACTGACCCCTGGGGAATCAAAGTGGAGCGCGTGGAAGTGTGAGTAGACTTTTTCGTCTTCATTATCGTTAATATCATCAGTCACCATCGTCATCCCTAGGGAATCAAAGTAAAACACGTGGCAGTGTGAGTATACTTCTTCATTATCATTATAATTGTTCATCATCATCATCATCATCATCATCATCATCACTCACCATCATCATCATCGTCATCCCTAGGGAATCAAAGTAAAACACGTGGCAGTGTGAGTATACTTCTTCATTATCATTGTAATTGTTCACCACCATCATCATCATCATCATCATCATCACCATCATCACCACCATCATCATCCTCCTCCTCCTCCTTTGGGAATCATTGTGGAACGCGTGGCAGTGTGAGTATACTTCTTCATTATCATTATAATTGTTCATCATCATCATCATCATCATCATCCTTTGGGAATCATAGTGGAACGCGTGGCAGTGTGGGTACACTTCTTCATTATCATTACAATCGTTCATCACCATCATCATCATCATCATCCCTTGGGAATCAAAGTGGAACGCGTGACAGTGTAAGGAGTTTGTGTGTGTGTTTATTTATTTTTCTACTGAACTACTTGCAAAAATCCCCATTTTGGCCAGCTCTTCAACAGCACTGAAAGCACTGAAACTATTTTTGATCGTGTGTTGACGTAGAAATAAATAAATAAATAAACGATATTAATAATAGATTATTTATGGCGCCCCATCGGGTAAGAGCCCGGAGCACTTACAAAGGCCTGTGGATACGCTCATTTTATTGCGCGCGCACGCACACGCACGCACGCAAGTACGCACACACACACACACACACACACACACACACACAACCTCCTCTCTCTCTGCCCCCTCTCTTCCCCCCCTCCCCCTCTATCTCCCACTCTCTGCTACCTCCTCGTCCCAGTCTCTATATTTTCCTTGTTGTGTAAGCCTTTTCCCGCTTCTTACCCCCCCCCCCTCCCCCTCCCCCCCATTGTATTGTAGCCAGGAAAACCCTAATCAGTTGAAACGACATAATTATAGCCCGGAAAATGGTGCGTCGGAAGGAAGATGAGAGCGGATTTGTGACGAGTTGCAACACGTGTCACCACCACGACCACGATGCATCCACTGCGCTACGATACGTGTATCGATTGTCAACGTTTTATACAGCTTTTCGCCCGTGGGGGCTAGAAAGCGAAGTTACGTTCGCACACGACATTCCTTATGAACAAGGACATGAGTACTACTAATAAATAACTACCACACTTTATATATATATATATTTAAGACAAAAATAAATGCTCAAACACAAATCAAAGTTGTTATAGTAAGCGAGGTGATACTCTCTAAAGTGTGTGTGTGTTTGTGTGTGTTGATGGGGAGTTGTGTTGGCGTTTGTCTGTTTGCAGCAAGGACGTCAGGTTACCCGTGCACTTCAGGGAAGGAACGATGGGTGTGTGTGTGGAGGGGAGGGGGGTGTGGAAGGGTGGAGGGGAGGGGGGGTGGAGGGGTGGGGTGTGTGGTAAACGACTGAGCTAGCGGAGTGTTGACTGTGGCGTTGTGTTCTGCTTGCAGCAAGGACGTCAGGTTGCCCGTGCAGCTGCAGAGAGCCATGGCGGCCGAGGCGGAGGCGTCACGTGAAGCACGTGCCAAGGTCAGTTGACTGTGCACGGTTTTTGGGGGTGGAGGGGGGTCTGTTCTCGTACGAACGACGCCGTGTTCAGGGTCAGTTTACTGGTTACGGTTTATGTCAGGGTGGGGGTGGGAGTGAGAGGTTGAGGGTGGGGTGGGGTGGTGGTGCTCTATTAATAAGTATGAACGACGGCGTGTCCAAGGTCAGTTTATTGGGTACGGTTTTTGTGGTGGTGGTTGGGGTGGGTGGGGAGGGGGGAGGGGGGGGGTCTATTATTTAGTAACGACGCCGTGTGAACCTCCACTTCCAAATATGCACAAAGAACTGTGGGACTAGGTGATAAGTAATGGTGGCTGTGCGCGCAGGCACGCAGGCAGGCAGGCAGGCACGCACGCACGCACGCACACACACACACACACACACACACACACACACACACACACACACACACACACTTACCCCCACACACACACACATACACACCACACACACACTTACCCCCACACACACACACTTACCCACACATACACACGCACGTACACACACACACACACACACACACACACACACTTACACACACACACACACACTTACACACACACACGCACACGCGCACACACGCACGTACACACACACACACACACACACGCACGCACGCACGCACGCACGCACGCACGCACGCACAACACACACACACACACACACACACACACACGGCAAGCAAACATCCACCCGACCACCTGTCCCCACACCTACCTTTATGTGAAGGAAGTTTCATGGAGAGAACCCGTGTTGTCCAAACTAGGTCATCGCTGCCGAGGGCGAACAGAAAGCTTCACGTGCTCTGAAGGAAGCTGCTGACGTCATCAGCGAGTCTCCGGCCGCGCTGCAGCTGCGCTACCTGCAGACGCTCAGCTCCATCTCCGCCGAGAAGAACTCCACCATCATCTTCCCCCTGCCTATGGACCTGATGAAGGGTTTCATGAAGTAGAGTCTGGGGAACCAAAAAAAACAGTTCTCTGTTTGAACAGTTGTACATATATACATATTCTCTGTATCTGCTTTTTTCTTCTTTGTTCCTGTATTTTGTCTTGTCTCTCTGTCTGTCTTTGTCATTCTGTCCTCTCTCTGTCTCACTGTCTTGTCTCTGTCTGTTTGTCATTGTCTTATCTCTGTCTGTTTGTCATTGTTTTATCTCTGTCTGTTTGTCACTGTCTTGTCTCTGTCTCTTGTCTAGTCTCAGGCTGTTTGTCACTGTCTTGTCTCTGTCTCACTATCTTGTTTCTGCCTCACTGTCTTGTCTCTTTTTCTCTTCTCTTTCTCCTTCGGACTCCCCTCCCCTCCTTACCCCCCCCCCTCCCCCCACCGCCCCCCTCAGCCAAATGTAATCTTGCCTTTTTTTTATATGTCAAAACAGATGGCGTGTTCGTTGTATTTTTCTCGGGGCGGCTAACATTCTGTGTTCAGTTTCACAGATGGAGTTGCATTGACTGTCGTGTGACATATTTTGTGTAATACTCTTTATTTTTTTAACGCTAATATTCAGAACGCATATTATATATATATATATATATATATATATAGCAAGTTTTTTTTTTTCGTGTACATGTTCATAATTATTATACTCGGTTTATTCCTCCCTCACACCCCCCCGCCCCCCAGCTAATTCTTCGTGGCGGATTTGGGGGTTTGGTGGTGAAAGAAATCTCTCTCGCTGTCTATAGTTATAATTAATTACATAATGAACATCGTTTGGACATGACCACTTTATATGTAATTATACAAATACGTTGTCTGTTGATTCCCTCGATTCGGTGTCGTCGCCACTTCCGTACATTTTATTGTCTGGATAAAAAAGAAGAAGTGGTTATCACTTATCTGCAGGTGTCTGGGCCCAAACATTAAGTCAGCCCCCCCCCCCAGCCACCTCCCGTCCCCCCCCCCTCGCCGTCCCTGCCCTTCCCTCCTAGGAACGTAGCTTAAACTGCTTCACCATTTTTTTTCTTCAGGAACATTATTTTTATTGCCTACCTGGGTCATTCGACTTCATTTCCCCCTATCCTCTTCCAGCATAAAGTGACGTGTCATAAACAGTCAGTCAGACCCATCCACTAGGTCTGACCCTGTTTTGGGGGTAAGCCGTATGCGTTTTTTGTTGTTGTTTTGTTTTTTGTCGAGTACTTCATTGTCCCTTAAAGGGGAATTCGGGCCGCATTACCCGGGTAAAGCACAGCCGCCGCAAGAGCAGCGCTACCCATTCCTACCAGCGTGTGCAGTATTTTCCTGTGTTCCAACAACGGTGTGGCTGCCGGTGTTGGCATTGTTAACGTGCACACAGATGTCGATGCGTGCATCGGCACACAGCGGCTGTACGGACA
>JABMCL010002589.1:160000-182500 GCA_018857735.1 Alviniconcha marisindica
CTTTTACTGCCTGGATGTCAGTTAAAAACGACCAATAAAAGTGCAAAATTTGAAGTCCTTGTGCTTTTTTATATTTTTTATTTTATTATTTTATTAGCATGTGAAAGGAATTTTATAGAAAACGCGCAAGATTTCAAAGATTTGTTTTCACCGATTTCCTTTTGCTTAATATCGTCAGATGCTAAAGAGCATATTAGGGACAACCTGTAGAATAATCTTGTCCTGGATATAAAAAGATTTGTTATAGGACTGGAAAATATTATACTGTTTTCAGCCCGGAATATCGACAGGCTGGAGCAGTGAAGGGGTTAAAGAGTGCAAGCCCCCAAGTGCCCGTTGTTTTTTCTTTGCGGAGCCTTTGTCCTGTAATTTATTATTGGTGTTCGTTTTTTATGGTCAATAAAGGTGTGAAGCGTATACAACTGTCTTATCTTTATATATAGTTATTCATTTACGTATTACTGTGTTTTGTATCCCACACACACAACACATACATACGTATAGACACGGCGCGGTAAGGGGGTGGAGGGGGGGGGGGGTAGAAGAAAAAAGACGAGGAAGGCTTTTGGCGAGTATTACTTCTCTGTCTCTCTCACTCTGTCTCTCTCTCTCTCTCTCTCTGTCCGTCTCGTCTGCTCCCTGCTCTTCTCACTCTCTTTATCTCTCCCCCCACCCCCCTCCTCTCCCGGATTTCTCTTCTCATTCACTCACAACAGATTTACAGCACAGTAAGTTCGACAACTCCATTTATCAAAGATCAAGTTCCAAATGAAGACCACAACAGTGAAAAACAAACTGAAGGGCTGCTGTTTCTTGCATTTAATATTGTAAAAGAGATAATCCACAACAGCACCGCCAAAAAAAAGTGCAGAGAAGATGCAGCAACGTCCAAGACACAAGTGAACAAGAAAGAAAAACAACAACACCGTTTTGTCCAATGACGCAGTCAGTTTTTAATCCCGCGATTTCATTACAAACGGCAGACGTGTCGTTCTCAGCACAGCATCCAAATAATCAGCAGACCCGTTGAGAAGCATCAACAAGAGCAGAAGAAGTGGACGGAGTATTTCGAGGAAGTAATCAGTGGATGGCAAGGGAATTTACTCGTAAAGTCCCGGTCTGCACCTGACCTGATGACCTATCGGACGCAGCGAGTGAATGCCCTTTGTAATCTTTCGCGCAACAAGTTGCGAAAGGTCACTGCTGCCACTTCAGGTTCATGCTGAGTATAACAATGGAAGTTGAAGCTAGAAATAGAATTGCGGAGCAGTACAAAATGCCAATACTGTTGCGTTTGCAAGAAATTTACTGGGGAAAGGTGGTGGCGGATGGGGAAAAAGTGTCTTTGTATCGTTTCCCAGCTGACCAGAAGATGGAAAAAATATCTGAAACAAGAATGACTGCTCGCGTTCTAAAACAACATAACAAAACATCTCAACCAAAAGCAGACAAATATCCTACATCTAATTTGCATTGTTTAACTGTTGTTTAGGTGTGTGCTTTTGTTTGTTTGTTTTTTTAGCTTAAAAAGGGAGCTTCTTCGTAAACAGCCTATTGTGTTTTGTCGTAATAAATAGGGTTCTTTTTAACCTTTTTAAATTTTTTGTCTGGAACTCTGCTGTTGTGTTTGTGTTACGCCTTTCGAGCGCTGTTTAACTCTTCTTTTGCTGACACTGCGATCTGACAGTCTGTAAGCAGCCGCTGCTACGCTCAGCCTGGGAAATGAATTGTGATGTCCGCGGTCACACTCCCAGCATCGCTTTCCGGCACCTTCCTCCAAAGCATCGCTTTCCGGCACCTTCCTCCAAACCGGCCAGAATTGGTCACGCCACTGAAGGGGCACTCGGTATTTGGTCTCCACGCAGCTGTCCACAGACGCTGCGTCAGCGCCCTCCGAAAGGTGTGGGTGCTAATAAGACTGTGGAAACAAACATAGTGTACCCGTCCCTAATAAACCTTGCGGTTTCTGTGGACGTTAAGCACCGTGTTTACTTTACTTTGTCCAATCACGCACGTAAACAGGAGTTCCTGTTCGATTCGAAACGATTCTGGCTTTATTTGTGCTGGCGTAATCAAACTGGGCGGTTATAAAAAGAAAGGCCTGACACAATTCGAGCTGTCTGTTACCAACTCACTGCCCTATGAGCACCAACGGAAAGCTGTCCGTTAGCTGACACTTTTACCCGATTTGTGGCGTAATCAATTGCGGCAGTGGCTGGCGGAAGGGTGTCGAGAGGCAGTGCTTGGAGTGTGATCCACGCGTGTCTGCTCTACTTCATGAACCCTTGCAGCATGTTCATGGGCAGGGGAAACACGATGGTGGAGTTCTTCTCGGCGGAGATGGAGCTGAGAGTCTGCAGGTAGCGCAGCTGCAGCGCGGCCGGAGACTCGCTGATGACGTCAGCAGCTTCCTTCAGTGCCAGCGACGCCTTCTGTTCGCCCTCGGCAGCGATCACCTGGTTTGGCGAACAGACAATATCAATGACGTGCAAATTCAAGCAAGATTGGCAGCTACGCGATTTATAAGAGGGTTGACTGGTGGAATATAGGGTTCCGCGCTGAGCTCTAAGCCCCGCCTCCATCCTCAGAAAGCTTCAGATCTGACCGCCATGCGTTGATTGGTGGAACAGAAGGTTCTAAGCCCCGCCCCTTTCCTAACAAGCTTTATCTCTAAGCACTATGTGTTGATTGGTGGAACAGAAGGTTCTAAGCCCCGCCCCTTTCCTAACAAGCTTTATCTCTAAGCACTATGTGTTGATTGGTGGAACAGAAGGTTCTAAGCCCCGCCCCTTTCTTAACAAGCTTTATCTCTAAGCACTATGTGTTGATTGGTGGAATAGAGGGTTCCGAGCCGAGCTCTAAGCCCCGCCTCTTCCTAACAAGCTTTATCTCTAAGCACTATGTGTTGATTGGTGGAACAGAAGGTTCTAAGCCCCGCCCCTTTCCTAACAAGCTTTATCTCTAAGCACTATGTGTTGATTGGTGGAACAGAAGGTTCTAAGCCCCGCCCCTTTCCTAACAAGCTTTATCTCTAAGCACTACGTGTTGATTGGTGGAATAGAGGGTTCCGAGCTACGGTCTAAGCCCCGCCTCTTTCGTCGCAAGCTTTAGATCTGAACCACCATGTGGTGCTGTGTTGACTGATGGAATCAAGTTATTGGTGGAAAAGAGTGTTCTGTGCCGAGTGCTGAGTGAGTTCAAACCCTTCCTCTTTCGATCGCAAGCTTCAGATCTGACCAAAATGTGGTACCGCGTTGACAGACGGATTGCATACAATGATCCGAGTCTGATTCAAGCGTTCAAAGGACTGTAATTTGCCTCATGTGACTGCTGCTTGACGCCTCTCATCATCAACAAACGTGTGCCGCTGCTTAGTTTCAAGGGTCTGTTCGGAATCTTTCGCTCCGTAGCTCCGTTAGCGGATCAACGGCCGTTCGGTCAGTTATTCACTCAACTGAACAAACTATAGTTAAAGAAGAAGAAATTAAACATGGGTAACTTAATGTATGTGTGTGTGTGTGTGTGTGTGTGTGTGTGTGTGTGTGTGTGTGTGTGTGTGTGTGTGTGTGAGCACACAAGAAATTCACAAAAAGAGTGGCAAAATCCAAAATAAATATTTACCAATAAATAAATGAATGAGTCGTGAATGACTAACACCCCCCCCCCTTCCTACATACACACTTCCCCACGCTATTCGAATATCAATATACATGCGAGCAGCAGCAGCAGCAGCAGCACCACCACCACCACCACCAACAAAACAACATGGAGGCAGGCCTCTATGTGTTTGGGGGGAAAAATCATTTTTAAAAAACAACGCCTAGACACATAGACAATTAACAGACACATAGCCAGATAAATAAACAATGGTACTGCAGTCGTTAGAAAACCAGAAGAGAAACTCAAAGCGCAACGTCCAGGCGAAACTGTGTCACGAACTAAAAATAACCGAGATATTTAAGAAACAACAACATACATATACTTATCTATATACAGAGCTTCTGTCCCTTTCCGGGTACAGGCTATGACCAAGTGAGTGACCTGTTATTCAAGTAATATGTTGGGAAGTCTTCTTCTTCTATTTTTATACTTATTTTTTAGCGTGATGTCTTCTTCTTTTTTTCTTCTTCTTTTTTCTTTTTCTTCTTTAAAAAAAAATCTTAAATGTTGCTGAATTGTAAACGGACACAACACGTGACTCTTAGACGTGACGGGGCGCACACGCAACCTAGTTTTAAGACAAGTGTTCCCAGACGCTCCGCTGTGGTTTGGATCACGCGACTGACCTTGGCACGTGCGTCACGAGCAGCCTCGGCCTCGGCCGCCATGGCCCTCTGCAGCTGGCGGGGCAACCTGACGTCCTTGCTGCAAGCATCGCAAACGGCGGCCACACAGTCCTCAGACAGAAACTTTAGCTTGACATTTTTGTCACCACCCCCACCCACGCCACCCGATCCCACCGTCACGCACACTTAAACACCACACACTCACACACATACACGCTAACACATACACACACGCTAACACATACACATACACAAACATTCACATTCACACAGACATATACATACATACACACATACATACACACACACACTCACACGCACACACCAAACACACACACACACACACACACACACACACATTCACACATACACACACTCACACACTCACACACCAAACACACACACCAAACACACACACACACACACGCACACACACACACACACGCACACACACACACACACACACACACACACACACTGCGCTGTACAAAAAACAACTTGTGACACATGTTACATGCAGTTCAACAAACCGACACCATCAACGATCCCATTCAACTATAACACATTACTTAAATAAGCTGACCAAACTGCACATACCCGTGTAATAACGATAATGATAGTAAAGGAACTGTCCTAACAACTTACACATCAACACCAGCACCTCCATTCCCTCGGTAATGATGACTACGATGATGAAATAGACTCACACTCCAACACGCTCTACTATGACTCCCCAGGGAGGACGATAATGATGACGACGACGACGATGAAATAGACTCACACTCCAACACGCTCTACTATGACTCCCCAGGGATGATGATGATGATGATGAAATAAGACTCACACTCCAACACGCTCTACTATTACTCCCCAGGGATGACGATGATAATGACGACGACGACGATGATGAAATATACTCACACTCCAACACGCTCTACTATGACTCCCCAGGGATGATGATGATGATGTATACTCACACTCCAACACGCTGCACCATGCCTCCCCGGAGATGATGATGATGATGATGATGAAATAATGTTTATACCCACACTCCAACACGCTGCACCATGCCTCTCCAGGGATGATGCTGATGATGAAGATAACCAAGGATACTCACACTTCCACACGTTCCACTTTGATTCCCCACGGGTCCGTGGCTTCGTCCAGAGTGACCTGGGGAAAAACAACAACCAGAAACCTACAGTGTTGTCCATGACGCCATTACATATACACAATCAACAGCATTTAACATGTGTGTGTGTGTGATGTGTGTGAGTAAGTGTGTGCTGTGTGTAGGTGTCTGTGTGTGTGTGTGTGTGTGTGTGTGAGAGAGAGAGAGGAGAGAGAAGACAACAGAGAGAAGAGTGTGGTGTGTGTAGTGTTGTGGTGTGTGTGTGTTGTGGTGTGTGTGGTGTGTGTGTGTGTGTGGTGTGTGTGGTGTGTTGGTGTGTGTGTGTGTGTTGTGTGTGTGTGTGTGTGTGTGTGTGTGTGTGTGTGAGAGAGAGAGAGAGAGAGAGGAGAGGACAGAGAGACAGAGAGAAGAGAGACAGGAGAGACGAGACAAGAGATGGTGTGTGTGTGTGTGTGTGTGTGTGTGTGTGTGTGTGTGTGTGTGTGTGTGAGAGAGAGAGAGAGAGAGAGAGAGAGGAGAGGTGTGTGGGAGAGAGAGAGTGTGTGTGTGTGTGAGGAGAGAGAGAGAGAGAGAGAGAGAGAGAGAGAGAGAAGAGAGAGAGAGAGAGAAGAGTGTGTGTGTGTGTGTGTGTGTGTGTGTGTGTTGTGTGTGTGTGTTGAGGTGTGTGTGTGTGTGTGTGGGGTGTGTGGTGTGTGATGAGTGAGTGGTGGGGTGTAGGTGTGTGATGAGTTGTGTGTGTGTGTGTGTGTGTGTGTGTGTGTGTGTGTGTGTCTGTGTGGTGTTGTGTGTGTGTGGTGTAGTAGATTGAGAGAGAAGATGAGAGAGAGAGAGACGAGAGAGAGGAGGAGAGAGAGAGAGTGTGTGTGTGTGTGTGTGTGTGTGTGTGTGTGTGTGTGTGTGTGTGTGTGAGAGAGAGAAAGAGAGAGAGAGAGAGAGTGGGGGTGTGTTTGTGTGTGTGTGTGTGTGTGTGTGTGTGTGTGTGTGTGTGTGTGTGAGAGAGAGAGAGAGAGAGAGAGAGAGAGAGAGAGAGAGTGTGTGTGTGTGTGTGTGTGTGTGTGTGTGTGTGTGTGTGTGTGTCTGTGTACAATGAGTGTATGTGTAAGGGTGCGGTGGCTCAGATAACCTATACGAACACAACATCGGACCCAGTCGAACGTCGGGGGCTAGCACTTCCCCACCTGCATGAAGTGGCTGATGGACTCCCTCTCGGACAGGATCTCCGCCAGGTTCTTGGTGCCCAGCACGTTGCGCAGAGTCGTCGCCGCCAGCAGCTGCGTGGACCTCGCGGCGTTCTCCACGTTGTTGACGGAGGCCGTGGCGTCGTTGGTGCGGAAGTAGACTACGGCGTCCACCGCCACCGTCACCGAGTCGCGGGTCAGCACCTGGCCACAAAGAAGAAGCCGACAGGGTCAGTTAGCTGTAGCCGATCCCAGTCGTCGACCGCTGTGAAGTCTTAACATCGAAGGACATCGAAGGACATGGAAGGGGGCAAGGACATGGAAGGGGGCAAGGACATGGAAGGGGGCAAGGACACATAAATCGTCCTCCTCCTCCTTCAGCGACTCTGTGATGAGTCACCTGTGCTCATCCATGCAGTGCAGGTTGAAGAACAAGGTGTGATCACAACTCACATCCCGAGGGGGGACATCGAAGGACACTGTCCACAGGTCCATCTTCTTGTGCTCATCCATGCAGTGCAGGTTGAAGAACAAGGTGTGATCACAACTCACATCCCGAGGGGGGACATCAAAGGACACTGTCCACAGATCCACCTTCTTGTGTTCATCCACGCAGTGCAGGTTGAGAACAAGGGTGATCACAACTCACATCCCGAGGGGACATCGAAGGACACTGTCCAACAGGTCCACCTTCTTATGCTCATTCATGCAGTGCAGGTTGAAGAACAAGGTGTGACCACACTCACCTCCTGGGGGGGGGGGGAGGGGGTCGACGATAGACACTGCCTCAGGTCCACCTTTACTTGTATCATGCATGCAGGGTGAAGAACAAGGTGTGACCACTACTCACCTCCTGAGGGGGGACATCGAAGCACTGCCATCCACTGATCAGGTGAAGAACAAGGTGTGACCACTACTCACCTCCTGAGGGGGGACATCGAAGGACACTGTCCTCAGGTCCACCTTCTTGTACTCATCAATGCATGGCAGAATGAAGAACATGCCCGGACCCTTGGCTCCCCCTGGAGACATGAAGCGACCCAGTCGTAGATCCACCTTCTGTACTCCTGCACATGCATGGACAAAGACAGGTCTGATCAACATGCGGTTTCATTGTGACCACGAAAGACAGGTCTGATCAACAGGTTCATTGTGACCACAGACAAAGACAGGTCTGATCAACACGTGTTTCATTGTGACCGCAGACAAAGACAGGTCTGATCAACATGGGTTTCATTGTGACCACAGACAAAGACAGGTCTGATCAACACGTGTTTCATTGTGACCACAGACAAAGACAGGTCTGATCAACACGTGTTTCATGGTGACACAGACAAAGGTCTGATCAACACGTGTTTCATTGTGACCACAGACAAAGACAGGTCTGATCAACACGTGTTTCATTGTGACCACAGACAAAGACAGGTCTGATCAACATGGGTTTCATTGTGACCACAGACAAAGACAGGTCTGATCAACACGTGTTTCATTGTGACCACAGACAAAGACAGGTCTGATCAACACGTGTTTCATTGTGACCACAGACAAAGACAGGTCTGATCAACACGTGTTTCATTGTGACCACAGACAAAGACAGGTCTGATCAACACGTGTTTCATTGTGACCACAGACAAAGGTCTGATCAACACGTGTTTCATTGTGACCACAAGACAGGTCTGATAACACGTGTTTCATTGTGACCACAGACAAAGACAGGTCTGATCAACACGTGTTTCATTGTGACCACAGACAAAGACAGGTCTGATCAATACGTGTTTAATTGTGACCACAGACAAAGGTCTGATAAACATGTTTTTCCTTGTTAATGACTGACATGTTCATGTGTTGTATGAATATATCTAAATATGTATATTAGCGTCTAATTTACTCTGTTTAAAGTCTTCCAGATCGAATATACACCTCAACAATTAATTACTTGCTTGTTTTTTTCTACACTTCTAGCTAAAATCTCTGTGTATTAACTGAAATTTCGTATTATACGGTAGTTAGCTACATCAGGTTGAGGAACACGAAGAGATTCCCGAACGGAAGAAGCTTCGGATTCAGGGATTTAAGGAGAGGAGTGGGTTGGTGGGCGGGAAATCAAGACTGCATTGGAAAAGATAAAAAGAAGTAGGAGGAGAAGGAGAAAAAGTAAGGGCTTGTCTTGTGTGCTCGTATATTCATTCCGTTTGTGCAAACTTCTGAAACGTGAATAGATTTTGTTAGAACCAATACAGTGGATTTTTTTATTAATGAGGAAGAAAAGAGGAAGAAGATTAACAAATTTAAAAGTTGGAAAAATGAAGAAGAAGAAAGAAAAAGAAGAATGCAGAAGAAGCCACTCGAAGACAGGTTCAGTTCGTTAGTTCATGGCCCTGTCAATGGCTGGAAGAAAGAAGAAGACCAGCAGTAACACCACTAAACAGAACATAAACAATTGCTACATGTTATATGATCCTTTGGTTTCATCCGTTGCCGAATGGAAGGCATCAGTATCGAAATTTTGCACATTGCTTTTTGCACTGTCCTACGAGTTATAAACAACAACAAAATAAACTTTCTAACTTTTGTGAAGTTTGACAGAACGCGGTTAAAATTGCCGTTTTATTTATCATGATTTTCATTGGATATATCGAACACACACACACACACACACACACACAATGGCTATATCGAACGCACACACACACACACACACGCACGCACGCACGCACACGCACGCACAGACGGACACGAACACACACACAAACACACATCGGTTCACACACACACACGCACGCACGCATACACAGAAACACACACACGCGCACGCGGGCACACCCACGCACATACACACGAACATACACACACACGAACGCTCGTGCGCGTGCACGCACACACTCTCTCTCTCTCTCTCTCTCTCTCTCTCTCTCTCATCTCCAGTCGAACTACCACCACCAACAGCAGCAACAACAACAGCACTCGCCAGCTGCAGCAGCAGCAGCTTACCTTGATGCAGGCACAGAGAGAGATAAACAGCAGCAACAACAACAGCACTCGCCAGCTGCAGCAGCAGCAGCTTACCTTGATGCAGGCACAGAGAGAGATAAACCCCGCAGCAACAACAACAGCACTCGCCAGCTGCAGCAGCAGCAGCTTACCTTGATGCAGGCACAGAGAGAGATAAACAGCAACAACAACAGCACTCGCAGCTGCAGCAGCAGCAGCTTACCTTGAAAGCAGGGACAGAGAGAGATAAAGCAGCACAACACAGCACTCGCCAGCTGCAGCAGCAGCAGTTACCTTGATGCAGGCACAGAGAGAGATAAACAGCAGCCCAAAAACAACAGCACTCGCCAGCTGCAGCAGCAGCAGCTTACCTTGATGCAGGCACAGAGAGAGATAAACAGCAGCAACAACAACAGCACTCGCCAGCTGCAGCAGCAGCAGCTTACCTTGATGCAGGCACAGAGAGAGATAACGCAGAACACCAGCACTCGCCAGCTGCAGCAGCAGCAGCTTATTGATCAGGCACAGAGAGAGATGAACTACCACCACCAACAGCAGCAACAACAACAGCACTCGCCAGCTGCAGCAGCAGCAGCTTACCTTGATGCAGGCACAGAGAGAGATGAACTACCACCACCAACAGCAGCAACAACAACAGCACTCGCCAGCTGCAGCAGCAGCAGCTTACCTTGATGCAGGCACAGAGAGAGATGAACACCACCAACCCAAAAACAGCACTCGCCAGCGCAGCAGCAGCAGCTTACCTTGATGCGGCCAGAGAGAGATAAACAGCAGCACAACAACAGCACTCGCCAGCTGCAGCAGCAGCAGCTTACCTTGATGCAGGCACAGAGAGAGATAAACAGCAAACAACAACAGCACTCGCCAGCTGCAGCAGCAGCAGCTTACCTTGATGCAGGCACAGAGAGAGATAAACAGCAGCAACAACAACAGCACTCGCCAGCTGCAGCAGCAGCAGCTTACCTTGATGCAGGCACAGAGAGAGATAAACAGCAGCAACAACAACAGCACTCGCCAGCTGCAGCAGCAGCAGCTTACCTTGATGCAGGCACAGAGAGAGATAAACAGCAGCAACAACAACAGCACTCGCCAGCTGCAGCAGCAGCAGCTTACCTTGATGCAGGCACAGAGAGAGATGAGAGACTGACGCACGCACCAACAAGAAGAACAGCAGCAAAAAACAGCACTCGCCAGCTGCAGCAGCAGCAGCTTACCTTGATGCAGGCACAGAGAGAGATAAACAGCAGCAACAACAACAGCACTCGCCAGCTGCAGCAGCAGCAGCTTACCTTGATGCAGGCACAGAGAGAGATAAACAGCAGCAACAACAACAGCACTCGCCAGCTGCAGCAGCAGCAGCTTACCTTGATGCAGGCACAGAGAGAGATAAACAGCAGCAACAACAACAGCACTCGCCAGCTGCAGCAGCAGCAGCTTACCTTGATGCAGGCACAGAGAGAGATAAACAGCAGCAACAACAACAGCACTCGCCAGCTGCAGCAGCAGCAGCTTACCTTGATGCAGGCACAGAGAGAGATAAACAGCAGCAACAACAACAGCACTCGCCAGCTGCAGCAGCAGCAGCTTACCTTGATGCAGGCACAGAGAGAGATAAACAGCAGCAACAACAACAGCACTCGCCAGCTGCAGCAGCAGCAGCTTACCTTGATGCAGGCACAGAGAGAGATAAACAGCAGCAACAACAACAGCACTCGCCAGCTGCAGCAGCAGCAGCTTACCTTGATGCAGGCACAGAGAGAGATAAACAGCAGCAACAACAACAGCACTCGCCAGCTGCAGCAGCAGCAGCTTACCTTGATGCAGGCACAGAGAGAGATAAACAGCAGCAACAACAACAGCACTCGCCAGCTGCAGCAGCAGCAGCTTACCTTGATGCAGGCACAGAGAGAGATAAACAGCAGCAACAACAACAGCACTCGCCAGCTGCAGCAGCAGCAGCTTACCTTGATGCAGGCACAGAGAGAGATAAACAGCAGCAACAACAACAGCACTCGCCAGCTGCAGCAGCAGCAGCTTACCTTGATGCAGGCACAGAGAGAGATAAACAGCAGCAACAACAACAGCACTCGCCAGCTGCAGCAGCAGCAGCTTACCTTGATGCAGGCACAGAGAGAGATAAACAGCAGCAACAACAACAGCACTCGCCAGCTGCAGCAGCAGCAGCTTACCTTGATGCAGGCACAGAGAGAGATAAACAGCAGCAACAACAACAGCACTCGCCAGCTGCAGCAGCAGCAGCTTACCTTGATGCAGGCACAGAGAGAGATAAACAGCAGCAACAACAACAGCACTCGCCAGCTGCAGCAGCAGCAGCTTACCTTGATGCAGGCACAGAGAGAGATAAACAGCAGCAACAACAACAGCACTCGCCAGCTGCAGCAGCAGCAGCTTACCTTGATGCAGGCACAAAAGAGAGATAAACAGCAGCAACAACAACAGCACTCGCCAGCTGCAGCAGCAGCAGCTTACCTTGATGCAGGCACAGAGAGAGATAAACAGCAGCAACAACAACAGCACTCGCCAGCTGCAGCAGCAGCAGCTTACCTTGATGCAGGCACAGAGAGAGATAAACAGCAGCAACAACAACAGCACTCGCCAGCTGCAGCAGCAGCAGCTTACCTTGATGCAGGCACAGAGAGAGATAAACAGCAGCAACAACAACAGCACTCGCCAGCTGCAGCAGCAGCAGCTTACCTTGATGCAGGCACAAAAGAGAGAATAAAAACAGCAGCAACAACAACAGCACTCGCCAGCTGCAGCAGCAGCAGCTTACCTTGATGCAGGCACAGAGAGAGATAAACAGCAGCAACAACAACAGCACTCGCCAGCTGCAGCAGCAGCAGCTTACCTTGATGCAGGCACAGAGAGAGATAAACAGCAGCAACAACAACAGCACTCGCCAGCTGCAGCAGCAGCAGCTTACCTTGATGCAGGCACAGAGAGAGATAAACAGCAGCAACAACAACAGCACTCGCCAGCTGCAGCAGCAGCAGCTTACCTTGATGCAGGCACAGAGAGAGATAAAAACAGCAGCAACAACAACAGCACTCGCCAGCTGCAGCAGCAGCAGCTTACCTTGATGCAGGCACAGAGAGAGATAAACAGCAGCAACAACAACAGCACTCGCCAGCTGCAGCAGCAGCAGCTTACCTTGATGCAGGCACAGAGAGAGATAAACAGCAGCAACAACAACAGCACTCGCCAGCTGCAGCAGCAGCAGCTTACCTTGATGCAGGCACAGAGAGAGATAAACAGCAGCAACAACAACAGCACTCGCCAGCTGCAGCAGCAGCAGCTTACCTTGATGCAGGCACAGAGAGAGATAACACACAGCAACAACAACAGCACTCGCCAGCTGCAGCAGCAGCAGCTTACCTTGATGCAGGCACAGAGAGAGATAAACAGCAGCAACAACAACAGCACTCGCCAGCTGCAGCAGCAGCAGCTTACCTTGATGCAGGCACAGAGAGAGATAAACAGCAGCAACAACAACAGCACTCGCCAGCTGCAGCAGCAGCAGCTTACCTTGATGCAGGCACAGAGAGAGATAAACAGCAGCAACAACAACAGCACTCGCCAGCTGCAGCAGCAGCAGCTTACCTTGATGCAGGCACAGAGAGAGATAAACAGCAGCAACAACAACAGCACTCGCCAGCTGCAGCAGCAGCAGCTTACCTTGATGCAGGCACAGAGAGAGATAAACAGCAGCAACAACAACAGCACTCGCCAGCTGCAGCAGCAGCAGCTTACCTTGATGCAGGCACAGAGAGAGATAAACAGCAGCAACAACAACAGCACTCGCCAGCTGCAGCAGCAGCAGCTTACCTTGATGCAGGCACAGAGAGAGATAAACAGCAGCAACAACAACAGCACTCGCCAGCTGCAGCAGCAGCAGCTTACCTTGATGCAGGCACAGAGAGAGATAAACAGCAGCAACAACAACAGCACTCGCCAGCTGCAGCAGCAGCAGCTTACCTTGATGCAGGCACAGAGAGAGATAAACAGCAGCAACAACAACAGCACTCGCCAGCTGCAGCAGCAGCAGCTTACCTTGATGCAGGCACAGAGAGAGATAAACAGCAGCAACAACAACAGCACTCGCCAGCTGCAGCAGCAGCAGCTTACCTTGATGCAGGCACAGAGAGAGATAAACAGCAGCAACAACAACAGCACTCGCCAGCTGCAGCAGCAGCAGCTTACCTTGATGCAGGCACAGAGAGAGATAAACAGCAGCAACAACAACAGCACTCGCCAGCTGCAGCAGCAGCAGCTTACCTTGATGCAGGCACAGAGAGAGATAAACAGCAGCAACAACAACAGCACTCGCCAGCTGCAGCAGCAGCAGCTTACCTTGATGCAGGCACAGAGAGAGATAAACAGCAGCAACAACAACAGCACTCGCCAGCTGCAGCAGCAGCAGCTTACCTTGATGCAGGCACAGAGAGAGATAAACAGCACAACACAACAGCACTCGCCAGCTGCAGCAGCACAGCTACCTTGATGCAGGCACGAGAGAGATAAACAGCAGCAACAACAACAGCACTCGCCAGCTGCAGCAAGCACTTACCTTGATGCAGGCACAGAGAGAGATAAACAGCAGCAACAACAACAGCACTCGCCAGCTGCAGCAGCAGCAGCTTACCTTGATGCAGGCACAGAGAGAGATAAACACAGCAACAACAACAGCACTCGCCAGCTGCAGCAGCAGCAGCTTACCTTGATGCAGGCACAGAGAGAGATAAACAGCAGCCCAAAAACAACAGCACTCGCCAGCTGCAGCAGCAGCAGCTTACCTTGATGCAGGCACAGAGAGAGATAAACAGCAGCAACAACAACAGCACTCGCCAGCTGCAGCAGCAGCAGCTTACCTTGATGCAGGCACAGAGAGAGATAACAGCAGCAACAACAACAGCACTCGCAGCTGCAGCAGCAGCAGCTTACCTTGATGCAGGCACAGAGAGAGATAAACAGCAGCAACAACAACAGCACTCGCCAGCTGCAGCAGCAGCAGCTTACCTTGATGCAGGCACAGAGAGAGATAAACAGCAGCAACAACAACAGCACTCGCCAGCTGCAGCAGCAGCAGCTTACCTTGATGCAGGCACAGAGAGAGATAAACAGCAGCAACAACAACAGCACTCGCCAGCTGCAGCAGCAGCAGCTTACCTTGATGCAGGCACAGAGAGAGATAAACAGCAGCAACAACAACAGCACTCGCCAGCTGCAGCAGCAGCAGCTTACCTTGATGCAGGCACAGAGAGAGATAAACAGCAGCAACAACAACAGCACTCGCCAGCTGCAGCAGCAGCAGCTTACCTTGATGCAGGCACAGAGAGAGGAATAAACAGCAGCAACAACAACAGCACTCGCCAGCTGCAGCAGCAGCAGCTTACCTTGATGCAGGCACAGAGAGAGATAAACAGCAGCAACAACAACAGCACTCGCCAGCTGCAGCAGCAGCAGCTTACCTTGATGCAGGCACAAAAGAGAGAATAAACAGCAGCAACAACAACAGCACTCGCCAGCTGCAGCAGCAGCAGCTTACCTTGATGCAGGCACAGAGAGAGATAAACAGCAGCAACAACAACAGCACTCGCCAGCTGCAGCAGCAGCAGCTTACCTTGATGCAGGCACAGAGAGAGATAAACAGCAGCAACAACAACAGCACTCGCCAGCTGCAGCAGCAGCAGCTTACCTTGATGCAGGCACAGAGAGAGATAAACAGCAGCAACAACAACAGCACTCGCCAGCTGCAGCAGCAGCAGCTTACCTTGATGCAGGCACAGAGAGAGATAAACAGCAGCAACAACAACAGCACTCGCCAGCTGCAGCAGCAGCAGCTTACCTTGATGCAGGCACAGAGAGAGATAAACAGCAGCAACAACAACAGCACTCGCCAGCTGCAGCAGCAGCAGCTTACCTTGATGCAGGCACAGAGAGAGATAAACAGCAGCAACAACAACAGCACTCGCCAGCTGCAGCAGCAGCAGCTTACCTTGATGCAGGCACAAAAGAGAGAATAAAAACAGCAGCAACAACAACAGCACTCGCCAGCTGCAGCAGCAGCAGCTTACCTTGATGCAGGCACAGAGAGAGATAAACAGCAGCAACAACAACAGCACTCGCCAGCTGCAGCAGCAGCAGCTTACCTTGATGCAGGCACAGAGAGAGATAAACAGCAGCAACAACAACAGCACTCGCCAGCTGCAGCAGCAGCAGCTTACCTTGATGCAGGCACAGAGAGAGATAAACAGCAGCAACAACAACAGCACTCGCCAGCTGCAGCAGCAGCAGCTTACCTTGATGCAGGCACAGAGAGAGATAAACAGCAGCAACAACAACAGCACTCGCCAGCTGCAGCAGCAGCAGCTTACCTTGATGCAGGCACAGAGAGAGATAAACAGCAGCAACAACAACAGCACTCGCCAGCTGCAGCAGCAGCAGCTTACCTTGATGCAGGCACAGAGAGAGATAAACAGCAGCAACAACAACAGCACTCGCCAGCTGCAGCAGCAGCAGCTTACCTTGATGCAGGCACAGAGAGAGATAAACAGCAGCAACAACAACAGCACTCGCCAGCTGCAGCAGCAGCAGCTTACCTTGATGCAGGCACAGAGAGAGATAAACAGCAGCAACAACAACAGCACTCGCCAGCTGCAGCAGCAGCAGCTTACCTTGATGCAGGCACAGAGAGAGATAAACAGCAGCAACAACAACAGCACTCGCCAGCTGCAGCAGCAGCAGCTTACCTTGATGCAGGCACAGAGAGAGATAAACAGCAGCAACAACAACAGCACTCGCCAGCTGCAGCAGCAGCAGCTTACCTTGATGCAGGCACAGAGAGAGATAAACAGCAGCAACAACAACAGCACTCGCCAGCTGCAGCAGCAGCAGCTTACCTTGATGCAGGCACAGAGAGAGATAAACAGCAGCAACAACAACAGCACTCGCCAGCTGCAGCAGCAGCAGCTTACCTTGATGCAGGCACAGAGAGAGATAAACAGCAGCAACAACAACAGCACTCGCCAGCTGCAGCAGCAGCAGCTTACCTTGATGCAGGCACAGAGAGAGATAAACAGCAGCAACAACAACAGCACTCGCCAGCTGCAGCAGCAGCAGCTTACCTTGATGCAGGCACAGAGAGAGATAAACAGCAGCAACAACAACAGCACTCGCCAGCTGCAGCAGCAGCAGCTTACCTTGATGCAGGCACAGAGAGAGATAAACAGCAGCAACAACAACAGCACTCGCCAGCTGCAGCAGCAGCAGCTTACCTTGATGCAGGCACAGAGAGAGATAAACAGCAGCAAAAAACAACAGCACTCGCCAGCTGCAGCAGCAGCAGCTTACCTTGATGCAGGCACAGAGAGAGATAACAGCAGCAACAACAACAGCCACTGCCAGCTGCAGGCAGCAGCTTACCTTGATGCAGGCACAGAGGAGATAAAAAGCAGCAACAACAACAGCCTCGCCAGCTCAGCAGCGCAGCTTACCTTGATGCAGGCCAGAGAGGATAACAGCACAACAACAACACACTCGCCACTGCAGCAGCAGCAGCTACCTTGATGCAGGCACAGAGAGAGATAAACAGCAGCAACAACAACAGCCTCGCCAGCTGCAACAGCAGCAGCTTACCTTGATGCAGGCACAGAGAGAGATAAACAGCAGCAACAACAACAGCACTCGCCAGCTGCAGCAGCAGCAGCTTAACCTTGATGCAGGCACAGAGAGAGATAAACAGCAGCAACAACAACAGCACTCGCCAGCTGCAGCAGCAGCAGCTTACCTTGATGCAGGCACAGAGGAGATAAACAGCACAACAACAACAGCACTCGCCAGCTGCAGCAGCAGCATTACTTGATGCAGGCACAGAGGAGATAAACAGCAGCAACAACAACAGCACTCGCCAGCTGCAGCAGCAGCAGCTTACCTTGATGCAGGCACAGAGGAGATAAACAGCAGCAACAACAACAGCACTCGCAGCTGCAGCAGCACAGCTTACTTGATGCAGGCACAGAGAGAGATAAACAGCAGCAACAACAACAGCACTCGCCAGCTGCACACACACACCGTGACACAGAGAGAGATAAACAGCAAACAACAACAACAGCACTCGCCAGCTGCAGCAGCAGCAGCTTACCTTGATGCAGGCACAGAGAGAGATAAACAGCAGCAACAACAAAACACTCGCCAGCTGCAGCAGCAGCAGCTTACCCTGATGCAGGCACAAGAGAGATAAACAGCAGCAACAACAACAGCACTCGCCACTGCAGCAGCACAGCTTACCTTGATGCAGGCACAGAGAGAGATAAACAGCAGCAAAAACAACACACTCCCAGCTGCAGCAGCAGCAGCTTACCTTGATGCAGGCACAGAGGAGATAAACAGCAGCAACACAACAGCACTCGCCAGCTGCAGCAGCGCAGCTACCTTGTGCAGGCACGAGAGAGATAAACAGCAGCAACAAAAACAGCACTCGCCAGCTGCAGCAGCAGCACTTACCTTGATGCGGCACAGAGAAGATACATCAGCAGCAACAACAAAAGCACCGCCAGCTGCAGCAGCAGCAGGCTTATTGATGCAGGCACAGAGAGAGATAAACAGCAGCAACAACAACAGCACTCGCCAGCTGCAGCAGCAGCAGCTTACCTTGATGCAGGCACAGAGAGAGATAAACAGCAGCAACAACAACAGCACTCGCCAGCTGCAGCAGCAGCAGCTTACCTTGATGCAGGCACAGAGAGAGATAAACAGCAGCAACAAAAGCACTCGCCAGCTGCAGCAGCAGCACTTACCTTGATGCAGGCACAGAGAGAGATAAACAGCAGCACAACAAAACTCGCCAGCTGAAGCAGCAGCAATACCTTATGAAAAGGGACAGGATAGAGAATAACAGCAGCACAAAAGCGCTCGCCGACATGCGCAGAGCAGCTTACCTTGATGGGAGGGACAGAGAGAGATAAACAGCAGCAACAACAACAGCACTCGCCAGCTGCAGCAGCAGCAGCTTCCTTGATGCAGGCACAGGAGAGATAAACAGCAGCAACAAAAACAGCACTCGCCAGCTGCAGCAGCAGCAGCTTACCTTGATGCAGGCACAAAAGAGAGATAAACAGCAGCAACAACAACAGCACTCGCCAGCTGCAGCACAGCAGCTTACCTTGATGCAGGCACAGAGAGAGATAAACAGCAGCAAAAACAACAGACTCGCCAGCTGCAGCAGCAGCAGCTTACCTTGATGCAGGCACAGAGAGAGATAAACAGCAGCAACAACAACAGCACTCGCCAGCTGCAGCAGCAGCAGCTTACCTTGATGCAGGCAAAGAGAGAGATAAACAGCAGCACAACAACAGCACTCGCCAGCTGCAGCAGCAGCAGCTTACCTTGATGCAGGCACAGAGAGAGATAAACAGCAGCAACAACAACAGCACTCGCCAGCTGCAGCAGCAGCAGCTTACCTTGATGCAGGCACAGAGAGAGATAAAACAGCACAACAACAACAGCACTCGCCAGCTGCAGCACAGCAGCTTACCTTGATGCAGGCACAGAGAGAGATAAACAGCAGCAACAACAACAGCACTCGCCAGCTGCAGCAGCAGCAGCACCTTGAGCAACAGAAAGATAAACAGCAGCAACAACAACAGCACTGCAGGCAAGAGAGCTTAGAGCAGGCACAGAGAGAGATAAACAGCAGCAACAACAAAGACCGAGCTGCAGCAGCAGCAGCTTACCTAGCAGGCACAGAGAGAGATAAACAGAGCAACAACAACAGCACTCCCGTAGAGCAGCAGCTTACCTTGATGCAGGCACAGAGAGAGATAAACAGCAGCAACAACAACAGCACTCGCCAGCTGCAGCAGCAGCAGCTTACCTTGATGCAGGCACAGAGAGAGATAAACAGCAGCAACAACAACAGCACTCGCCAGCTGCAGCAGCAGCAGCTTACCTTGATGCAGGCACAGAGAGAGATAAACAGCAGCAACAACAACAGCACTCGCCAGCTGCAGCAGCAGCAGCTTACCTTGATGCAGGCACAGAGAGAGATAAACAGCAGCAACAACAACAGCACTCGCCAGCTGCAGCAGCAGCAGCTTACCTTGATGCAGGCACAGAGAGAGATAAACAGCAGCAACAACAACAGCACTCGCCAGCTGCAGCAGCAGCAGCTTACCTTGATGCAGGCACAGAGAGAGATAAACAGCAGCAACAACAACAGCACTCGCCAGCTGCAGCAGCAGCAGCTTACCTTGATGCAGGCACAGAGAGAGATAAACAGCAGCAACAACAACAGCACTCGCCAGCTGCAGCAGCAGCAGCTTACCTTGATGCAGGCACAGAGAGAGATAAACAGCAGCAACAACAACAGCACTCGCCAGCTGCAGCAGCAGCAGCTTACCTTGATGCAGGCACAGAGAGAGATAAACAGCAGCAACAACAACAGCACTCGCCAGCTGCAGCAGCAGCAGCTTACCTTGATGCAGGCACAGAGAGAAGTAAAAAGCAGCAACAACAAAAGCATCGCCAGCTGCAGCAGCAGCAGCTTACCTTGATGCAGGCACAGAGAGAGATAAACAGCAGCAACAACAACAGCACTCGCCAGCTGCAGCAGCAGCAGCTTACTTTATGCAGGCACAGAGGAGAGATAACCAGCAGCAACAACAACAGCACTCGAGCTGCAGCAGCGCAGCTTACCTTTAGCAGGACAGAGAGAGATAAAGAGCAACAACAACGCCCGCACAGAGGGGAGCATTAGAGCGGCAAAGGAGGGATTTCAACAGGGGAAACGGGGAACAGAAGCCAACTGGCCCAAGGACAGTTTGTTTTTGGAAAACCGACGTTTCATTGTTTTGCAGGGCGAGGATTGGAGAAAACCAACCCAAAAAAACCAAGTTTTTGTCGCACAAGGGTTTTTACGAAGCAAATGAAAGAAAGATTTCCGGAAATGCCCAACACGTGCTTTTTGGGAAAATCAGCACTATTACGTCACAAACAACAAAACAAACTCGACAAAACTTTAACACAAAACATTTCTCCGAAAATGAAAAAAAAAAAAAACAAATTAAAGACAGAACGCAGTAAATTCCCCCTTAATTTTTGATTTCATTGGATTTCCCCACACACATACACACACACCACAACACACAACAACCTAAAAACACACACCAAAACCCACACTCCTTCTACACACACACACCCAACACACCACAACGGATTTCACACTGTAACACAAAACACACACCCACAACACACACACCACCACACCCCACACCACACACACCCACACACGACACACACTCATGTCACTCACTCACCCACACCACAACACACAAACCGTCCAAACCAACACACAATCACACACAACCCGCCCCTCCCCCGGGGCCCTCCCCGCCCCACCCAGCAACAAAGCCCACACTGTCCCGTAACAAAACACCCTTTGGGGGCCGGCCGATTGGAGCGTGGCTGGGACGCCATCGTGCTTTACACACGCGCGCTCCGTTGGCCGTCACTGACGTCAGCAGGCGGTGGTAAAGGGGGTAGGGTTACGCGAAATTTTGAGAAGGCACTAAAACTGGGGATTGGAGAGGTTGGGGGGGGGGGGGGCGGAGGGGGGAGGGGGAGGTAAGGGGGGGGGGGGGGGGGAGGAGGGGGAGAGACAAACCGAAACTGAAGCATTAAAACTAGAATGGAGAACAAACGCAAAATTTGGAAGACAATATCCTTTGAAAAAGGGAGCACGTGTATATAAATATGTATGCGTCAGTGTCAGAAAGCGCTCCGACATAGATAGACGGATGGAGACAGAAAGAAAAAGAGAGACACAGACAGACAAAGGAGAGACAGAGACAAAGTGAGACACAGACAGACAAAGGAGAGGCAGACAAAGACAGAGACAAAGTGAGACACAGACAGACAAAGGAGAGGCAGACAAAGACAGAGACAAAGTGAGACCGAAAGACAAAGGAGAGGCAGACAAAGACAGACAAAGTGAGACACAGACAGACAAAGGAGAGGCAGACAAAGACAGAGACAAAGTGAGACACACAGACAAAGGAGAGGCAGACAAAGACAGAAACAAAGTGAGACACAGACAAAGGAGAGGCAGACAAAGACAGAGACAAAGTGAGACACAGACAGACAAAGGAGAGGCAGACAAAGACAAAGTGAGACACAGACAGACAAAGGAGAGGCAGACAAAGACAGAGAACAAAGTGAAGAACACAGACAGACAAAGGAGGCAGGCAGACAAAGACAGAAACAAAGAAAGTGAGACACAGGCGGAAAGAGAGGAGAGGAGGGAGAGGAGAGATTAAGACAGACAGAGAAAGAGAGGCAGACAGAAACACAAAGACAGACAGAGAGAGGCAGACAGAGACACAAAGACAGATAGAGAAAGCGAGGCAGACAGAGACACAAAGACAGAGAAAGAGAGGCAGACAGAGACACAAAGACAGACAGAGAAAGAGAGGCAGACAGAAACACAAAGACAGACAGAGAAAGAGAGGCAGACAGAGACACAAAGACAGACAGAGAAAGCGAGGCAGACAGAGACACAAAGACAGACAGAGAAAGCGAGGCAGACAGAGACACAAAGACAGACAGAGGAAAGCGAGGCAGGCAGAGACACAAAGACAGACAGAGAAAGAGAGGCAGACAGAAACACAAAGACAGACAGAGAAAGAGAGGCAGACAGAGACACAAAGACAGAGAAAGCGAGGCAGACAGACACAAAGACAGACAGAGAAAGCGAGGCAGGCAGAGACACAAAGACAGACAGGGAAAGCGAGGCAGGCAGAGACACAAAGACAGACAGGGAAAGAGAGGCAGGCAGAGACACAAAGACAGACAGGGAAAGAGGCAGACAGAGACACAA
>JABMCL010002589.1:185000-197500 GCA_018857735.1 Alviniconcha marisindica
GTGGGGGGGGGGTCTTTTATTCAGTGTATAATGAAGTCTGCCTCTTCCAATCTCGTGTGAACAGAGAACAGCGGCAAGCATTTTAGACTGATTTTTTTAAGCAGTTAAAAGAAGTAATACCAAGCCCCTATGGATGTCTATATCAGCCTAAGCGTTTGTGTATAACACAAGCACTATCAACACCGAGTAACGGTCATGTTTGAGCGATTGAGAAATACCCGTAACTCAAACATGCTGTGATACTACAAACGGATGTCTAAATAGCGCCAGGCTAATCCGAAGGGGTGCTGCATAGACCGTAACCCCTTCACTGCCATGATGTCATTGAAAAGGACCTAGTAACAGTATGAAATTTGAAACCCTTCAGCCTTTTTGCTTTCGTGCTCGCGCTGGCAAGTGAAAGGATCTTCATCAAAACGCACAGCATTGAAAGCAGACGTGTTCCAGAACTGAAAAGGCACTGCTTGCAGGCGTGTCCGTGCATTTTTCAGCCCGGAAATTTTACAGGCTGCGGCAGAGAAGGGGTTAAATTCTCACCTGGCGCCATTCTGTCTTAACCCTTTCACTGCCTTGCCAGCCTTGCCAGTCACTCGGAAAATGTCCAAAGTGCTTTCGTAAGGACAAGAACGACTCGTCACGCAAACAACACAACTCACTAATATATATATATAGAGAGAGAGAGACAGAGACATATATATATATGTATATATAGAGAGAGAGGGAGAGAGAGGGAGAGAGAGAGGGGAGAGAGTGAGAGGGAGAGAGGGAGAGAGGGGGGGGAGAGAGAGGGGGAGAAGAGGGAGAGAGAGAGGGAGAGAGAGGGGGAGAGGGAGAAGAGGGGAGAGAAGGGAGAGAGAGAAGAGAGAGAGAGAGAGAGAGAGAGAGAGAGAGAGAGAGAGAGAGAGAGAGATTATTATTAATTAATTGCGCATATATTTACAACAGTTTGACAATGATTACAGTACAGTACACAACATGGCGACAATCACTCAGGCGTTTGCATTATCACTAAATCAGTCATGCAAGACCGATATAAACATTATAATGGCTTCAAGCCCACTTCACCATGCAAACCCAACTCATCGTCCGATACCTTCAGTCGACATACCGCACTGCCTACGTGTCACTTATATCTCTGGAGTTACACATTACGAAGACACCAACATTGTAATCTTCTGATTACAACATGACGACGACGAAGACAGAAAAATCCCAGGACGCAGACATAGGCACAGTGATAACACAACAGTTACCCAAAACCGAGCCGATGACGTCACACGCTCGCTCGCTCGCTAGGTCGTCTCGTCGGGTGCTAAACAGCGCGCTCCCTTCTGACGCTATTCATCAGTACAGCCACCCTTCCTGGTGCTGTCCTCTGTCTTCCACAGGAGTCGGCCCCATCCCTTCCGGACTAGAGGTCGCCGAAACCCCAGTTCCACAAGCTGTGATAAAACACAATATTTTTTTAAACTAGTTTTTCCCCAATAATCATTTCTCCACTTCATTCGTCTACTCTCGCATTCTCTCCACCTTATGTCCTTAATTTACACATTATAATCTTTGTACACTTCTGGCCATGTTTCTTCCGAACATAATTCACTAAATAACTTCTGATTGATCTGAACCAAATAAATTTACAACATCTACCATAACTTAAAATATCATGTTTCATCTTTTAAACAATATTCAGTAAACAATAAATACCTTCTGACGAGAGCCCGACAGTCCGCCTACGTCTTCCTTCGTACGCTGCTAGCGGGTACTGTCAACTTGATGTCCAACCGGTTAAAACAACTCAGTTAAGCCTGCACTAAAATCTCGTGCTACACGCATTCCACGTTTTAGTTGACCAAACCCTGCTTCTAAACTTCACTGTAATACTATAACAACTGCACCCTATTATACCTTATACAACCTCTCTATAATGCTTTATTGCGTTCGTGGCAGAAAACGACCAATTAAAGCGCCAAGTTTGAAATCATTCAGGCTTAATTCCCTTCCCTTTCGCATGAATACGTGGAAGGATTTCTATCAGAATACACAGTATTGAAAGTAGATTTGTTGTAGGACTATCAAATATACTGTTTGCAATGCGTGCATGAGTGAACTTTTCAACTGTGACCGGACACTTTACCGGCTGGGGCAGTGAAGGGGTTAATTTCCCTCTTTCTGTATGCACGCACTCGCTTTGCATGGTCAGAAATCTATAGTTTTAATGTTTTCTGCTGTACCGTTATTCTGGAACTGTTAGCGTTACGCTCTCGGTCCTTGCATTGCGAAGTTAGTTCATTAAACGCCTTCTCATCTTGCACGTTATTTCGGAAAAGGCATCTCTTCCAGTTGGTGTGTGTGTGTGTGTGTGTGTGTGTAGTGCGGACGTGTGTGTGTGTGTGTGTGTGTGTGTGTGTGTGTGTGTGTGTGTGTGTGTGTGTGTGTGTGTGTGTGTGTGTGTAGTGCATGTGTGCGTGAGTGTGTGTGCGCGCGCGCGCGCGCGCGCGTGTGTGTGTGTCTGTGTGTGAGAGAGAGAGAGAGAGACAGAGACAGAGAGACAGAGACAGAGACAGAGACAGAGACAAACAGACAAAGAGAAAACTCGAACTCGACCTCAAAAACTTTAATACTCCAGGATAGTAGAGTTAGGTCCATTTGGACCTATCTAACAGCCAGTCCTTGCTATATACTACAAACACAAATAAGCACGACTAGAGAGAAGGAGAGAGACAGAGAGATTGAGAGAGACAGTTCATGGACATATACAGATACAACCAAGAAAAATGTTTTCGATTGTTCTTATTTATATTTTTGGCTTTCTGTTATCGCTTTAATTTCTTTGGTGCACATTTTGTTGATAAGAGTGAGTGTTCATGTGTGTGTGTGTGTGTGAGAGAGAGAGAGAAGGGGGGTGCCTGTGCGCGCGCGTGTGTCTGTGTCCGTTTGCATGTATGTGCGTGCGTGTGTGCATGCGCACGAGCGCGTGTGAACGTGCGTATATGTGTGTGTGGATGACAGTGTGCTCGGGTGCGTTTGAAGTGTGTATGTGTGTCAGTGTGTGCATAATGCGAAAGGTCGCAGTCGTGTTTGTGTTGCACGTGCCCTACAACCTTTGTTTGCATCGCCCGTCAGCGTGTGAGTGCAACCACCACACCCCCCCCCCCCCCACTAACAGCACACACACACACACACACACACACACACACACATTCACACACGCACGCACACACATTCACACGCACGCATACACATTCACACAGACACACACAGACACACAGACACACACACACACACACACACACACACACACAACACACACACACACACACACACACACACACACACACACACACACACACACACACACACACACACACACACACACACACACACACACACACACAACCACACACACACACCCTTCCCTCAACAAATCACCGAGACGTGAAAACCTCCAACCGCGACAACAACAACAACAACAACAACCACCACAAAGCCTAACCTACGACGACACCGCCGAGGACATCCCGAGGGCGCTCTTGGTGGTGACGGGACCACGCCTGACCCTCTCCAGCCTCCTCCGCATCCTCCCCTCCCGTCCCTTCCGCCGCTTCTCCGCCAGCAGCTGCACGGCGTACAGCCCGGGGTTCAGCGCCGAGCTGAGGGGCAGCACCAGTACCACGACGGACAAGGTCAGGTCAGAGTCCACGTGCACCCCGCCTCCTCCTCCTCCACGGTCCTCAGACGTCGCTGTCAGCATCCCCAGAGCTCCCAGGACCAGCCAGCAGAGGCAGTGCGACGCTACGATCGTGGTGACTCTCCTCGCCCTCCTCATCTCCTTGGTCGTCTGGAGCTCCTCGGTGTTGGCGGAGGCGGAGAAGGAGGTGGAGAAGGAGGTGGAGAAGGAGGTGGTGAAGGAGGTGGGTGAAGTTGCGGTGTCGGCGGTGTTGGCGGTGGTGATGGCGGTGTCGGCGGTGGTGGTGAGGCACGAAGCCCAGCAGAGCAACGTCTCCCCAACGGCCGACAGCAGCGACAGGAGGAAGTTGAGGACGACGACGACGGCGAGAACGTAGCCCCGGCCTTCAGAAGCGTGCCGGCGAAGACGGGCAAAGGAGCGCAGAGCCCGCTGTGGCTGAGGAGGTCCCAGCGAGGCATCAGCAGGGCGGGGAGGACGGCCAGCAGGAAGGACACGCCCCACGCCGCCCCACAGCTCAGCCAGGACGAACGAGCGTGGAGGAGGTACGCGTTGCCGGGAAACCGGACCCGCAGCAGCCGGTCCAGCGTCATGAGGCCCACGAGGAAGACGGACGTTTCCCGGGAGAGCAGGAAGAGAACTCCGGCCGCTCTGCACGCCGCTCCCGACAGCCACTGCTCCTCCCAGGACAGGTACCTGCCGCGGTTCAGGAGATCCCCGGCACCGACCAGCGCCAGGTAGACGCCCATGAGTAGGTCCGCCAGGTTCAGGTTGGTGATGAGGACGTTGAAACCGTCGGAGAGGGCGGTCTTGCGGACGAGCAGGCGGAGGGCCAAGCACGCGGCGTTGCCCGCCATCGCCAACAGACAGAAGGCCCACAGGAGCGCGCGGTGCACGTCGGAGCGGAGGAGGTCTTCGCACGAGGAAATGACGTCAGCCGGCGCGTGACAGCGCGTGGCGGCGTCGAAGCCGGCCGGCAAGTTTTCCTCGCAGCACAGTCGGTAGTCGTCGGAGAAGACCTTCAGCAGGTGGCTGAGGTTGGTCAGCAGACCTCGTGGGTAGTCTCCCAAGGGAGCCGCTCTCAGGTCCACCTCCTCCAGACTGCCCATGTAGGCGAACCCGTCACCCGAGATGCTGTCCAGCGAACTGAAGGACAGGTTCAGGCGCTTGATCCGCGGGTAGTTGACGAAGGCCTCGCTGTAGAACCTGGACAGCTTCGTGAAGGACAGGTCGACGGACCTCAGGCTGGGGTGGGGGTGGGGGCGGGGGCGGGGGAGGGAAGAAGAAGGAGGAGAGTGCAGCAAGGACACCAGCGGGTTTCCGGAGAGGCGCAGCTGACGAAGGTTGGGCAAGGCGAGAAAAACGGCCAGGTCCAGGGACGTCAACTCGTTGCGACTCAAGTCCAGAGTTCTCAACAGAGGGAGCGCCATCTCCGTCACGTGGCGAAGCCGACAGGAAGCCAGCCCCAGCCAGACGAGGTCGACGTTGCTGCCGAAGTCACGGGGGGCCATTCCAGACCCGCCGGCGTCGAGGTAGCGCAGGTCCGGGAACCGCTTGGCCACGAAGGGCCGCTGGCAGACGAAGGTCCGGCCCTGGCAGAGGCAGCCGGGTGGACAGTCCGCTTCGTGGCAGAACAGCTCGTCGTCGCGCTGCGGGCACTGGGGCCAGCCGTCGCACAGATGGTCCGCGTGCAGACACACGCGGGAGGCGCGGCAGCGGTAGAACCCCGGACAGGAGAAGCTCCGACAGCCCGCCTCGTCCTCGTGGTCCGGGCAGTCCGCCACCCCGTTGCAGCGCACGTAGACCGGCAGGCAGTAGCCGTCGCCCGGGCACCGGAAGTGAGTTTCCGGGCAGGACTCTTCCTCGCCCGTGGTGTTGTTGTTGTTGTAATCGACGAGTGGCACCTCCGTCTGGTTGCCGTCTTTGTCGTAGAAGACGACAGCGGGCGGAGGCACGGCGTAAGTCGGACGGTACATCACCGAGGCGCCCATGTGGCACTTCTCGTCCGACCCGTCCACGCAATCCACAACTCCGTCGCACGGCTGACCTTCCCCAGCGTCCGCGAGGCACTGGCCGCTTGAGCACGTGAAGCCCGGACACGGCGGACGTACGGCGGATTGACAGAAGCTCTCGTCGGAGCCAGGGTGGGAGCCGGAGCCGCTGCAGTCCTGTCGGAAGTCGCAGACCAGGTTGTGAGGAACGGCCGTCGTGCCGTTGCCGTTGCCGTTGCCGTTGTCGTTGTCGTTGTCGTCGGCGCAGCGGAACAGCTCGGTGAGGACGGTGCGGCCCGGCACGGAGCTAGGCACCTGGCAGGGAGTCAGGGCGGAGTCCCCCTCTCGCCCCCAGCAGCCACTCGCCGGGTCGCAGGCCAGGAAGTCCAGCGTCACGTGGCCGCCAGGGCAGCCAATCAGCGACCGCCGCTGCCTGCCACGCGTCAGAATGTCCGCAGGGTTCTTCAGCGTCGGGAACACGACGCCGCCTCGGCCTCCCTGGCGACTGGGGACGTCCTGCCCCTCGTCCTCCTCGTCGTTCCGCTGGACGACTCGCTGGCAGACAAAGTCCATGTAGTAGAAATTCTCCATGCACGTGTCAAACCGGACAGTCGGGGTCGGGCTGAGCAAAGAGAAGCCGCAGGCCGCCCCGAAATCGACGGAAGTAGACTGGAACTTCTCGAGGACGTCGAAACCGCGAGCGACGGTCCCGTCCGCCCAGAAGATGGCCTTGGAGTAGTAGGGCGCGGAGGCCGCTCGGCCACCGGCGCGCAGCCCGATCCACGCCCAGCGCTGATGCTTGCCGACCCGGTAGATCTGACGGAAGGCCTCCCACTCTTCCGGCGTCTTCATCGTGGCCAGGTCCCAGCCGCGGTCCTGGCACAAGCTTCGGGCTTCCAGCCACGACACCTCCGAGCCCCGGCTGACCCACTCGTAGCACTTGCTGCCTACGGCCACGGACCCGTTGCAGGCGTGGCTGCTGAAAGGGCAGTGTCCCCCTTCGTCCTCCCCGCCCGCGCATTCCGGCTCCAGGTTGCAGTGCACGTGCTGCTTAAAGCGGGCGTAGACTTCAGGGTCGGAGCAGTCGAAGAGACCCCGTGGAGGAGGAGGAGGAGGGGGAGGCGCGCGGTCTTCGGGGTGGATGGAGAAGAGCAGCTTGAAGCCGGAGTTGTGGTAGTCGCAGGATCTGCCGGACTCGAAGCGCACGAGCAGGGACGTGTTGAGAAGCAGGACAGCGGCGGGCTTGGTCTCCATGCCGCATCGCTTCAGCACCAGGCGCCCTGGCTCGCCTGTGTCGCTGCTGCTGCTGCTGTTGCTGCTGCTGCTGCTGCTGCTGTTGGTGTTGCTGCTGCTGCTGCTGTTGGTGTTGCTGCTGCTGCTGCTGCTGCTGCCGCTAGGGTCCCGGGCGGGCACGGAAAAGACCTCCAAACCCTCGTGCGGACACGCCTCGCTGGCGTACTGCGCGTGGTAGCGCGCCAAGCTCAGCATCACCACGTGACCGGGCGGCACGTGCAGCAAGCGAGACGCGTTGACGTTACAGGGGCTGGAGCTGCCCCGGGAGTAGCCGTGCGACGTGACGAAGCCGGACGAGTCGGACGTGAACTCCATGGGCAGCTCTCGGAACGCCGGCTCCGCTGTCGTTTGGAAGGTGATCTTGAAAGGGGGCGGGGAGGTCGCCTCGGCCATTTCCATCCTGAAGAAGACGCTGCGAGAGTCCAGGGACAACTGGGAGCTCTCGTGGCAAGACAGCGCGGCGTAAACGCCCGTCACGTCCTGAACGGGCGCGCTGGAAAGCAGCAAGTGAAACGTGTTCACGCAAGGCTCGGCGATGACCCAGTCTACCGTCAGAGATATGAACGGCCCGATTGGCACCTCCAGTTTCCATCGGCAGGAAGAGGAGTTGAAGCTACCGAAGTCGGACTCCGCGAAGCCTCGGATGGACCCGCGGGTCCCAGAAAAGGTGAGGTTGTCTGCACTACAGTCGTTCAGGGAGACCTGGAAGTGAGCAGCGTCGTCGTTGTCGTTTTCGTCGTCGTTGTCGTTGTCCTGTCCTCCCAGAATTGCAGGGTTGGCCGTCGCGCAGACGCAGAACCACACACAAGCCCAGAGAAACAGTGTCGGGCCGCCAGGTCTGGAAGGAACTCGAGCCCGCAACGACTTCCTCATCCTCATCGTGGATGCTGCTCGGTGTGTGTTGAGTTGCTGTGTGTCAGACCCTCTTCGGGTCAGCGTGAAAACGATGTCTCGTTGTGAAATATGGTCCTTGTTCGTTGCCTAACGTTCAACTCGATTCACTTTAAAAACAAAACAAAACGCAAAGGTGCTATGTTAAAAAATAGTCACTGTATGGTTTGTAAGGTTCACTTAGCTAAGATCATCGTAAACACGCGTCTTGCTCAGAAATGGTCTCTGTGGGGTTTATTTCTGTGTGTGGTTGTGTGGCTTTTGTTGTTGTTGTTGTTGTTGTTTTTGTTGCTGTTTTTGCAGGTTCGTCTCAGACCACCATAAAACGTGTCCAGTTCTTTTCCGTGTGTCTTTCAAAGTTCACCTCAAACCATCGTAAAAACACGTCTTGCTCAAAAATAACCACTGTGTTTTCGTTTTTGTGTGTGTGTGTGTGTGTGTGTGTGTGTGTGTGTGTGTGTGTGTGTGTGTGTGTGTGTGTGTGTGTGTGTGTGTTTGGTGGGCGGGGGGGTGTCAGGTTCACCTCAGACCACAATAAAAACGTATCTAGTTCTTTTCTGTGTGTCTTACAAAGTTCACTTCAGTTCACCGTGAAAACGTATTCACCATGTGATCAAAAAGGGTCAATGCGGTTTTGGGTTTCTTTGCAATGTTCATCCCACACTGGCGCAAAAAGCTCTCTAGTTCACCAATCCAAAAGGGAGAGGATCGCGTTAGCCGCGGATGTGCAAGTCGGGATGCATGAGTGGTTGTGGACAACCCTTTATCCCCAGGACAGTGAACTGTGGGACAGAGGCTGTTCCGGAGGTCATTTAAGCTGTTACCGCGTCATGCATACCGCCCCAGGAGAGTCCAAAGTCTTGGCAAGGGAAAGTTCTCGGTCTCAAATTGGCTGGAGTAAGTTATGCATTAGGAAAAACTTAATAGGCTAGGGGGGAAATGTTTACTTTTAACTCGTGATTATCGTGTCGATTTCTTGTTGTTTTTGTCTGTTTTTTGTTTTCTGTTTTTGTTGTTTGTTTTTGTTGTTTTGCTTTTGTTGTTGGTTTTTTTTTTTTTTTTCAATATTACTTTTATCGTAGGTATAACGTTATTCTCAAGAAAACATCAATCCAGACTCACGGTAAGATATACTCACGGTAAGATATACTCACGGTAACGCTAGCAGTATTGAGTCTTTCTGGTGTATTTTTGTTTTGTCTTTTTAACTGCATTGTATCAAAAACACCAAACACCTTCACAGTATCACCCGTTCACCAGTTCCTTATCACTCAAGCTGTTTCCTTTCGGCAGAAGAAGAAGCGCTTACTTCTTCGTCTTTTTCTTTTTGCTGGCAAGAGCAGCGAGCTTGGCATCACCGTAGTTTGGCATCACCGTAATTGGCATCACCGTAGTTTGGCATTACCGTAGTTTGGCATCACCGTAGTTTGGCATCACCGTAGTTTGGCATCACCATCGTTTGGCATCACCGTAGTTTGGCATCACCGTAGTTTGGCATCACCGTAGTTTGGCGTCACCGTAGTTTGGCATCACCGTAGTTTGGCATCACCGTAGTTTGGTGTTTTCCACTGTCAACGCCGCAGTCCCAGAGGAAGAACGAGTGATCGGTGACGGTGGCACATAAGTGGAGAAGATTGACTAAAGTGGGGCGGTTTTTATACATCTTTTTCCCCATCATAACTACGTTCATTAATCATAAATTATCGTCTGCTCTTTTCCTTTCAAGAAAACAAAAGCAAACATGAAGACGGATGGGCGCTGTGATCGCGGGGTGTGTGTGTGTGTGTGGGGGGGGGGGGGGGGGAGGGGGCTTTAGCAAAAAGCATTACGAATAAGAAACAATTATTACTTTGATCACGAACAAAGCTGAAAATAAAACTCATAATTCCTAGTCTTAATTCCACGGGGTTTCGGGGAATAGAAAAAAAAAATTAAAATCCAAAAAATCTCAGGTCTGTTTTGCACGGCTAAAAAATATCACCAATAAGAAATAACTCTTACGATGACGAATGAAACGGAAAATAAAACTCATAATTCATCGCGTTTCTACGGGATTCGGGAAAGATTATATTTATATATATATTTTTTTTTGTCTATCCAAAAAAATATCAGGTCCATTTTTCTGCACAGCAAAAAAGGCTTTGGGGGCCACCGCCTTTCGGAATCCGACATGGGTAACATTTGCACAGCGTACGTTTGTCAAATGCTAACCACATTGGCCGAAGAGTCGTCTCCATCCCAAAACTCAACAGCCATTTAGCAGATTGATGGTGTTGACATTTGGCTTAACATATAAACCGCCGGTTGTCACGTGCGTATTTCTCGTTCATCACAAAACTGTTAGGGTATAATGTGTGTGTGTGTGTGTGTGTGTGTGTGTGTGTGTGTGTGTGTGTGTGTGCGTGCGTGCGTGCGTGCGTGCGTGCGTGCGTGCGTGCGTGCGAGCGTGCGTGCGTGCGTACGTGTGTGTGTGTGGGTGTGGTGTGTGGAGACAAGGGATCAACACACAACACACACCACAACACACACACACAACACACACACCACACAAACCAATTCTTTAAAAGAAATTAAATGAGTGTGTGTCGGGGTGGGGGTGGGGGATGGGGGGTGGGGGGGGGGGGAGGGTTAATTCCTTTCAACTCCTTAATTCCTTCCGAGACATTGACAAAATCCATTTTACTTTTCAAATGTCAACTAAACACACGATGCTCAAATTTGTCTTCTTGCGAAATTGTCGTTAGTCTGGTGTAAAAGGCGAAGTCAGTGAGGAAAGAATGAATGAGACGAATCAATGAGTAAAAAACGTGATGTTTCCTGCAAACTACTTAATTCCGGGAAACAATGTCACGCAGATCACCAAACGCATTTTTACTTGAAATAAATCAAAAGGCCTGTGCGCCGGGAAAGAAAAACAAAGGAAAAAACAACTAATGTCATGTATATGTTCACATTATATACACGAGCTGATGCTGATTTATTTGTTCTCTCTCTCTCTCTCTCTCTCTCTCTGAATCAGTATCCGTATCGTCTCTCTCTCTATGAAAGTGTGAAATGCATTTGGAGTCTGACGAGTTTACCGCACGTCTTTTCATACTTTGGCTCCTTGAAGCAAGAAGCTGCGGACAAGTTGTGCAGGGTTTCATGAATAGCTGTTGCTGAAATCAACAACAAATTGTGCAGGGTTTCATGAATAGCTGTTGCTGAAATCAACAACAAATTGTGCAGGGTTTCATGAATAGCTGTTGCTGAAATCAACAACAAATTGTGCAGGGTTTCATGAATAGCTGTTGCTGAAATCAACAAGTTGTGCAGGGTTTCATGAATAGCTGTTGCTGAAATCAACAACAAGTTGTGCAGGGTTTCATGAATAGCTGTTGCTGAAATCAACAACAAATTGTGCAGGGTTTCATGAATAGCTGTTGCTGAAATCAACAACAAAGTTGTGCAGGGTTTCATGAATAACTGTTGCTGAAATCAACAACAAGTTGTGCAGGGTTTCATGAATAGCTGTTGCTGAAATCAACAACAAATTGTGCAGGGTTTCATGAATAGCTGTTGCTGAAATCAACAACAAGTTGTGCAGGGTTTCATGAATAGCTGTTGCTGAAATCAACAACAAATTGTGCAGGGTTTCATGAATAGCTGTTGCTGAAATCAACAACAAATTGTGCAGGGTTTCATGAATAGCTGTTGCTGAAATCAACAACAAGTTGTGCAGGGTTTCATGAATAGCTGTTGCTGAAATCAACAACAAATTGTGCAGGGTTTTATGAATAACTGTTGCTGAAATCAACAACAAAATATTATTGAGATAGTTAGCACTCGGAAGACGTCACGACAAAAACACAACAAACACCCGGCAGATTGCCTGACAGGCAGTCGTGTCGAAACCTTTATCCTTATGTTATAAAGTTCAGTCAGTCAGTCAGTCAGTCATTCAATCAGTCGTATGCCAGATGAGAGTTACCGTAGACGACTCAGGTCTCTGTTGGTGTGTTTGCGTGACGTCTTTCGAGAGATAATTAACTCCCTTGTGCGTTGGTTTTCTAGTGTAAATTAGAACAACAATAACACCACATAGCGCTGTAAGTACACCACTTCGGTGGATATTCAAAAACGCGCTATAAAAAGCTATTCACGCAAGTAGAACGACATGCGAGCGCAGTGAGTCTGCTCGAGAGCGGAGAATAGCGCTATATAAAAGCGATAAACAACAACAACACATTCTGTTCAGAATTTTCGGTTTTCTTGAAACCTTTCTCAGTGAACTGCTACTGAAGAATGCTGAGCGTCACAAATACATACGTAAACACATGCGTAATTAAATGCAACCCAGTTCATTGTGTGCTGGTTTTGTGACAAGTTTCTGTTCGTGTCCTTTCTTCGGTGGCGTCGTGCATTGCATACACGCTACATACGCACAACCCCAGGCAACATCATGCTCCTCATCCACGACTTACTAGAAGTAAGTATGTAACTTGGTAACTCAGACTTGGTATCTAACGGCGGCGGCGTTTTAGCCGATGACTCTCTTCTTCTTCTTCCTTTCACGGTGCTTTACGTCCACAGAAACTGTATGGTTTATCAGGGACGGGGGAAGAATGGGATAGGGAATGAGAGCCCAGGTCCACCTCCCT
>JABMCL010002589.1:205000-215000 GCA_018857735.1 Alviniconcha marisindica
CCAGCATCATCATTACTACATACATACTCATCTGTCTACTGCAACTTTTTTTGTTATTAAACAGGAAATAAGGCATTCCACTGGTTTAACCATGGTTAAAACTGGAACACAATCAAATGTGTAACCAAGGAATGTGTACCAATTCTAGGTGGAATAGTTTAAATTTGCAGAGACAAAATAAAACACCGTTATCATAAAGCGAACATTTAAACTGTGCACATATGAAAATAACGGTTGCAAGACAATAATATTATTTATACAATTCTTAAGTTTCATTCGATGTTGTTTTTCTTTACAGAAGCTTCACTTCTATTAAATCAACAACAACACATATCTCCCCCCCCAAAAAAAAAAGACATGAGAGTGAGACAGTGAGACAGAAGCTTAATACTTCATACCCAACAAAATGTGCCAGTTGTAAAAATATAATCATGGCAACTTAATATTTAATGCCCAGTCGACCATGCCAGTTATTATTACCAGCAAGAGTGGAGGGGGGCAGGGGATGGGGATATTCATAGTCAGTAAATCATGCTAGCTATCATTATCTGGAGGAGAGGAAGCACAAGAGAGAGAGAGAAAGGGGGATTAAGTATTTATGTCCAGTAAATCATGCTAGCTATCATTAATCTGGGGAGGGAGGAAGACAAAAAGAGAGAGAGAAGGGGTTAATTAGAGTATTCATGTCCAGTAACCATGCTAATTATAATTATCTGGAAGAGAGGAAGACATAGAGAGAGAGGGGGGATTAATTAGAGTATTCATGTCCAGTAACCATGCTAATTATAATTATCTGGAAGAGAGGAAGACATTAAAAGAGAGAGAGAGGGGGGATTAGAGTATTCATGTCCAGTAAACCATGCTATTATAATTATCTTTGGGAAAAGAAAGACAGAGAAGAGGGGGGAGAATTAAGTATTCACCAGTAACCATGCTAATTATAATTATCTGGAAGAGAAGGAGAGGGGGGGGTTAATTAGAGTATTCATGTCCAGTAACCATGCTAGTTATAATTATCTGGAAGAGAGGAAACAAGAGACAGAACAGAGAGAGAGGGGGGGGGGAATGAAATATTCAAGTCCAGTAACCATGCTAGTTATAATTATCTGGAAGAGAGAAGACAAAAGACAGAGCGGGGGGGGAATCAGAGAGAATATTCATGTCCAGTAAACCATGCTAGTTTATAATTATCTGGAAGAGAGAAGACAAGACAGAGAGACAGGGGGGAGAAGAAGGAACAAAAATCTTGATATTTCATGCAGAGTCAACTATGCCAGTTATACTTATTAAAGAGGGGAGGGGACAGGGAGAGAGAGAAAGAGAGAGAGAGAGAGACAGAGAGAGAGAGGAAGAAAAGAACACACACACACACACACAGAGGGAAGAGAGAAGCTTGGTGCTGGTTACTGGTTACAACTCTGAGGGAGAGAGAGACATGGGGGGCAGGGAGTAACCTGAAATTAAATGCCCAGTCAATCATGCTGGTTACTGATTGACTATCAAGTAGAAACAGAGACAAAAGCGTGGGGTAGAGGGCGGGGAGCGACATGAAACTGAATGCCCAGTCAATCATGCTGGTTACTGATTGACTATCAAGTAGAAACAGAGACAAAAGCGTGGGATAGAGGGCGGGGAGCGACATGAAACTGAATGCCCAGTCAATCATGCTGGTTACTGATTGACTGTCAAGTAGAAACAGAGACAAAAGCGTGGGATAGAGGGCGGGGAGCGACATGAAACTGAATGCCCAGTCAATCATGCTGGTTACTGATTATCAAGTAGAAACAGAGACAAAAGAGTGGGATAGAGGGCGGGGAGCGACATGAAACTGAATGCCCAGTCAATCATGCTGGTTACTGATTGACTATCAAGTAGAAACAGAGACAAAAGCGTGGGATAGAGGGCGGGGAGCGACATGAAACTGAATGCCCAGTCAAATCATGCTGGTTATAACAATTTGGAAGAGAGGGAGAGGAGGGGAGGGGCGGGACCGGCAAAAGAGATATGTGGGGGGAGGGTGGGGGGGGGAGAAAGAGAAAAGAAAGAGCTCACCTTTGTAGGTGTTAATTTCACATGTGTTAATTTCTTCTAGTTTTCATCTTTTAACTTTAAAAAGAAGAAAGAAAAAAGAAAAAAAAGAGCAGTTCCACTTACATGGTATAAAACAATTCTTCTGACAATATCAACATTATGATAACATCTCTCTCTCTCTCTCTCACACACACACACACACACACACACACATACACACAAAACCTCAAACATTTTTCAAAGCACAAGTGGAATGCAGTTGCATCGTATAGCTCTCTGGAAATAAATTTAAAAAATATGAGTTCGCTGATTAAACATGTCTTCCATCTGCGCAGACAAATCTAGACAAACAACAATGAGCTATCTGTAAAACATAGCTTTCCTGATTGGAGGTTCTAATTATCTTTTTCTTCCCATGTTGACTAGGACTGGGGAACAGGGTTCTAAAAAATGTGTTTATTCCAATGAAAAACCAACCACAGAAGACTATGCTTTGGCACAAAAGACCGCAAAGGTCTCCTAGAAAACACGCAAAAGCTCAATTGTATATACAGAACAAATGCACACAATACCCTAATTGGTGTTATATTTGTATAAAAAATAAACACTCGCATGCACATGTGCACACGCACACACACACATGCGCGCACGCGCACACACACACCACTTCCCACTGCAAAGTCTTCAAACATCGTGACAAAAGACTAATGTAAACAACAAAACCTCATGTCTCCAACTGAATGTTGAGAAAAAGAACAAATCTGACAGCTTCCACCTAATAATATTTTCAAACACTGATCATAAAATTTTAAAAAATCAAACTTCACATCTAAACCAAAGCTTGCAGAAAAGACTATGAGGACTAACTGTTGCCATGTCTATAAACATCATTAAAAACAAAACAAAAAAATCTTGACCCCCCACACACACACACACAAAAAAAGAGAAGAAATCTGAGAAATAATTGTCAGCTGACACGTTGGAAATCATTATAACAAAAAGATTTTAATCAAATATCACATCTAGGACCTTTTCTCCAAGAGGCAACTTTCAGCGCAGACTCTCTCAGTCCCACGGCGTTTGCGCAGCCACCCCCCACCCCTTCCACCCCCACTCCTGTGTACAACTGCGTGCATCAACATCCACGCACCCATCAAAATTCCCTACCCTTGGCAGCCGTACCATCGTCTGGACACACACAAAAACAGCACACACTGGGTCAGCCCCTGAAGACGGAATGCGGCTGCCTGCGCAGCGGGGGGAACTGGACACGGTCATGTACACAATTCGCCTCCCAACAAATGGGTCTACACTCTGCAGAAAAGGAAGACGGCAGAAGCTGATGATGATACGGGAGCGGAACGGAGCGGCTACAAGTACAGTTAACTGACCCCGACTCCAGGTCAGCTGGTAAGAAACTTGATGGGATTACTGGAGAGGAAAAGATGCTCCGTCACTTTAATCACGCAGAGTCTGAAGTAACCAAACTTGACACAAATAAAACGCAGACGGAGGCAACTTTTTTTTCAGCGAGGCGTTCGGCAGGTCAACGTTTCTCGCTGCGTCTGACCGCGAAGACAAGCTCAGCTGGTAAAGCGTCCCACTGAAAAGCCAGACGCAATACTGATGCGGGTTCGAGTCCCCGATGTGGCACAGGATTTTCCCCCCAGAGAAAACGTTCAGTGCAGACTCTCTCTCTTATGGCGTCTGTACAGTCCACATGTGCCATCGCACACATCAACATCTGTGCACATGTCAAAAATCCCAAACGCTGGCAGCCACAGCATGAAAACACTGGACACACCGACTGGAATGGGTAGATCTCCTCTTGTGGCTACTCTGTGCCTTACCCAGGTCAGGTGACCCAAATGTTCCTGCAAGGGATGATGAAGTCTTTAACAAAACAAAATAAAAACAAATCCCGTGTGAAGCGTTTGTTTTGCCCAGTCTAAACATACCGTCATCAGACGAAAACTCAACACACAATTCACAGTCAACTCTCCTTTCACACTCATAAACTAAAAAAATTGCACAAAACTCACTCTCCTCTGTAAGAACTCCTTCAAAAACTCCACTCTTCCTCTCCCTCTTACTCAGAAAATAAAAACATACTGTGACCAGCATCGGGTGAAGAACAAAAATGTCACGCCATTCAAACTCCTGCCCAATATGGCCGCTGACTCAAAGCGACCACTGCAGCAACTGACTGCACCATGTATTTTTCTGGTACCTGTGGTAACCCCACACATCGTGCTCATCGCATGCTTGCACCGTGCTGTCTTACCGGAAACTGTTTCACCCCCAATGCACACACATCGTTCGCACAAAAGAACACAAGGCAGCTTCTCAAACTTAAGACAAACACGGGTGGTACCTTTCGTGATCTCCATTTGGAGATCTATGCAACTGAGGGTGGATTAGTGACTGAAATGTACACTCGGTATAACCGTGTCAGCAACGACACTGTTTTGTAATCTCTAGTCGGAGAGATAACTGTGGGTGGGGCAGTGAATAAAACATACAATATGTTTACGTCAACAACAAAAATGTCATTTTTTTCTTCTTTAAAAAAAAAAGAGAGGAAAGATTCTTACGCTCAGTAAAATGGCTCATCTGCATTTACAACTGCTCCAAAAAGCTCCAAGACATCCATCCAGTTCAGTGATGGCAATTACTTCATCATACTCATCGATGAGCTCCCCCCCCCCCATCATAACGCTCCAACAAGCTTCCAATGGATCCAGCACCATGTTGCACGATGCTGACTGGTGGAATGCACGCCATCCATAATGATACGAGTCTGGTCCAGCATTATGATGAATGTACTTTGCCTCATCTGACCACCACCGATACCCAACGTCATCAACGAACGAACACCGTAACTTATTCTGATGATGTCATTCTGAATCCACCAGTCATTCTGTCAGCTCCTACATCAAGCACGGTGGCTGATCGTCCGTCTTTTCATGCAGAATACACCTGAGATGTTCTGAATGGCTGAAGCTGCTTGGGTGAATGGCATTGGCTGAAGCTGCTTGGGTGAATGGCAGTCCCAAACCCTCTGCTAAGACGGGGCATTTCGGTAAGTTAAATCAATCAAAGACATTCTATACCAAGATAGCACACTCCATACCAAAATGCAAAGACAGAAACGGAAGTTACCGCCCTTCATAACGGGCCGATCGGTCAAATGCAAAGAAGAAGAATTATGATAGTCTTTGCTAACTTGTGGCTGACAAATGAAGAGTCATGTCTTGGAGTGAAAGCACTGAAGCAGGGAGGGAACAATAGCAATAATATTAATAATACTAGTGGGTACTTAGAGCATCTAGCTCAAACAGACCCTAAACATTTATGAACTCTTGACAAAGATTCAATGCACACACATGCACATGTGCACACACACACACACACACACACACACACACATGGACACACACACACACATGAACACACACACATGGACACACACATGGACACACACACACACACACACTTGTATCTCAGGGCAGCAGGACTTTAAAAAAGCTCTGTAAAAAGAGACCGGTTTTCAAGCCAGATTTGAAAGGACCGACACAAGAAGTTCAAAACTCCAAGCTCAGCAGGTTCATGCTGGTCTGCAAGTAATGCACACTTGTCCACAGCGGTCTAAGGTCTTAAACATGCATCAAGTATCAGCTTCCTCAGTCCTTGTCTTTCCCCTCCTCCCTTTTCTTCTCCAACTCATCCCCCCTGAAATGTGACCTCACTTTATTAAGTAGATCACAAGGAGGACTGTGCCATCTTGGTGTAGAATATCTTTGATTCAACCCCTCATGACATTTGCAAGTCTGATGATACTCAGCAGCCTTCTGTGAAGCAAATCTATGCTGCAAGCATGGCAGAGATCGACCATCACGCTACGCGATACAGCTGACAAAATGATCCCGCATAACGTGTACATGCACATACGCGGAAACAGAGGTCCATCTTAAATTCCGCCAAACCAAAACCAATACTTCAATTGGTGTTTGGACAAAAAAACAAAAAGGAAGTGAGGTAGGCATCTACAGCTAGGATATATACACACAAACATGTCAAGCCACAGACAATACTTAAGTGTACAATAAAATATCACCTCCACGTCGTCATTATGGCTGATAAATTGGTCAACAAATTATACCCCCAAAATGTCACTTTTGCTCATACTCAACAGTACAACCCAAACGAATGTTCACACACGTTTATATATATATACATATATATGTAAGTATATGCAACACTGGCATACACGAAAAAGGTCACTGGATTTTTATTGTTGTTGTTCTTGTTGTTGAGTACTTCCCCCCATCTATAAAAGCACCAATACAGACCATGTTGGTTATGCTTCTGAAATACTATTTCTTGTCAACACAGCAACAGAACACGCGACCCTCCCCAACTTGAAAACCACACGCTCTCCACAGCAACGTCCACGATCCAGCACTTCAAACAAGCAGACGCCAGGAACACGCGCCGTCCAAATCTCCCTCCCAGCTGGCCTGTCAACCGGCCAAGCGGTCAATCCGCCTCTGCTTCCGTTTTTGATGTTTCTTCCTGATGCCACCCTCCTCGAGTCTTGGCTGTTCCTTCTCTGTGCTCGTCTCGGCGTCTCTCAATCCCGTGTAATTATTTGGGAGGTTCACACCCTAACATGAATGGGAATTCAAACTGGCCAGTGTGAGCACCAAAAGCCTTCGCGCTTCCCACAATTCGGCCCCTCCCTTTCTCTTGCCGTGCTCCTCCCTCTCCCCCCACTCCTCCCCCCTTACAACAAACACACACGCACACGCATGCATGCATGCATGCACCGCATACTCATTGTCTCCCTCTCCCCCCACTCCTCCCCCTCAACACACACACACACACAAGCATGCATGCACCGCATACTCATTGTCTCCCCCCCCCACTCCTCCCCCCTTACAACAAACACACACACACACGCATGCATGCACCGCATACTCATTGTCTCCCTCTCCCCTCCTCCCCCCCTTACAACACACACACACACACACGCATGCATGCACCGCATACTCATTGTCTCCCGCTCCCCCCACCCTTCCCCCCTTACAACACACATACACGCTCGCACATGCGCACGCACACATGCACGCACGCAGACATGCACGCATACTCACGCACGCACGCACGCACACACACGCACCACATACCGTTTCCCCCTCTCCCACACACAAACATACACTCTACATTTCTGTCTCTCTCTCTCTCTCTCACACATGCATTTACCATACGTCTCTCCCGCCGCACACACGCACCGTCTTAACTCACTCCATCCATCCTGCCATTCACCCCCCTCCCCTCCTCCCCCCTCCCTCTACATGGATCCCTCCCCCCTCCCCCCACCAAGATCCAGAAGAGAGGAGGGGCAGAAGAGGGGTAGGAGAGGAAATCGGGGGTGGGGAGGGGGGAAGGGGGGAGAGGACAGGAATAGGGGAAGGGGGTGGCAGGGGGGGGGGGGGGGGGGGGGGGGGCAGGAAGGGAAGAGCCTAAAACGCTTACATGGTGTTACAGTCCAAGGCTTTGATGAACTCCATAAGGGCTGATAGGAGATCACAGGGGAAGATAAGGGAGGGAGGGAAAAGGGGGGGGGGTGGGGGGAGGGGGGGACCAACACACAGGCCTACGTGGTGTTACAGACCGAGGTTTTGATGAACTCCACCGCGGCCGAGAGGAGATCAAGGAGGAAGGGGAGGGAGGGAGGGTTGGGGGCGGAAAGGAGCTACATGCAGGCCTATGTGGCGTTATAGTCCATGGTTTTGATGAACTCCACGGCGGAGCTGAACTGCATCCACCAGTACTGCTCCTCGCCGTGGAGGCGGTTGTTGTAGAAGCTCTCCACGTACTGGATGGTGGACAGGAGGCAGGGGGGGTTGGCCTTGATCAGCACGAAGATCAGGACAGGCATGAAGTCGTCGGCGGCCGGCACCGACCGCTCGTTGGCCAGGCTCAGCAGGTTCATGATGGTCTGGGAGCAGCGCAGCACGCACTTCAGCTTGTCTTTGGGCGTCTGGGGGACACACAGCCAGCACCCGCTAGTCCTCAGTCTTTCTACTCAGTCATTCTTTCCCTCCTCCTCCCTTCCCTTCTTCACTTCAACCTCTCACACCTACCCCCCCCCCCACCCCCCACCCCACCCATCCCTCAGTCTTTCACTCTGTCCTTCTGTCCCTCATCCTCCCTTCTTCACTTCAACCTCTCATCCCCCCACCCACGTCTTTCACTCTGTCCGTCTTCTCCTCATCCTCCCCTTCTTCCCTTCAACCTCTCACCCCCAGTCTTTCACTCTGTCTGTCTTTTCCTCATCCTCCCTTCTTCCCTTCACCTCCACCCCACCCCCACCACCACCACTCAGTCTTTCTTTTCCTTCTCCTCCCTTTCCTTTTTCATATCAACCCCCCCTTCCCTTCACACCCCTACCCCTCCACTCAGTCTTTTAGTTTTTCTTTCCCTTTCCTCCCTTCTCTTCTTTACATTAGCATGTTGGTTTTCTTTTGTTTCGTTTTTGTCTTGTTTTTTTTTTTGCTAAGCTAGTTTTGTCTGAACCCATCTGAGAAAAAGCAGGATCCAACATTTTTGCTGAAGCGCACCTTAAAATGTTACAGCCACTCATTCAGAATCACCTGCGACAAAAGTGCAGTGAGTCTGCTCAAGAGTGGAGAACAGCGCTATAGTATATAAAGAGAAAAATTGTGCGGTAACTCTTCACACCTTTTTTGCATGAAAGATCCATTGCGATGTTCAATGTTCTGACTGGCCGCAGAGCGTGGGTGGCCAGAGGCTCAGAACCCGCTCCCATGAGGAAAACCGGCCATTAACTATTCGCTTTTGGCGTTAATTATTCACTTTCTTTCACATGGAAGATTAACTGTGATGCTCCAACTGGCCAAAGAGCTGGGGTGACAGCTTTCACATGGAAAACTAACTGGCCAAAGAGCTGGGGAAAACTAACTGGCCAAAGAGCTGGGGTGACTGTCAGCTTTCACACAGAAAACTGGCCAAAAAGCTGGGGTGACTGTCAGCTTTTTCTCACAGAAAACTGGCCAAAGAGCTGGGTGGCTGTCAGCTTTCACACAGAAAACTAACTGGCCAAAGAGCTGGGGTGACTGTCAGCTTTCACACAGAAAACTAACTGGCCAAAGAGCTGGGGTGACTGTCAGCTTTCACACAGAAAACTAACTGGCCAAAGAGCTGGGGTGACTGTCAGCTTTCACAAAGAAAACTGGCCAAAGAGCTGGGGTGACTGTCAGCATTCACACAGAAAACTGGCTAAAGAGCTGGGGTGACAGCTTTCACATGGAAGACTAACTGGCCAAAGAGCTGGGGTGACTGTCAGCTTTCACACAGAAAACTGGCCAAAGAGCTGGGGTGACTGTCAGCTTTCACACAGAAAACTAACTGGCCAAAGAGCTGGGGTGACTGTCAGCTTTCACACAGAAAAGTAACTGGCCAAAGAGCTGGGGTGACTGTCGGCTTTCACACAGAAAACTAACTGGCCAAAGAGCTGGGGTGACTGTCAGCTTCCACACGGAAGACTAACTGGCCAAAGAGCTGGGGTGACTGTCAGCTTTCACACGGAAGACTAACTGGCCAAAGAGCTGGGGTGACAGTCAGCTTTCACACAGACAACTAACTGGCCAAAGAGCTGAGGTGACTGTCAGCTTTCACACAGACAACTAACTGGCCAAAGAGCTGGGGTGACTGTCAGCTTTCACACAGACAACTAACTGGCCAAAGAGCTGGGGTGACAGTCAGCTTTCACACAGAAAACTAACTGGCCAAAGAGCTGGGGTGACTGTCAGCTTTCACACAGAAAACTAACTGGCCAAAGAGCTGGGGTGACTGTCAGCTTTCACACAGAAAACTAACTGGCCAAAAAGCTGGCGTGACTGTCAGCTTTCACATGGAAAACTGGCCACAGAGCTGGGGTGAC
>JABMCL010002589.1:217500-267500 GCA_018857735.1 Alviniconcha marisindica
TGGGGTGAGTTCCTTACCTTGCCACAGACCATCCTGCATCATGTCGTTGTACATCTCCTTCAGGAAAGTTTCCACCTGATGCGTCTGCAAATCAACCAAGCATGAAATGTCACTTGATTCAGCAAAGCAGTCACTGTTGTGGGCTTGGGTGCATCATTCGCAAAATCACCCTGATGTTGGGTTGGAAATAGAATTCCATACATCCCACCCCAGTGATTCAAAGTTAAAATCAATACAGAGTATCAGAAAATCATTGTATCATCACAGCCAATACTGGATCAGAAAGAGGCTTAATGCATGGCATGGTTCTAGACTGGCTTCAAACCATGGCCTTGAAGACTAGTTTTTGTTTTCAATGCAAAAACGATTCCAGAGGTCCAGTTTGGCTGAGAAATAGTAACCCCCCCCCCCCCCCCCCCCCCCCATCCCCTGTAACTCAGCATTCATGTTACCCACACCACCTCTCCTATCATCACACCCTATTGGGCGATTCAGCGAAGCTAGTTTGCTAGAGTGAATGCGCTTTGTAATCTTTCGCGGAAGAAGTCGCAAGAGGTCGCAGCGCACTTCCAGGCCGATTTCTGAGGAGGCGTTGCTTCACGCTGTGTATAACAGTGGAAGTTGAACCGACAATCGCGAAGCAGTACAAATGCCAAAACTGTTGCAGTTGCAAGTATTACCGTGGAAAGGGGATGGAGAGGGTGGAAAAAAAGTGTCTTTGCGTCATTTTTTGCTGACCAGAAGATCGCGAGTTCGTAGAAAAAAAAAGTTTTGGGGCATCCTATAGCGTGAGCAACAAGTTATTACTTCTTGCCAGACACATTACGACTACAGGCCTCCAAAAATGCCTTTAAAGTTGAAATTCGCAAATTCACTGCTACCACCTTCCATTGTGAAGAAAGTACGCACCGGAAGTAAAAGCAGCCAAGGGACTTAAGCGATGCCGGGCAAAAGTCAAGGGAGTTAACAACCCTGCCTGAATCGCCCAATAGTGATCTTCTGTCTTTTATCATAGAAGGGAGATTTTTTCTTTTTTTAAAGGTGAAAAGTAAAGAAAACCAGCTGTACCTTTTCATCGGACATTTCCAGTTTCTGGAACACGGAAATGAACTGCATGACTCTGCGTTCATGTCGCTCTATGAACATGCGAACGCACACGTTGATCAGGTGCTTGCTGATAATCTCCTTGTCTCTGGAACGGAAAGAGACTGTTGTAGGCTCAAACAGAAGTGGAAGTGGATGCCAGAAGAAAAACAAACACAGAGAACAAAAACAAACACACACACACACAGAAAAAAAGAAATGGAAAGAGAAGTCAATTAATTTTTACTGACACAGGCAATCACAGCAACATCATGAGTAACAGAAGGAGAAAAATAACAGGAAGTGAACAGCTGGTGGGCCACCAGTACAAACTGATCCACGTTTTTTAAACTTTTTGCGGAGGTTACAATCTACACAGGATGGTTCCAATCTGATCCAATCAAGCAATTTTTTATATAAACATAACGCTCTTACTATTCCAGTTTCTCAAACTGTACACATCAAAATCAAACGCATCAAAAAAGGTTAAAGAACAAATACCTTTTCATAAAACTCAAGACATCACACTTTCGTTTGTGCGTTCCTTTTTTTTTCACTATAGAAAGCTTTTTTCAAAGCAATAAAACAGTCATTTTACACAAAAACAATAACAAATAGCAACAACTTGTCTGTTTGAAGTATCAGCATCTCAGTTCAAATTCGCAGCTGCTTTACGTCTGCAGAGACTGTATGGACTATTACGGACGCAGGGAGCCCAGGACGTCCACCTTGACCTTCCCCACACAGCTCCTAAACTCTGAAGCGTCCCATCCACGTACCCATCCAACATCCGTCCCCACAAACCCAAGGAGCAGGAAGACGAGAGTGTTACCTCTCCACGCGGTTCAGCATCTTCTGCAGGTGGGACAGGGCGGCCAAGAGGCCCTGCCGACAGCGAACCAGGTAGGAGATGTAGGCCGCTCGGTTGCGGTACTCCTCCCGCAGGGATTTCAGGAGCTTCTTGCACCTGCATCAGCGGCGAGCACAGTTTGCGTTAGTCTCCAGTCTTTTCTAATCTTCACTTCAGATTTGTCTTCACCATCAAGATATGATGTATGTATGAGGATGAATGATATCAACATTCTCCCATGCAGCCTCTTCAGATATTCAGCATAAATGAGAATATTAGCATGCATGCATGTGTATGCACGCACACACACACACTCACACGTATGCACACACACACACACACACGTGCATGCACACACACACACACACATGCATGCACACATACATGCATGCACACACACACACATGCACACACACACATGTACACCCACACACACATATACACACAAATACCAAGTATACACACACACAAACACACACACACACACACATTCTCCTCACCCACACACACACACACACTCTCACATGCACGCAAACACACACACACGCCCACACACATGCGCGTGCCCCCCCCCACACACACACACACATGCGCGTGCCCAGTCTGAGGGTCAACCGCCACCACTCACCCGTCAGCATCAAAGAGCTTGATGCATCGGATGACCTCATGGAGGCGAGTGACCAGGTCCTTGTTCTGCAGGTTGACCGCTTCCGCCAGCTGAGCCTTCAGGAGGTAGACCAGCTCGTGTTCCCGTGGCGACCCGCCCCCCTGCCTGGGACTGTGAGACTGAACCTGAAGACGAAGCAACAGCAAAGGCTGCTACAGCGATAACTCAATCTCTGAAGGTTCAGGAGGTGGACCAGCTTGCATTCCCGTGGCAACCCTCCTCCCTGTCTGGGACTGTGAGACTGAACTTGAAGCTGAAGTACCAGCAGATGCTGCTGCAGCAATAACTCAATGTGAAGAGTCAGGAGGTGGACCAGCTTGTCCCCCTGTCAGACTGTCAGGAGGTGGACCAGCTTGTCCCTCTGTCAGACTGTCAGGAGGTGGGCCAGCTTGTCCCTCTGTCAGGAGGTGGGCCAGCTTGTCCCTCTGTCAGACTGTCAGGAGGTGGGCCAGCTTGTCCCCCTGTCAGACTGTCAGGAGGTGGGCCAGCTTGTCCCTCTGTCAGGAGGTGGGCCAGCTTGTCCCTCTGTCAGACTGTCAGGAGGTGGGCCAGCTTGTCCCTCTGTCAGACTGTCAGGAGGTGGGCCAGCTTGTCCCCCTGTCAGACTGTCAGGAGGTGGGCCAGCTTGTCCCTCTGTCAGGAGGTGGGCCAGCTTGTCCCTCTGTCAGACTGTCAGGAGGTGGGCCAGCTTGTCCCTCTGTCAGACTGTCAGGAGGTGGACCAGCTTGTCCCTGTCAGACTGTCAGGAGGTGGACCAGCTTGTCCCTCTGTCAGACTGTCAGGAGGTGGGCCAGCTTGTCCCTCTGTCAGACTGTCAGGAGGTGGACCAGCTTGTCCCTCTGTCAGACTGTCAGACTGAACTTGAAGATGGAGCAACAGCAAAGAGTGCTACAGCAACAACTCAATCTCTGAAGATTCAGGAGGAGGGCCAGATCGTGTTCCCATGGCAACCCCATCCTCTCTGGGACTGTGAGTCAGCAAAGGCTGCCTGCTACAGCAATAACTCAATCTCTGATGATTCAGGAGGAGGGCCAGATCGTGTTCCCATGGCACCCCCCCCCCCCCCTCCTCCTTTCTGTGATTGTGAGACTGAACCTGAAGTCTCTGAAGATTCAGGAGGAGGGCCAGATCGTGTTCCCATGGCAACCCCCCTCCTCCTTTCTGTGATTGTGAGACTTAACCTGAAGCAACAGCAACAGCCTGCTACAGCAATAACTCAATCTCTGAAGATTCAGGAGGTTGACCAGCTTGTGTTCCCATGGTACCCCCCCCCCCCCAACAGCCAGGACTGTGAAACTGCATGTGCATCAATCAACTGTGACAATGAGCAGGGTGACCTATTTTATTCCACAAGCCAACACAGGAAACTGGGTCAGCCAAACTACTGCAGCCGAACAGTAGGGAGAGGAGTCGAAGAAAGCAAAAAGCAAAAGGTGAACAGATCAGAGAGCCAGAAACTAAGACAAGGAAGACATTCCTGGCAGCCGGCAAAGCATGCAAGGCTACGTTCCGACCCACTCCAGGATTTAAAAGACAGGACATTAGCCAGCTCTGGGCTTGCTCAACAGCGGGGGATCTTAATTTCTTGTCTACAGTAATAACAATAATATTTTTATAATAACCCTAGATCATTCTTATAAAGTGCCACTGTCTTGCCTGAGTTAAACTCACTGCAATGTACAAACAGCTTTACAACATTAACCCACTGTGGGATGGAAGAAGAAACGAAAACGATAGAGAAGATGGAGAAGAAGAAGATTCAAGATTACTTTATGATCTCATCAGAGAAATTAAATACGTGGCCAAACACATACGCACTACACCACAGCACACAATAACACAAGACGAAGAAGACAAGAGCTTTGTAACTGTACAAGCAAAGCACGCTCGCTGGGTCAAACCTGGGAAAAGCCGGGCTGGATCTCGCACATGCTCAGCACCAGACGCAGCTTGCGCTTGGTGTCCTGGAAGGCGAAGCAGCCCTCCAGGTTGCCCGGGTCCAGGAAGGGCGCGTTCTCCTCCACCTGGGCGGCCGCCAGCTTCTCATCCTCTCCATTCTGATCCTGGCCCGGGTCCCCGTTTTCGCTGACCGATCCATGTTTCCCCGCCGTCCCCATTGCTCCCTTCTTTGGGGTCCTGTACTTGGCCAGAATGTCATCAGATGTTTCTGGAAAAAGTAGGCCACGATTTTAATGACACAACCACACAAACCGCCATGACAAAACGCTTAATAAGAATAATAAGAATAAAGAGGATTTGTAGAGCACCCCTCTACCGCACAAGGTGGGAGCACAAGGCGCTTTACAATAACACTAACGACACACACACACACACACACACACGCACGCACTAACGCGCAGACACACAAACACGCATACAAGCACGCACGCACAAACGCACACACACACCACACGTGAGATGGGGGGATAGGCACAGCTGTGAAAAAGACAGTTGGGAAATAGTCACTGAACAGGTGGGTCTTGAGGGTGGCTTTGAAAGAGGAGGCTGAATCAGAGTGGTGGAGTGTTTGAGGCAAATTGTTCCGAACACTTCAATGGGATAATGCTCCTGCATAAGGCAAATTTAAAAGAAGCTTGTAACTCTCAGGCAATGAAATGAGCTGATAAACAAGGAAGGAACAGATCACTGGCCCTAAAAGGGTACCTCAAATCTAGGGTAGCCAGACTACACTCACCGCATGCATTTGGGGGTGGGGGAGACTGGGGTAGGGGTACAGGCCACCTTCACTCATATGTGTATCGCAGCCCTGCATCATTCCGCATCTGGTTGGTGTCACGGCAACAAAGGCCATTTACGCATAAACCATCCCCTCCGTTCATGGAGGTGGATTAGAACTGCAGATCTTTCACCGCTCAACTCACCGACTTTGCCGTTGCCGCCGTCGCTGCCTTCCCCTCCTTCCCCTCGCATGGCACGGGATGACTCCTCCTGACCTTCTGAAAAACAACGGACCATCAGCAACAAGAGTGACTGCTACCACAGCAAAACACATGTTGTCAACGGTCAACTAAACCCCTCATACCATGCAGACCACAGCAAAACACATGTTGTCAATGTCATGGGTTATTTTTGCACGTTTCAAAACTTATTGATTCATTTTCTGTGGACACCTCAAAGGTCTGGATAATACCATAAGAAAACTAACGAAGAAATACTATACAAAAAAAAAAAACAAGCAAAATATGATAAACATGTAAGTCTGGTTATGTGTTTTCTGTAAATATGATAAACATGTAAGTCTGGTGTTGTGTTTTCCGTCATGGAATTGCTGCTTTTCTTTCTTGCTGTTCTTACATTACTGGCTTGTTGCACATACATGTAAGCTTGTGAAGCACCTCACCCTCATGGTAGTTGAGGTGATGAATACATCTCCTTTATTATTACCTTATTATTGCATCCAACGGCAGGCATGGCACTAACTAGATCAATGTGCGCTACGATGTTCTACACTATACACCCTCCACCTCAGTCACAAAATAAATGAATAGAAAGAGCCAGTCCTCATGAAAGAGGCACTTACCTGAAAAGTCTTTGTCCAGTTTGGTTTTCCGTTTGATACCTGGAAGAGAAAGTGAGAAGAGTCAAGCGCTGGACCAGATGCTGATGTTGTTGGACCAGATGCTGACGTTGTTGGACCAGATGCTGATGTTGTTGTCATGTGACCCAACTGAACTCTCTAATAGTTACCCAGTTTTTTTATGTATATAAAATATATTATTATTATTCTGTGTGTGTGTGTGTGTGCGTGCGTGCGTGTGTGTACAACTGCTGTGTCTGTACAACTGTACACTGACAAAGGCATTCCATATGGCGAGACGATTACACGTGACCATTTTTTACTTTTTTTACATGACCACTCGGGCAGCCACATGCCCTCTTCCCAGCATCCTCTCCATTTGTGGAGGGTGGCTGCTGCTAAGCTAGGAGCTGGTCGTGGCTGAAGACGGCCCCCATCATCGTGGTGTTCAGCTGGCGTCAGCGTGTTAATGTTGTGTTAATGTGACACACAACCCGAGCCAAGGCAGGAAGCTGTATTTAATGTTCCACATCCACTTGAGGCATACAAAAAAAAGAAGCTTAAAGTCTGCATGTCCCCCTCCCCCCCCCCCCCCCCCACTATTATTCCTATCAATGTTGCCCCACTTAACTCAGCTCAGAACCTTAATGTCCGCTACCTTTGTGGAGTTTCTCACGAAAGCTTTTGAAGAACCCTGAGCCACCTTTCTTGCTGGCACGGTCGCTGTCGTCGCCGTCAGTGAAGTCCTGCAACAGCCACGTCACAAAAATAAATACCTTTCTGATGCATCTAGAGCCCTCCGTAAATACATACTATTTAAGGCTCAAAGCACAGGCACCTTAAAAATAAAAAAAATAAAATAAAAATTATACAAAATATGCAAGGACCTTTTTCATCAGCTGTACAGAAATGTTAGTATCTTTTCATTGGATTGCAGACATGTTATCTTTTCATCAAACTGTACAGAAATGCAAGGCCCTTTCATCAAACTGTATAGAAATGCAAGGCCCTTTCATCAAACTGTATAGAAATGCAAGGCCCTTTCATCAAACTGTACAAAAATGCAAGGCCCTTTCATCAAACTGTACAGAAATGCAAGGACCTTTCAGCAAACTGTACAGAAATGCAAGGACCTTTCATCAAACTGTACAAAAATGCAAGGCCCTTTCATCAAACTGTACAGAAATGCAAGGCCCTTTCATCAAACTACAGAAATGCAAGGCCCTTTCATCAAACTGTATAGAAATGCACGGACCTTTCATCAAACTGTATAGAAATGCAAGGCCCTTTCATCAAACTGTATAGAAATGCAAGGCCCTTTCATCAAACTGTATAGAAATGCAAGGCCCTTTCATCAAACTGTACAGAAATGCAAGGCCCTTTCATCAAACTGTATAGAAATGCAAGGACCTTTCATCAAACTGTATAGAAATGCAAGGACCTTTCATCAAACTGTATAGAAATGCAAGGCCCTTTCATCAAACTGTATAGAAATGCAAGGCCCTTTCATCAAACTGTACAGAAATGCAAGGCCCTTTCATCAAACTGTACAGAAATGCAAGGCCCTTTCATCAAACTGTACAGAAATGCAAGGCCTTTCATCAAACTGACAAAATGCAAGGCCCTTTCATCAAACTGTATAGAAATGCAAGGCCCTTTCATCAAACGTACAGAAATGCAAGGCCCTTTCATCGTACAGAAAGCAACCTTTCATCAAACTGTACAGAAATGCAAGGACCTTTCATCAAACTGTATAGAAATGCAAGGACCTTTCATCAAACTTATAGAAATGCAAGGCCCTTTCATCAAACTTACAGAAATGCAAGGACCTTTCATCAAACTATTGAAATGCAAGGCCCTTTCATCAAACTGTATAGAAATCAAGCCCTTTCATCAAACTGTACAAAATGCAAGCCCTTTCATCAAACTGTACAGAAATGCAAGGCCCTTTCATCAAACTGTATAGTGCAACCCTTTCATCAAACTGTATAGAAATGCAAGGCCCTTTCATCAAACTGTATAGAAATGCAAGACCTTTCATCAACTGTATTGAATGCAAGGACTTTCATCAGACTGCACACAAATGCACATGCCTTTTCATCATACTGTATAGAACTGCAAGGGCCTTTGCATCTGACAGTACAGAAATGTAAGTCTTAGTTTTCCATCGGACCATGTTAGTCTTACTTTTTCATCAGACCATACAGAATCATAAGGACCTTTTCATTAGAAATATTAGTCTTACCTTTTCACCGGACCATACAAAATCATAAGCAGCTTTTCATTAGAAATATTAATCTTACCTTTTTATAAGACCATACAGAATCATAAGTACCTTTTCATTAGAAATATTTGTCTTACCTTTTTATTCATACAGAATCATAAGCACCTTTTTATTAGAAATATTAGTATGACCTTTTCATTGGACCATACAAAATTACAAGCACCTTTTCATTAGAAATATTAATCTTACCTTTTTATAAGACTATACAGAATCATAGGCACCTTTTCATTAGAAATATTAGTCTTACCTTATTTATAAGACTATACAGAATCATAAGCACCTTTTCATTAGAAATATTAGTCTTACCTTTTTTATAAGACTATACAGAATCATACACACCTTTTCATTAGAAATATTAGTCTTACCTTTTCATCAGACCATAAAGAATCATAGGCACCTTTTCATTAGAAATATTAGTCTTACCTTTTTTATAAGACCATACAGAATCATAAGCACCTTTTCATTAGCGTGAATAAAAACACAAGGATTTTTTCATCAGACCACATAGAGATGCAAGGACCTCTCATCAGACTGTAAAGAAATGCCAGTACTTTATCATCAGACTATATGAAAATATCAATCAATACCTTCTCACGAGACCTTATGGAACTGTCAATACCTTTTCATCAGACTGTATGAAAATATCATCAGACCATATAAAAACATCGATACCCTTTCACAAGACCTTATGGAACTGTCAATACCTTTTCATCAGACTGTATGAAATTATCAGACCATATGAAAACATCAATACCTTTTCACAACACCTTATGGAAATGGCAATACCTTTTCATCAGACTGTATGAAAATGTCAATACCTTTCTGTCAAACCGTATGGAAACGTCAGTAACTTTCCATCAGACCTTATGGTGCACCATACCATACAAAAACACAAAACGCTTTTCATCAGGCGGTATGGAAACGTCAAAACCTTTCGATCAGCCTTATGGAAACGCCGATTCCTTTTCATCAGACATGAACAGGTCAATACCTTTTGATCAGACCAGACCTTATGCAAATGTCAATACCTTTTGATCAGACCAGACCTTATGCAAATGCCAATACCTTTTCATCAGACCGTATGGAAATGTTGTCTGGAGAGTCGCGCTGAAGGAACCCCGAGCCCCCGGTTGGCGGAGCTGCCCCGTTCTTCCGTGGCACACCCCTCTCCTTCTCCTCCGCTGCCCCCCCCGTGCCGACTGCAGCGCCCCCGTTGACCTTGGTGTCCTTGAGGGCGGAGTCGTCCTCGCACAGCAGCCCTATGGCGCTGTCCACGGAGCGGGAGGAAATGTTGGCCAGGTTGTCCCCGGCCCCCGACGAGACCCCGAAAGTGTCCTTCAGCGTTTCCACGCTGCGATTGTTGTTGGCGTTGGTGCTCAGCGGGACGTCCCCGTCGCCATCGCCGTCCCCGTCCCCCTCGGCGGAGAACGGGTCGAACATGCTGAGCGCAGCGGACAGGCGGCTCTCGTCGATGCGCGTGTTCTGCTGCTCCGACAGCGTCAGGGGCTCCGCCTGCTCCAGGTCCACCAGGGAGTCCGTGGGGTCGGCCGCCGAGGTGGGGCTCTTCAGGGCCTCCGTGATCTCGATCAGCGGGTTCCCACTGTCCTGAGAGGCTCGGTTCTCCTTCTCCGCCGACAGCGGCTCCTGCGGCAGGACCTGGTGACGCTCGGCCCTCTTCTCCGCGGCGCCAGATTGTCGGCGCAGGGGGACCGGCGGGGGCCCGTCCCCAAGCTCGGCGACGGGACCCCCCGCTGGGGCTTTGTCCATGGCGCTGCTCCCGCTCAGCTGCCCGTTGGTGCTGACCCACACGTTGATCCCCGGGTTCATCGGGCGCTGCGAGGAGGGGGCGTGGTGGTGGTGGTGGGGGTGGTGGCCGTGGTGCCTGTCCGAGGAGGCGGAGGCGGAGGCGGCGGCGGAGGAGGAGCCCCCCAGGAAGTCCGAGTGGCGGTCCTTCAAGGCCCTGCTGCGCACGACGTGGTGGGGCTCAGACTGCCGCCCCCCGTGGCTGGCGGGGCGGTGGAACTGCGGGGGGTGCAGGGACTGGGCGGTCTGGAACGTGAGGGCGGAGGAAAGAGGCGCCGCCGGCTGCGGCCTTCTGGCCGCTTCTGCGGCCTCATCTCGGCCCGCCTTGACTGGCGAGGGGTCCAGCGAGGACTGGAACACTTCCGCGAACTCGGCCAGGTCATCGGAGGCGGAGTTGTTGGAGGAAGCCCCTCCCACCGCTCCCAGGGCCTCGAAGCCCGCCTCATCTGCCGCAGCCAGAGAGAACAGTGAGGTGAGCGTGCAGGGCAACGATCGCCGTGGCAATGCAATGAACGCAAAAGCGCTGTGAAAATGAACACTTACCTTAAAAGGCGCCACAGGCATGAAACAGAGACCAGCAGCTATTTCAGACTTTGGTGGCTTATAGTTGCTGCACCCCCTCTACCCCCCTCCCACCGCCATCCGACCCACTGCACCCCCTCTACCCACCTCCCACCGCCATCCGACCCACTGCACCCCCTCTACCCCCCTCCCACCGCCATCCGACCCACTGCACCCCCTCCCACCGCCATCCGACCCACTGCACCCCCTCCCCCCCAGGCCCTTCAGAGCCGATGGCGTCACCACCAGACCTGTGAGAAAAGCTTCATCTTTCTGAACAATCAACACAGGTTCCCAGCCCTTCAGAGTCTTCACAGTCCCAAAGCTGTACAGTCCCGTGCACACAGTCCCAAAGCTGTACAGTCCCGTGCACACAGTCCCAAAGCTGTACAGTCCCGTGCACACAGTCCCAAAGCTGTACAGTCCCATGCACACAGTCCCAAAGCTGTACAGTCCCATGCACACAGTCCCAAAGCTGTACAGTCCCTGCACACAGTCCCAAAGCTGTACAGTCCCATGCACACAGTCCCAAAGCTGTACAGTCCCAGTGCACACAGTCCCAAAGCTGTACAGTCCCATGCACACAGTCCCAAAGCTGTACAGTCCCAAAGCTGTACAGTCCCATACAGTCCCAAAGCTGTACAGTCCCAGCACACAGTCCCAAAGCTGTACAGTCCCTGCACGTCCCAAAGCTGTACAGTCCGCACTGTTACCAGTCCCGCACACAGTCCCAAAGCTGTACAGTCCCATGCACACAGTCCCAAAGCTGTACAGTCCCATGCACACAGTCCCAAGCTGACGTCCCACAGTCCCAAAGCTGTACAGTCCCATGCACACAGTCCCAAAGCTGCATACAGTCCCAAAGCTGTACAGTCCCATGCACACAGTCCCAAGCTGTACAGTCCCAAAGCTGTACAGTCCCGTGCACACAGTCCCAAAGCTGTACAGTCCCTGCACACAGTCCCAAAGCTGTACAGTCCCATGCACACAGTCCCAAAGCTGTACAGTCCCATGCACACAGTCCCAAAGCTGTACAGTCCCATGCACACAGTCCCAAAGCTGTACAGTCCCAAAGCTGTACAGTCCCATGCACACAGTCCCAAAGCTGTACAGTCCCGTGCACACAGTCCCAAAGCTGTACAGTCCCGTGCACACAGTCCCAAAGCTGTACAGTCCCATGCACACAGTCCCAAAGCTGTACAGTCCCAAAGCTGTACAGTCCCATGCACACAGTCCCAAAGCTGTACAGTCCCATGCACCCAGTCCTATGCACCCAGTCCCAAAGCTGTACAGTCCTATGCACACAGTCCCAAAGCTGTACAGTCCCATGCACACAGTCCCAAAGCTGTACAGTCCCATGCACACAGTCCCAAAGCTGTACAGTCCCATGCACACAGTCCCAAAGCTGTACAGTCCCAAAGCTGTACAGTCCCATGCACACAGTCCCAAAGCTGTACAGTCCCATGCACCCACTCATCCAATCACAGACCGACTCTTTTATGCAAGCACAGCACAAAGAGGCAGATGGGATGCGTCAGGGTTCATACCTCCTCTGATGTCCTCGTTGCCCATGGAGTTGTCTCCCTCGTCCCGATCCACGATGCTGCTCACTTCATCCTGGTAGAAGAAAGAATGCAGAGAGCAGGTCACAAAGAGAACAGACACAGAGCTAAAGGTTGTCTCTTTTTGTGTTGCTGTAGCCAAATAAAAGCTTTGCATGCTGAAAAGCCAAGTTGTAGTAATAGGATTTTAACGTCCTGTCAACCACACAGGGTCACCTCAGGACAGTCAAACTCAGGTCATATGAAGGGTCCGCTTCTTGCTGTAACTCTTTGTAGTTATTGATCAAACACACCTATGCACACATGCATGCACAAACACATGCGTGCACACTCACACACACACACTCACACACACTGCAGCAAAACCTGAAGCGCCCAGAGTCTAAATATGTCCACCATCTTCTGAGACTGGTAGTGGATGCCTGCTGCCATATCTAACTGTCTGTGGTTCAGCACCGGGGCACTGTGGCAACCCACACAGACCCACTGCTGCAATCTTGTACAGCACCCTGTCTAGCCCGCCTTGAACCACCTTCTTCCCACGGCTGTTTGGCAGTGGGTGGAATGCCAGAGCCTGCCTGATACACATTTTTCAAGGTGAGACAACCGGTTAAAATTGACTACCTGATCTTCCAGCTCCCGGAGTCGCTCGGAGTTCTTCTCATCAGTGTCGCTGGCCAGGACGTCTGTGCTCCACGCATCGCTGGCTGTCTCCGAGATCTCTGAATGAGGCTGCAACATCAACATCATCACTTTGCTCTTTAGCCACTGTGAGTCCGTAGGAGCAGGAGGCGGAGAGCTCACGCAGATTAAACTAGCAAAAGCAGCAGTAAGGCATCCACTACAAAACACTCACAATCAACCCAACAAAAGGGATGACAACATCAAGAAAATCAAATGTTGTGTTCATGTCACATGAACATGCCTGCATACACCCACCAACATACACATACACACACACACAGACTCATGCATGCACACACACACACATGCATGCACGCATGCGCACACACACACACACACATGCATGCACGCATGCACGCACACACATACACAAACCACCTCTGTATGCATAAACACAGACACCCACACCACACACACACGTACACATACTGGAACACAGGCGATTTCTCTTCTAAACACACAAACAATCACTTCATAAACATCACAATCTAACAACCCCACATGCCGCCCGGCCAGCAACAAACGCACACAGAAAAACCCACAGAGCACCAGCAAAAGCACGAACCAACCTCAGCGTCGCGAGCGCTCAGCATGAAAGGACGCATGAAGTTCTCCTCCGCCACCTCCTCCAGTCGGTCCAGCTGGTTCTGGTCTGGGGGCTCCGAGTCGCTCGCCAGCACGTCCGTGCTCCAGGTGTCGCTCACCGTTGACTTGATCTCGTCTCCTGCGGAACACACCAGCTCATGTGCAGATCGGAGAGCAAGCTGACCGCTGGCTTGAAAAGATGAGTTGGTTAGCGCTTGGGTTTTAACGTTAGCCATCAACCACATAACTGATGGTCACCTCAGGTATGAATCACACGTTCCAAATTCTTTTAACAACAACAAAAATACAGGTCACTAAATCACACGTCAAAAGCTGGCTCACAGTTCTGGACACACAATACTAGTAGTAGCCTGGTCTTTTTTATGCACCGTCAACACACAGGACAGCTAACAGCAAATGCAACCAAGTCAAAAACAGTCAATAACAAGTACATCTCAGTATTTCAATTTCACCCCCCCCCCCCCCCCCCCCCCACTTGTGTTGGTGACATAAGTATCATCATGTAACCAAGATTTCATTTTATTTGTTGTTTTGTTTTAGTTGCTGTTTTGTTCAAGGTCTTTTTTGCTAGTTTGTACACCATCTTCCTTTTAGCCGCTGCTGCTGTGGGCACATTCTGTAAACACAGAAGCTTTCTGCATGCTCTATAAACTGACATATCACTATTACACCACACTACATTATGCTGACGGCCAGCCACTAACTTTTGCGCAACACCTAAAACGAAGGAGAACTCACTCTCCAGATCAAACTTTCCAAAGCGATCTGTCACATCCACCCGGTTCTGCTTCTGCACCGTTTCCGGGACAGGGACGGGCAACTCTGCCGCCCCTCCCCGGTTCTCCTCCACGCTTTCCGCCTGCGAGAGCGGAGTGTCCCGCCCGCTGATGCTGGGGGATCCCCGCCCGCTGACATTGGCCGACATCATGTCGGAGAAGTTGTCCAGCTCGTTCTCGTCCACAGAGTGGCTGGACGCGGCCTCCGACACAGCCTCCTGGCAGTCACTCGTGTTACCTGCAAACAAACAGTTCACTCGTGTTACATGCAAACAACAGTTCACTTGTGTTACCTGCAAACAACAGTTCACTCGTGTTACGTGCAAACCAACAGTTCACCTGTGTTACCTGCAAACAAATGGTTCAATTGTGTACATGCAACCAAATAGTTCACATGTGTTACCTGCAAACAAATAGTTCATTTGTGTATATTACTTCCGCTAAATATCTAGAACAAGAAGGTATCGCAAATTTACTTTTTTCAATTTGTTTATATACAGTCTTCTTAAGTAGTGAATTAGTCTCATGAGATGATAGTAGTAGGTTATTGGATGGTACCTCAGACATTTTTATTTTTAATTTAGTTTAAATTCATGAAACACTAAATATTCACGTTTGTAAAAATATCTTATCTGTTAAACACATACTGCTTGAATGTCCTTTTACTACAGTTATTTCATAAAAATGGATATGACTTAAATGCTTACAACAATGTAAGAGATATTTTGTATAATACTGATGTTATTGCTAATACTGTCAGATCGATTGTTCATAGTCCTGTGGGAAAATTAGTATCAATAATAATTATATGTTTGTGTTTTTTGTTTTTTGTCTAATATCACCTCCATATGAACAGACATGAAATAAAATACTGATTGAGTTCATTTGTGTTATCTGCAAATGAACAGTTCACTCACATTACCTGCAAATAAACAGTTCCTGTTACCTGCAAACAAACAGTTCACTAACTGGTGTTACCTGCAAACAAACAGTTCACTCACTGGTGTTACCTTCAAACAAACAGTTCACTCACTGGTGTTACCTGCAAACAACCAGTTCATTTACTTGTGTTACTGGCAAACGAACAGTTCACTCACTGGTGTTACCGGCAAACGAACAGTTCCTGCAAACAAACAGTTCACTTGTGTTACCTGCAAACAAACAGTTCACTTGTGTTACCTGCAAACAAACAGTTCACTCTTGTTACTCTTTTTTCAGAGATGCTAGTTGTTTGCTTAGTTAGTAAGTGGATTTTAGCATCTTGCCAACAGGACAGGGTTACCTGAGGTCAAACAAACGTCATTATCAGTCAATACACATTCAGGACTCTTCTCGCATCTCAGACCATTGGCTATGTGGACACTCAGCCGTGTGGGATGTCTCTTACAAGTCTACGTCCAATACCACACACACGTAACAACAGTGCAACTTACAACCCAAAGTGTTCAGGCACCTACCCATGATTCCTGGTCATGAGACAGTGAGACTCATAGATACGTAACAACAACATAACTTTCAACCCAAAAGTATGTTGGCACCTACCTATGGATTCAATTGTAGAAACATAATAACAACACAGCTTACAAGGCAAAGTATTCAGTGAGGATCATAGGACGTAACAACAACACAACTTACAAGAAGAGGTATTCAGGCACCGACCAATGGATCCCTGGTCATGAGGCAGAGAGAATCGTAGAAACGTAACAACACAACTTACAACAAGAGGTATTCAGGCACCGACCAATGGATCCCTGGTCATGAGGCAGAGAGGATGGTAGAAACGTAACAACACAACTTATGACAAGAGGTATTCAGGCACCGACCAATGGATCCCTGGTCATGAGGCAGAGAGAATGGTAGAAACGTAACAACACAACTTACAACAAGAGGTATTCAGGCACCGACCAATGGATCCCTGGTCATGAGGCAGAGAGAATGGTAGAAACATAACAACAACGCAGCTTACAAGTCATGGTATTCAGGCACCAACCTATGGATTCCTGGTCATGAGACAGAGAGAATGGTAGAAACGTAACAACAGAGTACATCGAACAAACTGCTATGACTGTACGGAGCTTACAAGTCATGGTATTCAGGCACCAACCTATGGATCCCTGGTCATGAGACAGGGAGAATGGTAGAAACGTAACAACAACGCAGCTGACAAGTCAAGGTATTCAGGCACCAACCTATGGATTCCTGGTCATGAGACAGGGAGAACCTCGTCCTCTTCTCCTGGATTTCAGCGGCCGGGATGGGTATGGAGTCGGACAGAGACGACGGGTATTTGACCTTGCGTCGCCGGCTCTCGTACTCCCAGGCCAGCACCTGATGAGCAGAGAAACAGCTGTAGCTGAGCGCGGGCCGGGCCCCCTGGAGGGCAGTGTAAATGGCTGCATCGCATCTTCCGCCCACAAATTCATCTTTTAAAGAACAACAGCCACAAGCCGAGAGTACGCAGGGTTCATCTGTCTGAACCACTTCATCTTTCACAGACTCTCACCTCAAAATGTTACCTGCAAATGAACAGTTCACTCACGTTACCTGCACACAAATAGTTCACTCATGTTTCCGCTCCGTTCACTTCAAGATGATATAAAAACAATCACACTCCATTCAGTTCAAGAAGATAATAAGTCTTTATCCGGCCCAAAATCTTGTCCGCAGAGACTGTTCTAAGCGCACGGAAAAACAACCACAGTGGAGTGCGGGCTATGAAGTGTATATCCGCGCTCGGGAAAGACTATATGTAGAGACTGTTCTAAGTGCACAGAAAACCAGCTACACCAGAGTGTGGGCTACGAAGTGTATATCTGCGCTCAGGAAAGCCAATATGCGCTCCAACCCTGCGTCTCACAAGTTTCCCCCGAGCGTTCAACTTAAAGGAGCAAGGCATTAGAGGGTTCTGATTTACTCTGCGCTCAGGAAAGCCAATATGCGCTCCAACCCTGCGTCTCATAAGTTTCCCCCGAGCGTTCAACTTAAAGGAGCAAGGCATTAGAGGGTTCTGATTTACTGCCACGCCAGGCCTCTTTCAGTTCAGTCTGCGTAATACTGATAAAGACTTCACCGCCCCAACCCACCTTCTTCTCCGGAATCATGCCTGGGCAGTCAGCAGGGGGGACAACTGTGATGACCAGGACGTCTTCCGGTGTGGAAGGCTTTTCCTTCTCACCCGTGTCGCCCCCTTGGTCTTCCCCTAACTGAGGCGCAATGACCATTGAGCTTTTCTTCTTCGCCGCTGCAAAATATTGCAGAATTCAATTTCACAGATGCATTACTCCGGAGCAACCAAAAAGCAAAAGATTTGTTTTCTACTAACTTTGGTGGGGGTTTTTGATGATCAACAGCATTATGCTAGTTTGGGAATAAGAACATGTAATCTCAGTCAATGTTATATAAAAAAAAAACACAACCCAAAACAACAATGGAATAAATATAAATTAGCTGTCAAGAATACATAGGTTCAAATCCTGAAACTGCTTCATATTTTCAAGTTTGTATGCATTGTAACACGCACAAAACTCAAAGTGAACTGCATTTCTTCGAGTTCTTTAACACTGCTAAGACGGAAATGGTGAAAATAGCACAAAATACAATAAGCATGGGAAAGTTGTAACAAAAGATTAAATTTAAGTTTTAATTACAATTATGACTGTGACACCTCAAAACGGATCTCCTTTTTCTATTTTCTTTTAACCACAATTGCGACTATAACAACCCACTACGGATTTGCCATTTTTCTATTTCCTTCCTTCTTTTTAAGCTACAGTTTCCTATGGGCGTAAGCCACCAACGTTTCTCAGCCACTCGTACGCCAGCAGCGAGACTCCAACCCCGACTCACATTTCCCCTTGAACAATTTCCGCTGACTGCCAGGGGTGTCTGGCAACGTAGGCAGGTTTGCCGCCGCAGTGGCGGCAGAATCCATGCTGAGACTAGAAGTGAGGCCAGGCGAGCCCAGGTATTCAGCTGGGGAGGGGGGCATTTCCTGAGGGAGGCTGTTCAGCAGAAGCTCCAGCTGCTTTCTGCTGGGGTGTTTGTCATCCAGGCGGGCGCTGGTGTGCCGGAGGAATGCAATCTGCCAGAAAGAAGAAAAAAAGAGGCGGGGGAGGGGGGGGGGGGGGGGGGGGGACTAGCCGTTAAACCTGCAAGCATGTATTCATCAGTGCACTGAGCGCCCGCACACGCCACCTGCACACCCACATGCATGCATACACCCACATGTGCATGCACACGCACACACATTCTCTCATCATTTGAAATTCTTCAGTAGGTCAAAGACAGCAAAAGGAACAAAAGAGATCAAATGAACCTCCTCTGAAAATGCAGAAAACTTTCACAGAAGAATTCCAACTGGCTCTTGTTCACGGACACTTGTTCACGGACACTTGTTCACACACTTGTTCACGGACACTTGTTCACGGACACTTGTTCACACTTGTTCACGGACACTTGTTCACAGACACTTGTTCACGGAACTTGTTCACGGACACTTGTTCACAGACACTTGTTCACGGACACTTGTTCACACTTGTTCGACACTTGTTCACAGGACACTTGTTCACACTTGTTCACGGACACTTGTTCACGGACACTTGTTCACACTTGTTCACGGACACTTGTTCACAGGACACTTGTTCACACTTGTTCACGGACACTTGTTCACAGACACTTGTTCACACTTGTTCACGGACACTTGTTCACGGACACTTGTTCACACTTGTTCACGGACACTTGTTCACGGACACTTGTTCACACTTGTTCACGGACACTTGTTCACGGACACTTGTTCACACTTGTTCACAGACACTTGTTCACGGACACTTGTTCACGGACACTTGTTCACACTTGTTCACGGACACTTGTTCACAAGGAGGACTAGCACCCGGCGACTTACCTCTCCCCAAAAAGGTCACTGTAACCGTCATTCTCAACTCAACAAAACCACCCACGATTTCATCACTTCTGCCATCGTCACCAACACCTTCACTCCCACTAACGGTGCTGTCATTCGCACCATTTATACCCACGCAGAGAGTATTCGCCTAGAGAAGAGTACTCACCAGCTCTCTAACGTCAGAGGGCGTCATGAGCATGGCGGAGCGCATGGGGAGGTTCGGGGGTGCCAGACCTGGGGATAAGACAGAGTCCTCCCACGGCCCCTCCAGGAAGAAGTCCAGAACAGATGACATGCAACCCTGCAACAGGTGAGAAGTGGGGCGGTGGAGGGGGCAGGTGTAGAGACAGATGGGTACAATTTACAAGACTATGGCAGAAACACAATGTTGTAGTGTGTGTGTGTGTTGGGGGGGGGGGGGGGGGATTTTTGCATACATGTGTGTGCATTCATGTGCATGCATGCATGCAAGTACATGTGGTCCCGATGAATGGGTACAAACTGAATGAACAAATGAAGTTATGTGTACGCCCGTGCATGTTTGTGTGCATGAAAGGTATCTACAAAAGGTAAATAAAACAATGGGTTTTTAAAACCCGATCAACAGTGACACACTACGTGGACAAATGAAAGACTTATTTTAAACAATGTAAAAAAGGTCAGCAATGCAAACACATTTCCTACGATACATTCCAACATTTTACCCTTGGGTCCAGCTTTACTGATACAGTAACAATGACAATGGTAGTGATGGCAAGAAAATGACAGCAAAGTCAACTCACATTTAACGCAAACACAAACAAATCACTTTTTTCTCACGGCTTCACATCAAAACGGTCATGAAAGTGTAAAGGCCAGTCGAGTTCATTGTCACGCAGTTTTAATGATGTCATTTAAACAGGATCTGAGGAAATGCAATGGTTAAAGTTTTTGCCATGTATGCGACAACCAAACAAACACTCATTTTGAGTCCAAAACCCAAACAAAATGCAAACAAACCAAAAAATTCAATGGCGACCCCGGTTACCTTCTCAAAGCGACTGTACAAGTCCTTCACTTTGGGGTCGATGTCGTCCCAGCGCGACATGGCCAGGACCTGCACGATCTGGGCAATCTGCATCAGGTTGTGGCGCGTGATGTGGCTGATGGGGATGTCCGACGTGATCCCGTACGGCTCCGGGTCGCAGATGGCCGGGCAGATGAACAGCGCAAACACCAGGTCTGCACACGCCGCTCGCACCTACAGGGAAGAAAGTCGTTGGCATCAGGCCCACAAGTTTGACAGCAGGTGCTACTGCCTGGGTCCCCCCATGAGGACCATTCTGAACTGAAGTAGCAGTAGGAAGAAGAGCAGAAAGAGCAGTGGTAGCAGTAGGGGCAGCAGTAGAAGTCACCGGCACTAGGCCCACGAGTCTGATAATCAGCAGGTGCTACTGCCTGGGTCCCCCCATGAGGACCATTCTGAACTGAAGTAGCAGTAGGAAGAAGAGCAGAAAGAGCAGTGGTAGCAGTAGGACCAGCAGTAGTGGCAGCAGTAGAAGTCACCGGCACTAGGCCCACGAGTCTGATAATCAGCAGGTGCTACTGCCTGGGTCCCCCCATGAGGACCATTCTGAACTGAAGTAGCAGTAGGAAGAAGAGCAGAAAGAGCAGTGGTAGCAGTAGGACCAGCAGTAGTGGCAGCAGTAGAAGTCACCGGCACTAGGCCCACGAGTCTGATAATCAGCAGGTGCTACTGAACAATTTCCCTCTCCAGGACCATCCTGAACTGAAGCAAGCAAGTGGTGGTAGTAGTGGTGGTAGCAGCAGTAGCAGTAGTGGTAGTAGTAGTAGTAGTAGTAGTAGTAGTAGTAGTAGATGTCACCAGTATCAGGCCCATGAATCTGATAATCAGCAGGCGCTACTGTGCAAGTTCTGTCCAACTCCTAACTGTACCGTCGTGACTCTTTCTAGTAGCAGCAGCAGCAGTAACAGTAGCAGTAGTAGCAGCAGTAACAGTAGCAGTAGTAGCAGCAGTAACAGTAGCAGCAGTAACAGGAGCAGTTGTAACAGTAGCAGCAGTAACAGTAGCAGCAGTAACAGTACAAGTCATCAGTAACAGGCCCATGAATCTGATAATCAGCAGGTGCTACTGCGCCAGTTCCACCCCACTCCTAACTGTAGCCTCATGACTCTTTTTTTAGCAGCAGCAGCAGCAGCAGCAGGAGTAGTTGCAGCAGTAGTAGCAGTACAAGTCACCAGTATCAGGCCCCTTGAATTTGACAATCAGCAGGTGCTATTGCCCATGTTCCAGCCCGCTCTTAACTTTAGCTTCCTGGATCTTTCCGACTGCAGTAGCACCAGCAGTGGAAGAAAGAAGCGAAAGTGGAGGACTAATAATAATGAGAGACAGACAGGCAGAGTTACACACGGAAGGCAAGAGAGATGCCAATACAAAAGATTTATTTACTGTCAGGCCATGAATGGGTGCTGGTGACTGACACAGAGAGAGGGAGGGAGGGAGAGAGAGAGAGAGAGAGACAGAGACAGAGACAGAGACAGAGACAGAGACAGACAGCCAGACAGAGACAGAGAGAAACTGGATTTTAATGTTCTGTCAACCACACAGGGTCATCCCAGGAGAAGAAGAGAAAAAAAAAGATACAGAGAGAGAGACAGAGACCAAGACAGTGAGAGACAGAGACCATGAGACCAAGACAGTGAGAGACAGAGAAACAGACAGCAACAGACAGAAGAAGCACACCAGACACAAAGAGACCAGGCACACTCCACAAGCAACCATCAACAGAGACAGCGAGAGTGAGACAGAGAAACAGAGACACACAGAAGTACATCAGCCACAGAGGGACCAGGTGAGCTGCACAGCACAAGCAACCATCAACAGACAGAGACTGAGACAGCGAGAGAGACAGAGACACACGGAAGAAGTACATCAGACACAAAGGGACCAGGTGAGCTGCGCAGCACAAGCAAGCAGCGCTGGCCTCACTGCCGCAGCCCTGCCCTCACCTCAGTGGGGTCCACGTGGCCAGCGCTGGTGAGGGCGGTGAACACTTGGCCCACGAGCCAGGCCAGGGATGGCGGGAAGCAGTGGAGGTTGGCCTTGATGTTGGTGATGAAGCGGGACGACAGGGACACCAGCTTGTCCACGATGAACGTGCGGTAGGCGCTCTGCTTGGCCTTGTGCTCTTCCGTCCCGGGATCACCGAACCGTTTCAGGCGATCCTTGGGTGGGAATCGCACCAGCGCCTGGAGATGTATGAAAAAAATTAAACTGAGAGGGAGACTGTTTAGATATTGTGAAGCTGAAGGCATTCTGCTGCTTGGGGGGTGTGACTGTTCGTCTGCTCTGTTCATCACCTGTTCTCTTCCGTTTTACCGCTTCACTTCTGAGACGGCACCCCCCAGGTGTTTTTGTCCCGTAACTGTTCATCGCCCAGCGCAAGAAATCTGTTCTGAAAACATGCACTGTTTTGTCCGGCCCAAATAAATTTGGTGTTTTGATCTTTGTTTGTTTTCAGTTTTCATATCCAGAAACACGTCAAAATTCCACTGTAATTTTAAATACAATTTATAAAATAACAAGTGCGTGTCTGAGTCACATTCATGATCCACAATCCCACATGTGCTGGATCCTGTTAATATTCTGAGGGCACTCAACATGGAAAACTGCACCATTTGCCATGTCAAGCAGGGGGGCGCGTTTCATTCCATCGGCCAACGCAGGAAACTGTGCTAGCTGCAACTAAGGCAGTTAAAAAGCAAGGAGAGAGTTTGGAGGACAAAACTGAAGTTGAATGAACCAGTAAGGTAAACATTTCTGGCAGCAGGTGAAGCATGAGTGGCTACTCTCTGACCTACTCCAGACTCTGAAGGGAGAACCTCAGCCAGCTCTGGCATAGCCATGAAGGGGACCTGAAGTTTTGCATCCACAGTACCCCACTGCGGGACGGGAAGGATAGACCAGCTGGGAGTTTTTAACCACGTGTTTCAGAACACCGCCGACACCATGGTACCTTGGAAGGGTCAATGTCATAGAACCACTCCTCCTCCATCAGCAGTCGCATGATTGGCTCGTGAAGGGCGGCAGTCAGGAAAAGGCGTGCGGAGAAGATGCTGTCACACAGCTGCTTGTACATCATGGAGAAGGCGCAGTTCCCTCGGCGCAGCAAGCGACGTGGGTTGTCATCATTAGCCACCTGAAAAATGGCGTAATAATAAACATAAAGGTGTACTGGATACATATCGTGCATACAAATTCCAAACAAAAATGGCGTAATGATGAACATAAATGCGTACTGTATACGTATCATGCATAAACAAAATTCCACACAAAACATGAAGAATAAGATTAAGAATGTACACATTTTCTATAACAAGAAAATACTTTATCGTCCTTGAAATAATGAACATAAATGCTTACTGTATACATATCACGCATAAACAAAATTCCACACAAAACATGAAGAATAAGAATGTACACATTTTCTATAACAAGAAAATACTTTATTGTCCTTGAAAGGAAATTTGCTTTGAAACATACCATCACGGTAACATGTAAATAAATGAAATTCAAATTAAACATATGATAATTCAATGTAATACATATATATATATATATATATATATCTCAAGAAAAAGTGCTCTTTTTAGAGTGCTGTTCCTTGTCCTTGTCCACCTCAATGTAACCAAACAAGAACATAAAATGTTCACTTAAAATTGTTGGATATTACTGTGACCTTGATATGGTCAAGGTTGTTGAAAGTGGCATGAGCGTGTCAAGTTCAATGAGCGATATCATCATGCTTTTGCTGTCGTCATCATAATCAATGAACAGCCACAAAGAACCCCTCTCCCACCACCCTCTCCTTGCCAGGAAAAACGGACCCCCCCCCCCCCCCCCCAAAAAAACATCCTACAGATCCCAAATTAAAAACTTACAACTTAGAGAAAAGGCTCAAATAATGTGCAACGCTAGGTAACATGACAACCAACCGACACATACACACACACAAAAACACCAACCTGCAGCTCTGTCAAAAGCTTCAAAATGTGCAGCATTGCCGACTCGTCTTCTCGGAACATGCAGCCGCCATAGATGGACGCCGTTACTGTGGTCATGATGCGCTCCATTCCTGGGAACCCTGATTTCTCGCCTTCGTAGATGCACTGCCCGAGGGTCGCTGGGTTCTCCCACAGGAACTTCAAGAGATCACCATACTTGCTGTCATGGTGACTGAAGTGTTTGTAGGAGTCGACAAAATTGGTGTTCTCCATTTCATTGCTTTGTCCGCACACCTTGAGAGAAGAAAAGGAAGCCGAGGGAAAAATAATTAAAATATTGCACAGGCGATGTTGTGATTTCACACTCAAGATGGTCACTGATTTTACACTCTGTGTCCCAGTGGACTGCCTTAAAATGACAAACAACAACTGAGCAAGTTCTACAGCTACAACCTTCTTCCAGTCTCTCCACCTATCTTGTTTTAAAAAAACATTTTTTTACATACATGTATGATTCAACCCATGCAGGAAAACTAGAAACAAGATTAATGCTGAAAACCACGCAACAAAAATAATATTAGTAAGTTATTTCTGTAGCGTGCTGCATGGTACCTCACTGACAAGGGTGATCTCGCCACACTTTACATGTTAACAAACTGTATACATCAAAATATGAAAGATTAAAACCTTCAAAAATAATCCGTAAACATTTGACTCCTCTCACACTGCATGCACACACACCCCCACCCCCACACCCCCACCCACCCACCCACCCACACACATGCACGCACGCACACACACCCACAGGCATAATAGGACACAGAAGAAATATAACAGGGATGCATGGTGGGGGGGGGGGGGGGGGGGGGGGAGAGCAAGAGAAACATTTCAAAAAAGACTTTGAAGTTGCGGTATTTTGCTTGTAGAGGTTAGCATAGTGGGTTGTTTTAAAAATCTGTGAGTGGGAAGGACTCCGACTGCAAGCACAAGCACAATTTCACTCACATCCACGGCCTTGGCGTCATGGCCGTGGGCGAGACAAGTGCCAAGAACCAGTTTCTGCTGTCGGCCGATCCAGGCCACGTGCAGCAGGCGCTCTGAGGTCTGACGCACATTGTCGTACAGCCGCTGAAGCTGCTCCCTCTCAGTGGACACAAACAAGCGTTCCTGCTGCAGGTGCTGACTCAGCTCTGCCAGGTCCGACATCAGACTCATCTTGGCGGTCTCAGTCTTGCTGTTAAAAACGAGAAAGGAAGTGAATGACACCTGCCGCTCAGTGGAAACAAACAAGTGTTCCTGCTTTTCAGACTCACCTTGGCGGTCTCAGTCTTGCTGTCGGAACAAGAAAGTAAGTAAATGACACCTGCCGCTCAGTGGAAACAAACAAGCGTTCCTGCTTTTCAGACTCACCTTGGCGGTCTCAGTCTTGCTGTCAGAACGAGAAAGTAAATGAATGACACCTGCTGCTTGAAAGTGAAAGACTGACACTTACTGTAATCCATAAAGGAGTTATACAGTCTTCGCTGTCAGAAAGTAAATGCATGACACTTACTACTTGAAAGTAAAAGAGACTTACTGTAATGCATAATATATGCTTTTATACAATTACAAGCTGACAGGCAAGATCATATAATCTGGCTAATTAAGGCAAGTCAATAATCTGGCTAATTAGGGCAAGTCAATAATCTGGCTAATTAAGGCAAGTCAATAATCTGGCTAATTAGTGCAAGTCAATAATCTGGCTAATTAGGGCAAGTCAATAATCTGGCTAATTAGGGCAAGTCAATAATCTGGCTAATTAGGGCAAGTCAAAACTGTTTCATAGAGCAGACACTCCAGGCATTAAACAAACCACAAACCACAACCGTCTCATTTATCACCATTCAACTGTCATTTTGCATTTTTGAAAAAGGGGCTTACCACCAAAATAAGCCCCCCAAATTATCACCTTTTATGTGTTTCTTTCTGTTTCATAGGTGTTTTGTTACTATTTATGTCTTTGGTTCTGTTCTATTGGCGTTTTGCTACTATTTATGTGTTTGATTCTGTTTCATAGATGTTTTGTTACTATTTATGTGTTTGGTTCTGTTTCACAGGTGTTTTGTTACTATTTATATGTTTGTTTCTGTTCCATAGGTGTTTTGTTACTATTTATGTGTTTGATTCTGTTCCATAGGTGTTTTGACACTATTGATGAGTTTGATTCTGTTCCATAGATGTTTTGTTACTATAATGTAACTATTTATGTGTTTGATTCTGTTCCATAGGTGTTTTGTTACTATGCATTTGTAGTAATACTGCAACCAGCCCATGCGGACAAGTACAACATTCTCATCTGTCAACATCCAACTGTTGTTTTGCAGCTTCAAAAGAGGGGCTTATCCCAAAAATTTGCCGTGTTTTGTATTGTCATATATATTATATTAGCACTCTCTTTAACCCTCTGTGTGTCTGATTCTGTTTCATCTAACAAAGAGTAGACAACAACAACAACAACAAAAAAAGGGGGGGGGCTTACCTTGAAAAAGGAGCTTACCCTGAAAATTTGCATGTTTCGTATTGTGATTAAAGCACTGTTCTTTTCAACTTGTTCTGTTTATTTTTGATTCTGTTTCATACATGTTAGTTTTTGTAACCACGCATTTGTGGCCATGCTGCAGCCAGTCCATCTAGTAAAGAGTTAACTAACAAATAATTTTAAAAAAGGAGGGTTGGGGGTTTGGGGGTGGGGGTCTTACCCTCCAAATTGGCAAGTTTTGTACTGTGATAATGATATTAATGTTCTTTTTAACCATTTATAGTGTTTGATTCTGTTTCAAGGGTGTTAGTTTTGTAACCACGCATTTGTGGTCACACTGCAAAGAGCCCACCTAACAAAGAGTGACACCGACAGGTAACACAAGCGCCTGATTTTCCTGAGGTGACCTTTTGCACAGCTTGTGTGTGTGTGTGTGTGTGTGTGTGTGTGTGTGTGTGTGTGTGTGTGTGTTTGTAGTGTGTGTGTGTCTGTGTGTGTCTGTAGTGCGTTTTTGTTTTGTTTTGTTTTTATAATACTTTATGTAAATTGTTTTGGTAGGACTATGCTTTACATGTGCATAGAATATGTTATTTAGGTTAATATGTATCATGTGAGCGCTCAGGGCGTTGATGAGCGCATGATAAATGTACATTATTAGTATTATTACTGTGTCCTGCTTTGATCTGTTCAGTGTTAACTGCTATCATCTGCAACCTGCAGGTTTGTACCCCTGGCCCTTTAACACTCCTGCTACCCCATAATTTTTATGTCTGTGCACCCTCATGATGTCATACACGCCACAATGAAGCCAATTTACCACTGGGCTATCATGCTTCTCTGATCACAGATGTAAATCTGATCTCAGAGGTGGCACTGACAGCCACTGTCTAGTAGGTCTGTGACATTCTCTCATGTTACATGTACTGAGTTTCATGATCACACTTACAGTGTTACAGGCTCATTCCTTATATCATGACTTGTGTTCGATCCAAAAGAGGCAGCCTTGCCAACTTCATGATATAAATATATATATGTGTTATGTAATCACATGGTATCATGTGCAAATTAGTAAGTAAACATGGTGCTTAACGTCCACAGAAACCATAAGGCTTATTAGGGATGGGGAGAAGGGGGGGAAGGGGGTATGGGGGTGGGGGGAGAGGGAGATTATATATACCTATCGCTACACTGTCACCATCAGAATGATTCCTGCATTAAGATGGGCAGCGATGAGAGCCATTTTAATGTTTCAGTAGGAAGTGATGGACAGAGTCACAGGACAGTGTCCACAAACCACAACCTTTTTGAAGAGAAGCGGTATCGAACCAAGGTCCTTCCGCTTACCAACCTAACGCCTTACCGCTGGGCCAAACCGGCTGTAAATTATCATTTATACTGCTACTTGTACTCCCATCCATACTGGCTTCACAATGCCTTTCCATCACACCAAACAAAGCAAAAAATAACTTCACTCTCAAAGAATTTATTATCTCCTATACTCCTATATTACGTTAATGACTAAATAGAATTACTACGTATTCCTCCATAAATGCTTCAAAGTTGTCTTCATCTTACCACAGATCTGGAAACGTGGAGATGGAAAAGAAATAACAACAAAACAAATAAATGATGACAAAACTGACCAAAAGTCAGAGAACAGAGATGTAAATGTTGTGTATGATGGTAACCTTACAGGTTGGAAGCAGGTATACATGCACACACAAAAGTCACTAGTAGTACTACTACAGGGGTAAACTTAACATGGCTTTATAGTTTATAAATTTATTTGCAATGAAAATAATCCACCAGACAGCGGGTTTGTCCTCTCCTTTCTATTATGGCATCTCACAAATGATGTCAAGTAAAATCTTAAGCTTTCAAACTCAAAATCAAGATGCACTTTAAATGCAGCGGCCATTTAAAAAATAAAAAAAACTTTTTTGTCAAGAGTTTGTACAGGGTTCACTTTTGAATGACGGTTTCAAGAGGCTTCCTTTTTTCCCCGCTCTTCCTTTTTTTCCAAGGACCAAATGAAGCCTAAACACCACCACCACCACCACCACCACCACCACCACCACCACCACCAACAACAACACCACACACACACACACACACACACACACACAGAGTGACACACACACACACACTAGTTTTACAAGAACAAAACACTGTTAATGTGTTAGTCTGAAGAGGAATAAGAAGAGAAAGATACTTAAGAGTTAGAGTTAGACAGGGAGGCCAGGAAAAGCTATATTTTTCAATCAAACTAGTGTGTCACAGATCAGAAACAGCAAGATGGAGAGAGGCACAGTGAGTAACTCACACTGAGTCACAACTATCAATACACTCTGTTATGTATTACTGTATTAGACTAATTAGTACTGTTAGTGTTACACTGTATTACTACTGCATTACCACAATCTCAATTTGCAAGGACTTTCAATTAGTGAAGTACTATGATAGTATGAATGACAGGAGAGAGACACAATAAATTGAATAAATATATAATGGTCAAGACTACACTTTACTATTACTGTAATAATTACACTGGTACTAGTAGTAGTACACTACTAGTACTAATGACTCAGTTACTAATAGTAATACAGTTAGACTAGAGTCTCACAATCTAAAGTTTAAAGGAATTTCCAGTACTGTGCCTAGATTTCACTGATTTTCACAGACTTTTAAGACCTTGAAATGGGGCTTTCCAATCTTGAGGGCTTCCAAGTAGTCTCAAAGAGTTTTCCCATAGCATCATTTAAATCTGCGCTCAAGACCCACATTTTCTCCTCTGGACTCCGAGTGCCTTGCCTGTGTATGTGTGTGTGTGTGTGTGTGTGTGTGTGTGTGTGTGTGTGTGTGTGTGTGTATGTGCAGTTGTGTGCCATTGGTTTGTGTGTGTGTGTGTGTGTGTGTGTGTGTGTGTGTGTGTGTGTGTGTGTGTGTGTGTGTGTGTACAGTGTGTGTTGGAAAAGATGAGAAAGATGTTGAATGAAGTGTTAACTGTTAATGTTATAGTATGTTTATGCAATTAGTAAGAGTTCATTGTACTTAGGTTGTGTACAATATACATTTTTGTTGTTCTTACTGTTCTTGTATTGTCACAAATTGTGCCCTTAGGCTCACATTAGGTGTAAGCACGTTACAAATACGTCTTTACATTACATGTGTATCATGAACCATGTCATGGCATACTGACTAAGTACTGCATTGGGCATAGTGTAAATTCAGTGTCCTAGAGTTCCTGGATAAGGCATGGTGAAGCAACGATCACACTAGTGACTAGACATTTTTCAGACTAATAGGACAGTTGTGGCAAAAGTGGTTCACAGAAACCAGTCAGATAATCACTGTAACCAGTCATATACAGAGCCATCCATACTACTACTACTGAAAAAGTACTACTTGATTTGCACTAACGGCAAACACTCAGCTCCCTTCTCTGTCTACAACACACACACACACACACACACACACACACCACACACACCACACACACACACAAATGCACGCACACATGCCACACACACTCATTCACTGTGCTGTGATTGAAGAGTTTGACACTGTTTTCTGTGACTGTATAACAGCCAGTATGTCTGACAGATCAATGATTTGTTTCCCAATGTATGTTGATCTTAACCGGTAAAATACTAGAAAATATCGGTTAACAATAACATGAACCATTAGAAGGACTTTTTTCCTCAGCTTTTCCAAGTCAGCACTTGTGTGTGCAGCCTCACCAATGACCGCATCACCTTTGTGTGCACAGTATAACAACATAGTACTTTAGTAGTATCGTCAGGCACGTTACTTTTAAGGATCCCGTGTGTACTTTTGAATAATATTAAGACTACACAGAAGGCACAACAGGCCGTGTAATTGACACGCACAGATAATGCAGAACACAGAAATAATCAAACTGATTATTGTGGCTGCCCCTAACAGAAGATGAAGCCTTCCTTCCTTCCTCGTTACTGACAGTGACAGTACGATCATCCATGCTGCCATTGCCAAACCAAGACGCGCCTTCTTCGCATTTGTATTACTGACAATACTAATAGCTCAGTAGCTGGGACTGCATTTTTATGCAAGCGTTCTGATAAAAACAAACTGATAGTCCTTTACTGTCGGCCTGGCGGAAACTGTGAGTGCAGAATAAAATAAGTGCAAAACTCACAAAATATGGAACATGACAGTCTTTTGTTTCAAGGTTTGGGGGAGGGGTCAACAGGCACAGAATCACAACAGAAAAAAGGCACAGCAAAATTCCCTGCTACACCGAATCTTGCATAAAATAACGAAACAGCCGAAATTCATTACCTGGAGTTTGTGATGACTTCAGTCCCACGACTCTGATTATGCTAAGAACAACATTTTACCGTTCTCTTTAACATGTACCCAAATCAGCAAAACATTGAGGAGACAGCTTGAGAACATGCGCATGCGTCTAGGGATGAAGTATAGTTGAATAATTTGACGATGTCAAAATGTTAAATGGATCGACAAAGCTTCGAATTCCAGTAAAGATTAATTTCTAACTTTTCTAAAGTACATAAATGTCCAACATTACTACAAGATATTTGCAAAATACAACTTAAATAAATTGTATCTTAAAATATTACAAGTTCTCCCTGATTTCCGCAAGGGGAGTTACTCTTGCAGTTAATAGCAGGCGACTGCTAAATTTCATCACGTCGACGTTACCCGGAAAATAAGGAAATAGTGTAGCCTGTTTCAGTCTTTCCAGTATGTGTTATAAGCGACACATGGACACGAAGAATGTTAAGATAGGGATCTCCTGGACGGGAATATAATACTACCTGCGGCTAAACGTTCGCATCCAGTGTTATTAATAACAATAATAATATTAAATATAGCAACTTCCTGCTTCACAGAAACGAGACGATGCCAAAAAAAACGAAAGAGAAGACTGTCACGAAGCTTGTTAATTATATAAAGAAAGATCGGCCAAAGAAATTCAGAGCCTGTGTGAAAAAGTACGATGTCGACCTCCAGAGCACAAGTCTTCCAAAGGGCCGAACGTTGCTGCATTGTGCCTCAAAGCATGGTTGTGGCTACTTCATCGGGTAAGCAGCTTTATTGCAAGTAAAAATTATTAGGAATTTAAAACAAATAAAAGAAAAAGAATAAGAAAAAATTATGACATTTGGCAGTAACTCCCTGACCACTTCAATTGCTGTTTTGATGACTGGGTATGGGTGAACCCCCCCCCCCCCCCCTCCACCACCATAACTAACTCAGCATTGTGATGTCACTGTTAGTGTTATGCAATATATATGATCACTATAATGTATACAACAAGATTTATGTTCATCTCCAAGTACTGTGGTTGCAAAACAATTTTTTTTTAAATTATACAAAGATTCTGGGACCAGAACAAAGAGAACATCTACTCTAGTCTTAGGTCAGCAAGAAACCATCAGCTTTTCTGTCACAACCTCGAGGTCTGTGGTACCCACTGACAGTGAAAGGAGATGACACATACTGATTCAGGGCCTTAATTTGAACCATTTTTAATATTCCTGTGAATGCAATGTGCCAATGATCAAGCTAGAAACTTTTTAAACCAACTTAAAACTGATCTATAGGATAAATGTCTGGGCCATATATCATTATATGGCATTGATTAAATTAATGCTTGACACTTGGCAGTTAATGATACATTAAATTAATGCGATACCGCCCAGACAGTTTTCCTATAGATCAGGGCTATGCTGTGTCAAATTGTTTAATACTTGTCAGCAGTAGGACATTATTTATTGTCCTCTTTTATCAAAAGCAGAAAGGGACATTTTTCTGGGGTGCAGGCAGCAACTACTGATGACAATGTACAGGACTGCAACACAAACAGCAAAATGCACGCTTGTCTGTATATATATATATATGTATGCACACACTGTCATATGTAAGTTATTTTTTTAAAGCTTTAGGACTTCCCCTGCTGTTTAACCAAAAGGGTTGACTGGGTGTAAAAATAAAATAAAGAAAGAAACATGTCATCTAGATCTGTCCATCACATTTTTATAAATGGGTTGTTTAAACTGTGCAGTTACATGTTAGCACATGGAGTGCTGGCATCCCAAGCCGACAACAAGGGAGACTTGCCTCTGCACCTGGCTTTGGACAGAGCTTTGCAGTTACAGCCTGATCAAGCAGCAGAAGGTAAGTTCTCTTGTCTGCTTATTGCGTTACTGAGTCAGTGAGTGACATGTCAGCATCCAAGGCTGACACTGTGAGTGTGACTACAAGGGGAAAAGCTTGTGTTCCTGGCTTTGGACAGGGCTTTGCAGTTACTGCCCAACCAAGCAGCAGAAGGTAAGTTCTCTTGTCCAAGTATTGTGCAACTGAGTGACATGTCAGCATCCCAGGCTGACACTGTGACAGCAAGGGTAAAGCGTGTGTTCCTGGCTTTGGACAGAGCTTTGCAGAACTGTATGGCCTGACCAAGCAGCAGAAGGTAAGTTCTCTTGTCCACTTGTTGTGTGAGTGACATGTCAACATCCCAAGTTTATAACAAAGGGGTGTGCTTGTGCTCCTGCCAATGCTGCAAAGCCCAAAATGACATACACATCCACGGGGAGTTGTAAACTCAAGAACAATGGCATGGACCTCGCAATCACAAGTCCAGCACCCAATCCACTGCACTACCCCTGCTCCCATAGTCTCTGGTAAAGGGTTATTTCAGGTGGATGCATCCTGTCAGAAATCTGGTCTTAAATTTTAAAATGGGTGGTCTGTTATCACTTCCACCATCAGCATGGTCATGGGTTACAGTGTACCAATTCTGCATCCCCTGCTTGTGCTATTTATTCAAATTCCTGCACAGAGGTCAGCTTTTTACCATTATTTTGTGCTTTATAACTTGTCAGCCCTTGTGTTTGTGGTCTGTATGCATGTCATGTGTGTTCCTTGATTTCAGTGTACAACGACATAGTGGTCCCACTCCTGAAAAACTACCCTGATGCTCTGTATTTCTGTGATCACCGAGGCACCAGCGTCAGTCAGCTGCTGTCCATGTTGAATCGTCACCTACTGAGTGCGGAGGAGTCAGACTCTGACAGCAGTGACAGTGAGGTAACGTCCGATAGTCTCCCTAGATCAACACACTTTGCCGTTTCCGTCTGTGTGTGCATGCGTCCATCCGAACTGGACCCTTCCAACCATGAGGCGCAGTGCGCATGCTCACAATGAAGGTCGTACCATTTCCTCACTGCAGCAAGGCAGCGGAGAAAACAGGATGTGCAGAGAAGTTGTTGTGCTCTGATGCAGATAAAGATGCACAGGGGAACAGGATGGAATTATGTGGTTGTTGTCACACTCCAAGCCTCAGTTTCTGGCATCCGGCGCCTTCCTCCCCACGCTGCCGTACTTGGTTACCCCACTGAAGGGGCACTCCTTACCTCTGTGCATCTGTCTGCCAAAATCACCCCTGTAACTTTTATAAGTCTGACGCTTTTCAAAGCTTCAGGGTTTTCCTTGTTATTGGACCCAAACGGTTCACAACACAACTCTCTCCCTTCCACCCAACCCCTGTAAAATTTGTGAAAAGTTTGTAAGTATTAAAACCGGAAGCAACAAAGCTCACACGTAAACATCGGGCTCGCAGACCCCCGGGAAAAAATATTAGTTACATCTCAGCTTCAGTGATTTTAGTTTTACTGTGCTGGCATGAGCATTGTAAGCGGTTATAAGAACAACGTGGCCTGATGGGAGTTGTCCGTGTGGTTGCAAACTTACTGTCATTTGAGTACCAATGGAAAACTGACAGCTGACAGTTTTGGAAGACCTATGGCGTAACCAGCAACGGCAGTGGTTGGAGGCAGGATGACATAAACCAGTGCTTAGAGTATGGGTTGCTGTGTGGGTGCTTCCTTTTGCACAGCTTTCTACTATTTCTTCGCTGCAGTGAGAGGACATCCTGTGCAGAGAACTTCATGCATGGTGAACAGAGTACAACAATTTGTATCAAGGGAGACTGATTTTTTTCAAAGATACACAAGTAGGTGCACTGTCTTGTCTATTTGCAATATGAGTAGTGCCACACACTTATAATTATAATAATAATAAAACTCACACACACAGACAAATTGGGATAGATGTGGTTTTAGTGGTGCTGGATCCAATTTGTAGCAGCCGGTGTTTTGTCATCACAGTGCACCAGTTGATCTGAATAGTTTGAGGCCTCTTTGTTTCCATGCTGTTCGTCCAGTACATGCTGTGGTGTTGGTGATATATTATATATATATAATGTGATTTACTGTGATATATCACAAACAACACAGCATGTACTGGACTAATACCGTGGAAAGAAGAGGCCCTAAACTGTTCAAATCAATACATACATTATAATATTCTGCATATTCTTTACAGTGGTCAGACAGCGAGTCGTCCTGTTCATCCTTCGAAGGTTGGAGTGAAAGACTTGCACGAGAATTTGAAAGTGAAAGCGCCGACTTCTATGGGCGGTACAACTTTAATGAAGGTACTTTAGCCTCTGTCTCTTTGCGTGTAGATTATGTTTGCAGACATATATATATATATGCATGTTGTGTTGTGTGCTCTGTGGACGCTATGGCTGCAATGAAGGTATTCTCTCTTCTTGCCACCGATCATCTGGAGCTTCTTCGGTTCTCTGGCTAAGTCATGTATAACTACTGTAAGTAGTTCAGCTGCAGTGATTATGAACGGCATCAGTATTCTGTTTGTGCCTGCACAACACAAGGTACTCCAAAAGATTTGTCTTGTCTGGTGAATGTATTATGATGTGGTTGTGCTGTGCGTGTGTTTTGAAACACGCAGGCAAACTGTGTTTTGTGTCTGAATTGGAAGTTGTGCATTCAGTTGAATCCGTTGTCCTGCAAATCTGCAAAGGAAAAAAGCACTTACTGTCAGTGTTTTTTAAATTGCTGCAGGTTCTGCAGTATTGCATGATGGGAGAGATTTCCGCATAAAAAATGTATTGGACCGTAACATTTATTTAATTTACTTCAACTGAATTCCGTGATAATTATGCAGGATAAAAGTTTGCTTGTTTGGTCATTTGGGTTTCTTGTCCGTTGTTAGGATGGAAGTGCTGTAGATATATATATGTCATCACAGAAGTTGGTGTCATTTGTACCTTCCTTACACTTCAACCTGCGTTTTGCTCCACAGATTTCACTCAAGAAAGCCAGCAGGAGACCTACAATGACTGGGCCGAGCGCATGGGCAGAGACATGCGCAAGAAGCACCACTACCAGTTTTACGGCAGCTCTCAAACCTCGGGAAAGCGCAAACGGCAAGACTCCTCCTCCGAACATGCTAGAGCCCGCCCCAAACCCCCAAAGAGCAAACCTGGCATCAACACCAAAGAGGAAATCAACAAGGCCAAAAGCTTACAGAACATGGACAGACTTCGGAAGACGTACGAAGAGCGGTTCCAGGCGGTTCTCAAAGACAAAAGTGGGAAAAAACTGAGCTTTGGGGACATCCCGTGGCCAAGCCGTGGGAGCCTGGAAAGCGTGGACGAGGTACTGTTCGGTGACAAAAGTGACTGGAGCATTCCGGCGCTGAAGAAATACGTCCGAGAACAACAGGTGCGGTGGCACCCGGACAAGTTCCTGCAAAAGTTCATTGACAAGATCGCACCCAAGAGCTTTGAGAAGGTGATGGAGAGAGTGAAGGAAATTTCTCAGGCTCTCAACAAGAAAGCTGAAGCCTTGTCAAGTGGCGAACGTTAGTCAGAGGGACGACACATCAGAGTGTGCATTTGACATATTAGAAATGTCCTCGCAATATTCTGGAACATCAGGTTGTGGAGCAGGCTTCTTTTTGTTTATGTCGGATTACAATTTATTCTGGTGAAGTCAGAGTATGAAATGCTTTGTTATTGCTTGTTCACAGTTCTTGAAATTAAGATGATTCTTGTGATAAGTTTTATTTTTTTAAATAAACATCAGAGAATGACAAGAGAGGTCCTGGCTGTGTTTGCGTGTGAATTGTGCGTTTTTTGGATACTAGTGCATACATGACTTGTATCCTGAACAAGCCAAGGGGGGAAAAAGGAGGGGACCTCTCCCCCCCCCCCCCCCTTTTTTTCCTTCTTCTTTTTCTCCCTTTGTGCACACACACACACACACACACACACACTTTAAGCACAAACAAGAGATTGAATTTCACACCAATTCCATTATAATTGTCAGTAAGCTCTATTTCACCCTCTTTGTCAGCCTTTCTACTAATTCTAGTATAAACAACAATCAACACAACACAGGCTCACAAACAGGTCTAATTTTTTCTCCCTGTGTTGAATCACTGCAAATGAATAATATTAACAGAAAACCCCCACAACCAATTATAAAAGTAACACTGTCAGTTATCACTTATGGCAGTTCTCTCTTCTGCAGACACCCGTGTTTAGAATACTACCCTTTGTAAAAAAAAAGTCCTGTGGTCAGCGCTATTTCTCTTACCTGGCTCCAGTTATCTGGAACCAGCTCCCTGTTTCTGTCCGTCATTCTACTTCTGTCAGTTCTTTTAGCCCTCTAGCATTCATATTCTGACCAACCAAACTCCTAGTTTTCGTATTCTGTTCATTTTTTTACACTAAAACATGGTTGTGTTAGTTAAGAATCCATAACTAGTGTGTGCCACATCTTACGATGTTGATATTTGGCACACGTGTTCAGCGAGTCCAGCACTTCAGAATACAGGCAGAGACTTTGCTCATGGGTTTTATTTATACAGAAATTTGATGGAAATGTTTTTGAAAATGCGAATAAAGGGCTTCAGGAAAACAAAAAAGTGGTTTTGAAAGAGCGGTGGTCTCTCATCAGGGATGTTGTTCATCAGGGGCCTCACAGTTTTACATGCACAGAACTTAGACTCTCGAACTTCTTGCTCAAAGTGTCGCGCAGGCTTTCTCTGGGGATGAGGCAGATTCCTTGCTCCAAGGAACTGGAAATCGGACTCTGGCCACTCCAGCTTGAAGGTGGTTGCAGCCGAATGAGCTTGGCCAGAACATCCAGGACGACCACAAAGAGCGGGTCCAGCATAATGTCGGGAGCGGTCGACATGACGATGCAGATGTGGGAGAAGGTGTGAAGGAACAGCAAAGACTGATCTCCACTGTCTTGTCTGCTGCTTGTAGCCGGAAGGAGTGCCTGAGTGAACACATTCAGAGCAAGGATTATTCATTTCTCCACGCATGTGAAAGCCCATTCTTGTTGATGACATGCGTACCCAAAGAATAAGGTGGAAAAATCACTTGCACACCCGGATCATATCAGACAAAACCCACACATCACCTGGACAGCAAAACCCCCACGGACCTTTACAGCAAACACACACCTGTGTAACAGCAAACCCACACTCACCTGGACAGCATAAAACCCACTATAGCACATACATGCATGGAACACACATTCACCTTCAGCAAACACACATTCACCTGTACATCAAACACACCCAAACACTCGCCGGTACAGCAGCACACCCACACTCACCTGTACAGCAACAAACCCACACTTAACCTGAACAGCTGTAAACCCACACTCATCTATACAGTAGCAAACCCACACTCACCTGTACAACAAACCCACATGTACCTGTACAGCAACAAACCCACACACATCTAACAGCAGCAAGAACCCACACTCACCTGTACAGCAACAAACCCACTCACCTGTACAGCAACAAACCCACACTCGCCTGTACATCAAACCCACACTTACCTGTACAGCAACAAACCCACACACATCTATACAGCAGCAAACCCACACTCACCTGTACAGCAACAAACCCACACTCACCTGTACAGCAACAAACACACACTGACCTGTACAGAAAACCCACTCACCTGTACACCAAACACACACTCACACCTGTACAGCAGCAAACTTGCACTTGCCTGTACAGCATCAAACCCACTCATCTGTACAGCAAACCCACACTCACCTGTACAGCAGCAAACCCACACTCACCTGTACAACAAACCCACTCACCTGTACAGCATCAAACCCACCTGTACAGCATCAAACCCACTCACCTGTACAGCATCAAACCCACCTGTACAGCAAACCCACTCACCTGTACACCAAACACACACTCACACCTGTACAGCAGCAAACTTGCACTTGCCTGTACAGCATCAAACCCACTCATCTGTACAGCAAACCCACACTCACCTGTACAGCAGCAAACCCACACTCACCTGTACAACAAACCCACTCACCTGTACAGCATCAAACCCACCTGTACAGCATCAAACCCACTCACCTGTACAGCATCAAACCCACTCACCTGTACAGCATCAAACCCACCTGTACAGCAAACCCACACTCACCTGTACAGCATCAAACCCACCTGTACAGCAAACCCACACTCACCTGTACAGCAGCAACCAGGACCTGGGCAAGGTGATGGAGCACCTGGGGAGAGGTGCCAGACTGGCGCAAGATGATCAGAACCACTGCATCTGCCAGGAGCTGAGACACCACCACCTCTGTGTGCCTCTCTACAAACAAAAGTCAAAGGTCGGAGGACAGTCAGTTTGGCCACAGCATTACTGTGCGATTAGCTACACGCACACAACAACAACAAAAATGCAATGAAAAGCCACGCACTTTCGAATTAAAATACGAAATACAGGTAACGTATTCTGCACCACGTGTTTAGCAATTAATCACTTTGGGGGAGGGGAGAGTACCTAACATTACAATCAAATGAGATGGGGGGGGGGGGATATTAAAGGGGATCCCTTACAAAAGACACAAGCTGGCCTGCAAATGTTTTTGAAAACGTGCAAATATTTCCATCTGCAGGCTTCATTTGGTTGTTCTGTTAATATTTATGCAAAAGAAGTACTCTTTTTTTGTGCTTGAAATTTGAGCTCCTTAGTGCATACTGAAGTTGGTTGACTCTTTTTCAACGAAGAGCAAAAAAGCTTAGATTGAGACATACTTGATATTTTTGTCACATATTTCGACCTTGTTCATGATGTCACTGAAACAGACCACTGGGCACAAAACAGCGGCACTCGTAGTCATGTTTTCACGACCTTGGAGCATGAATTTCTAACCAACTGGACCAGAAATCAAGTGCAAAATAACCCCTGACATGTGTCTATTTTGTGTTCCATTCCTGTCAACAGGGCCTACAACGGCGCTTCTTCGCTGCGACTCCCCTTTAACAGCTGAATCTAATAACGGTGTACCTGGGAGGTCCGTGACAGATGTGGGTTTGGAGAAGAGCTGCCGCAAGGTGACGTCGACAAGTTGGGAGCTGACGAGGGTCGACAAAGCCAGCACCACCCTCTTCACCTCTGGTACCAGCAGGTGGGGCAGCAGCTGGTGGACATGGAAAACAAAGCGGGTCAAGTCACATTAGCTGCTGTTGTTGCTGTTGCTGTAGTGTTCCGCAGTTAAACACTCTAGGGGTCAACCGGTATATGGATTTTTTTATATTTTTATTTTTAATTGAATCTGAAACCAGGATGACTGTTAGCATGCTAAAACAAGACCCAAACACATAAAAATTTGCAAAAAATGCTTCTTTAATATGATGATACACAACATGCACATTTTGGAGGTAAGCCCCTTTTTCATAGCAGCAGCCTACACGTCATTTTTCACCATTTAACTGTTGTTTAACTGTTCTGTCATTTGAAAAAGGGGCTTACCCCAAAAATTTGCATGTTGTGTACTGCCATATTAAATAAACATTCTTTTTAGCCTTTTACGTGTTTGGATCATATGCAACTGCACGTTGACAGGTGCATTCCACAGAGTAAGATGACTGCATGTGTGACCATTTTTCATCACCCCATCACATGGGCAGCCACATGCCATCTTGAGAGGATTTATCTCAGTCTCTAGAGAGGGCAGCTGCTGTTATGCACGGAGATTAAAATGGCTGAAGCTAGTTCCCACATAGCTACGCAGCCACATGCCATCTTCAGAGGATTTATCTGTCTCTAGAGAGGGCAGCTGCTGTTATGCAAGGAGATATAAATAGCTGAAGCTAGTTCCCACATAGCTACGCAGCAGGTAACATTCTGAGTCACCCACCTGGCACAAAGCCTGAAGCAGTGCAGCCTCTGGAATGAGAACACCCTGACACAGCTGCAGCGCCTGCGTCACCTGCGCTGCGGCAGCATCACTGGTTGCTGACAGCTGAAGCAAGGCTGCAGGGTTCACGGACGCTTGCTGGACCGCCTCCGCAGCAAACTCCGCCAGTATCTGCAATCAGCGACCGACCCCCAAAATCAAATTAAAAAAGGAAGCAACTTGAGTCGTTTTGAAAAATAAGGCGGTCTGCAATGTAAAACTGTTACATTGAGTCAATTTGAAAAATAGGGCGGTCTGCAATGTAGAACTGTTACATTCCCCCAGTTACAAATTCTGACCCTAGTTCTACATGCCCCCCCCCACCCCCCCAACACACACACACAGAAAGAACTGCAGAAAACAACACATTTACACTTCAAACAACAGACATTTGGTAAGTCTGTAACATAAAAAAAAGAAAAACAAAACAAAACAGTACAATAATAAAGAGACAGACAGAAAATGGTTGGGGGGGGTGGGGGGTGGGGGGGGGGGGAGGATGCAGGACATGTAACTGTGTCACAGCCCGGTCTTTCCACGACTTAACACATGTATTCAGGTATTCCACCAACAAAGAGCACAAGCAATCAAATACCAACAAAATGCATGTTCCCTTGATTTGTCTCCGTCCCTCTCCCACCCCTCTCTCTCATCTAAATCCTTGCACAAAAAGTATCCCCCCCCCCCCCACCCCCACCCACACACACACACTCACCCAAATCAATGCATAATAAAGTTTCTCCCTCACCCCCATTTAAATCCTCAGACAAACTCTCTCTCTCTCTCTCTCTCTCTCTCTCTCTCTCTCTCTCTCTCTCTCTCTCGCTCACTCTCTCTCTTATTATTGATGTTACTAGACTGTTTTATAATGCGGTGTGAGTGTGAATAGTACAATTAATCATTTATATATAGAGACATATATGTCTGTAGCTTGGCCAGGGCAGATTGTAAGAATGGACCATTGCCTAAAATCGCAATCCTTGGGATAATAAAGTTCTGAGGCCTTCGTTCTCTCCCTCCCTCTCCCTCCTTCCCTCCGAAACAAAACAAAATCGGTAAATGTTCTGTCATAACAGCCCCCGCCCCCCTTCCGCAACATTGATGCACAAGACAAGTTCAGACCGGGTTGTTTTCATCCTCAGCGGGTGGCAGCAGGAACCTCGCCAGATACGCGCACACCGTCCAGTCGTACAGGGTGCACTTCTCCTGCACCCATCCCACGCTGTGACCTGGAACATAAGGAACGTGGACAGAGGTACAGGGAATGTGGATAACTGTTTGTTAACCTACACTGTGACCTGGAACATGACACTGTGACCTGGAACATGACACTGTGACCTGGAACATAACAAGGAACCTGGATAAACAAGGAACATGGACAGAGGTACAGGAAATGTGGATAACTGTTTGTTAACCCACGCTGTGACCTGGAACATAACAAGGAACATGGACAGAGGTACAGGGAATGTGGATAACTGTTTGTTAACCCACGCTGTGACCTGGAACATGACAAGGAACATGGACAGAGGTACAGGAAATGTGGATAACTGTTTGTTAACCTACACTGACCTGGAACATGACACTGTGACCTGGAACATGACACTGTGACCTGGAACATGACACTATGACCTGGAACATGACAAGGAACATGGACAGAGGTACAGGAAATGTGGATAACTGTTTGTTAACCTACACTGTGACCTGGAACATAACAAGGAATGTGGACAGAGGTACAGGAAATGTGGATAACTGTTTGTTAACCTACACTGTGACCCGGAACATAACAAGGAACGTGGACAGAGGTACAGGGAATGTGGATAACTGTTTGTTAACCCACGCTGTGACCTGGAACATGGACAGAGGTACAGGGAATGTGGATAACTGTTTTTTAACCCACGCTGTGACCTGGAACATGGACAGAGGTACAGGGAATGTGGATAACTGTTTGTTAACCCACGCTGTGACCTGGAACATAAAGGAACTGATGGAACAGGAAGGTACAGGGAATGTGGATAACTGTTTGTTAACCCACGCTGTGACCTGGAACATAACAGAACATGGACAGAGGTACAGGGAATGTGGATAACTGTTTGTTAACCCACGCTGTGACCTGGAACATGGACAGAGGTACAGGGAATGTGGATAACTGTTTGTTAACCCACGCTGTGACCTGGAACATGGACAGAGGTACAGGAAATGTGGATAACTGTTTGTTAACCCACGCTGTGACCTGGAACATACAAGGAACATGGACAGAGGTACAGGGAATGTGGATAACTGTTTGTTAACCCACGCTGTGACCTGGAAAAAAAAAGAACATGGACAGAGGTACAGGGAATGTGGATAACTGTTTGTTAACCCATGCTGTGACCTGGAACATAAAGAACATGAACAGAGGTATAGGAAATGTGGATAACTTGTGGATAACTGTTTGTTAACCCACACTGTGACCTGGAACATAACAAAGAACATGGACAGAGGTACAGGGAATGTGGATAACTGTTTGTTAACCCACGCTGTGACCTGGAACATGGACAGAGGTACAGGGAATGTGGATAACTGTTTGTTAACCCACGCTGTGACCTGGAACACACAATGGAACATGGACAGAGGTACAGGGGAAAAGTGGATAACTGTTTGTTAACCCACGCTGTGACCTGGAACATGACAAGGAACATGGACAGAGGTACAGGGAATGTGGATAACTGTTTGTTAACCCACGCTGATGACCTGGAAAATAACAAGAACATGGACAGATGTACAGGAAATGTGGATAACTGTTTGTTAACCCATGCTGAGACCTGGAAAATAACAAAGAACATGAACAGATGTATCGGAAATGTAGATAACTGTTTGTTAACCCACACTGTGACCTGGAACATAACAAGGAACATGGACAGAGGTATAGGAAATGTGGATAACTGTGGATAACTGTTTGTTAACCCACGCTGTGACCTGGAACATAACAAGGAACTGACAGAGGTACAGGGAATGTGGATAACTGTTTGTTAACCCACGCTGTGACCTGGAACATGGACTGAGGTACAGGGAATGTGGATAACTGTTTGTTAACCCACACTGTGACCTGGAACACCCATGTAGGGGGGAAAATAACAAGGTTCATGAACTGCAGTACATGTTGTGTATGGTCTCTTCTGATTTATAGCTGTTTGCTACCACAAACAGGCATGATAAGTAGCATAATAATAATGAAAGTTAAAGTATTTGTAAAGCGCAAAATCTTGCCCGTAGAGACTATTCTAAGCATGCACACACACGCATGCGAGCACGCCAGCACCACACACACACACACACACACAACACACAACACACACACACCAACAACAACACACATGCAAACCGCGGCACATCACACACCACACCACACACAGGCCGCAACACCACACACCCCGCACACACAACACACACAGCTGTTTGCTACACACAAACAGGCATGATAATAGCATAATAATAATAAATTAAAGTACTTTGTAAACGCAAAATCCTTCCCTAGCACTATTCAACAGCATGCACACACACGCATCTCACACCCCACTCACACCACACACACACACACACACACAACACACCAGTGCACCACACATGCACACACCAACACACACACCACCACACACACACACAGCACTGACACACACACACAGGCACCTCACACACACACAGCACACACACCACACCACAGGCACTCACACACTACACACACACCACTACAGCACCTGCACACACACACACACACACACACACACACACACACTCACACACACACCACACACAACCACACGCACACTAGCCACACACCACACACACACACACACACACACAGCACCTGCACACACACACACACACACACACATGCACACACACACACACAGGCACCTGCACACACACACCACACAGCACCTGCACACCACCACACACAGGCACTCCACACAACCAGGCACCTGCACACACACACACACACAGGCACCTGCACAACACACACAGGCACCTGCACACACACACAACAGGCACCGCACACACACACACACAGGCCTCACACACACACAACACCTCACACACACACACACACACCGCACACACACAGCTAACCCGCACAACAGCTACCACAAAAGGTGTAAAGCTTACTAGAAGTACAAAAACGCAAATCAGAGGTGAAAAAACACACAGCACTGCACTCCAGCACGCAGCTGCACACACACACACACACACACACACACACAACGCACACACACACCCCTCACACACACACACACACAAACCACAACACCCGGACACTGCACACACACACTCACCACCACCCCACACCACAAACAGAAAAACCTTAACTCTTCACCAGCAGCTGCAAAATGTTCCTGCACAACGATCACAAGACGTACATAGCAACACTGATCTTCACAGCCCAACACACACACACCGGCCCTACACTTCCACACACACCGCACATTCGTGAAGATTCCACGCACCAACCCAACCAAAACAGAAAACTTCAAAATTCTCCCGGCAGCAGCAGAACTGACAGCCAGAGGGGGCATCACAAAGCCAGTCCACTTCCCCGGCCCCCCGCCTGCCAAAGGCAAAAGCAACGATGACAGGGGGGTCCCAAGGGCCAAACAAAAGGGATTGGAGGGTCCAAGGCATGAAGGGTGAAGAAAGGCAGCACTGAAGTGGAGAGAAACTCTGACGGAGACAGAAGTGGAGGCTGCTGGACATCCGTCTTGTACGTCTGGAATGACAGGTGGAGTCATGGCACAAAATACTGGTACGTCTGTTATGACAGGTGGAGTCATGACGCAAAATATTTGTACGTCTGGAATGACAGGTGGATTCATGACACAAAATACTTGTATGTCTGGAATGACAGGTGGATTCATGACACAAAATATCTGTATGTCTGGAATGACAGGTGGATTCATGACACAAAATATGAGTATGTCTGGAATGACAGGTGGACTCAAGACACAAAATATGTGTATATCTGGAATGACAGGGGGAGTCATGACACAAAATACTTGTATGTCTGGTATGACAGGTTGATTCATGACACAAAATACTTGTATGTCTGGAATGACAGGTGGAGTCATGACGCAAAATATTTGTATGTCTGGAATGACAGGTGGAGTCATGACAAAATATTTGTACATCTGGAATGACTGATGGATTCATGACACAAAATATCTGTATGTTTGGAATGACAGGTGGATTCATGACACAAAATACTTGTATGTCTGGAATGACAGGTGGATTCATGACACAGAATATTTGTATGTCTGGAATGACAAGTGGACTCAAGACACAAAATATCTGTATGTCTGGAATGACAGGTGGAGTCATGACAAAATATTTGTACGTCTGGAATGACTGGTGGATTCATGACACAAAATATCTGTATGGCTGGAATGACAGGTGGACTCATGATACAAAATATGTGTATGTCTGGAATGACAGGGGGAGTCATGACACAAAATATTCCATGCCCTGTCCGCTGTGAAGGTATTATCACACACTTCATCAAATCACAATTGAAAATCTGATTCAATGTTCATGACATACATGTAATAGTAATAACAATCATGAAATACTTGTACAGCATGAACTTCTTATACAGAAATCAACCTTGGCATGGCAGACAGAAGGCAAGTTCAACACCAAATGAAAACATGCAATGATTACAAGCAAACCATAGAAAACTCAACAGCAAGACCTATATTACACAAACACAATCTGCCTCTCTCTCTATATCTCTCTCTCCACACACACACACTCTCTCTTCCTCCCCCCCACCCCCCCACCCCCTAGTTCACACATACATTCTCTCCCTCTCTCTACATACACACACACATTTGCTTCTCTCCCCCCCCCCCCCACACACACTCACACTTGCACACACATGCACTTTCTCTCTCTCACACACATACAAACACCCCCCCCCCCCCCCCCCCACCCACCCCCCAACATACACACACAAAGTAACAAACACACACCTGTACGAGTGAAGACACCAAACTCAACACATTTTTCTGCTCTGCAGCATCCAGCACATGGGTCAACAAAGCAGCGTGCAGACAGTGACAGAGCAAAGAGCGATCAGGGTGGTGCGATGGATGGACGCTCTTCATCACTGCTGGCATCAGCCGCAACACCTGCAAACACAAACAATCGTCACTGTTGGCATCAGCTACAACACAATCATCACTGCTGGAACTAGCTGCAACACCTGCAAACACAAACATCACTGCTGGCATCAGCTGCAACACCTGCAAACACAAACAATCGTCACTGTTGGCATCAGCTACAACACAATCATCACTGCTGGAACCAGCTGCAACACCTGCAAACACAGTCACCACTGCTGGTATCAGCAAACACAATCATCATTGCTGGCATCAGCTGCAACACCTGCAAACACAAACAATCATCACTGTTGGCATCAGCTACAACACAATCATCACTGCTGGAACTAGCTGCAACACCTGCAAACACAAACATCACTGCTGGCATCAGCTACAACACAATCATCACTGCTGGAACCAGCTACAACACAATCATCACTGCTGGAACCAGCTGCAACACCTGCAAACACAGTCACCACTGCTGGCATCAGCTACAACACAATCATCACTGCTGGCATCAGCTACAACACAATCATCACTGCTGGAACCAGCTGCAACACCTGCAAACACAAACATCACTGCTGGCATCAGCTGCAACACAATCATCATTGCTGGCATCAGCTGCAACACCTGCAAACACAGTCACCACTGCTGGTATCAGCAAACACAATCATCATTGCTGGCATCAGCTGCAACACCTACAAACACAAACAATCATCATTGCTGACATCAGCTGCAACACAATCATCACTGCTGGCATCAGCTGCAACACAATCATCACTGCTGGCATCAGCTGCAACACCTACAAACACAAACAATCATCATTGCTGACATCAGCTGCAACACAATCATCACTGCTAGCATCAGCTGCAAAACCATCATCACTGCTGGCATCAGCTGCAACACCTACAAACACAAACAATCATCATTTCTGACATCAGCTGCAGCACAATCATCACTGCTGGCATCAGCTGCAACACCAGCAAACACAAACAGTCATCATTGCTGACATCAGTTGCAACACCTGCAAACACAAACCACCACTGCTGACATCAGCTACAACACCTGCAAGCACAATCATCATTGCTGGCATCAGCTGCAACACCTGCAAACACAAATAATCATCACTGCTGACATCAGCTGCAACACAATCATCACTGCTGACATCAGCTGCAACACAATCATCACTGCTGGCATCAGCTGCAACACCTGCAAACACAAAAAATCTGCAGATACCAATACACACATCTTTCATTTCAGTGATACATACTGTATACTGTATACACAAATAATAATAATCATAAATTTTATTTATAATACACCTGTCCCGGTTCTAAAAATGAGTTCCAAACAAACATAGTTCCTTCTATTATAGTGGCTATAATCATCATTCTGACTATTCTGCCACAATATTAACAATAACAATATACTGTATTCATCCCAGTGGGAAATAAAACTGTTTAATAAGGTTTTAATTGACTACAAGGATCCTTAATCAGATAGGTCAAGGTGGGTCATGCAATCAAAAGCAAACATAATATAACATTAACAGGAAGAGTACAAAATAATACAAAAATGAACAGTCCATGGGCTTTTAGACGGATAGAGAGAGATAAGTGCAAAGAACAACGACAAAAGAGGAAGCATACAAAATAACAGAGAAATGAACAGTCCATGGGCTTTTAGACGGATAAAGAGAGCTAAGTGCAAAGAACAACGACAAAAGAGGAAGCATAAATAATAAAATAACAGAGAAATGGACAGTCCATCAGCTCCTTCTCTCCTCACCTTGACCACCACCAGAATCTGCCCTCTGTTGCTAATGGCCATGTTCACAGCATGCTCCGTAAAGGTCAGCAGGTCATGGAGAGCCAATCGCAGAGCAGCATGCAAATCCTAAACACGTGGAAGGCATTGCGGTGAATGTTCTACTGACCGCATTCAGTTTACACTGTCTCCATCGGAACCTCAGATAACAGTAATAATATGTAACTTTTCTAGAGCATTATCTCCCCCAACCCCCCTGTGAGCTCACTCTTACTTATATACATGTGCATATATATCAATTACATCTTCTAACATATTATACACATGCAACCATGTAGAATAACAATACATATTACATACTTAATGCATTACAATAATATAAGACAGGTACATAAAAAAAACAATAACACAATAACTATACTACAAATACAAACAAACAAAAGTATTTCTCACACACACGCATGCATGCACACATGCATGCATGCACACATGCATGCATGCACACACACACACACACTAATTACACAAAAAAGAAACAAAACAACAGGAAGAGCACTAATAAAAAAAACTGAGGGGACAAAATAACAATGTATTGTGTTAAGGAATGGGGAGGATGGGGGAATAAAACTCAAATATCTGTTCATCAAAAATGCACAAGTACAAACTATTCTAGCGATAACATCCTCGAACACTTGGATGTTTTAGAGTCTTTCCTTCTGTGTTTTTTCACCTAGGCTTTTCATTTGAATTTGCACAGCAAGCTTCACTCAAATCTAGACAAAATCTGAAAATGGTGTGTAAAGCCAGAGCAGAATTTCTCTGTGCTTTCTCCAGAACACAGACAAAATTCACTGGCCAGTCACTTTACTGGACACCAAAGTGATTAATCTGTTCATTTCACTAAACCATATAAATTATCAAACTCAATCTGATTCATCCCTTTGCTGAACCAGGACTGGTAAAAACAGTGATTTTATTGAGGAACAAGAGCACCAAATTAAAGCAACAAAATAACTCACCATCTCCCAAATCTAAACACAAGGAAACAAACAAACAAAACAAACAAAAAACATATTTGCACCTTGAAAGATGTGCTTGCTGAAAGCTTGTTGAAAGTAACTGTCAATGCCCGGTCAAAATTCTGCACCAGACTCAAGGCAGGCC
>JABMCL010002589.1:277500-377500 GCA_018857735.1 Alviniconcha marisindica
AATTACCAGGCTATATCAGTCCAGGGAACATTATCACTGGCTACTTTTACATTACAAGGAAATAACACACTAATCAAGACCCTTCACGCATCAGTGACTGACACAATAAGGCAATTAAACTCATTTCGTGAACAAGGGAAACGAAATGAATACTGTCAAAAATTGATCAGTCGTGAGTATATAACACGTCATGCTATTTTCATAGTGGCTTAGTTCAGGAGCTGTGTGAGAGTCGAGGTGGCCGTCCTGGGCTGTCCGTCCTAACGAGCCTTCTGGTTTCCCTGGACGTAAAGCTATATTGAACCATGCTTCGGCATTGGTCTCAGCTTGTCCCTAATATGTCAGCCGACATCTGAGGACATTAAGCATCACTTCGTCATCTTCATAGTGGTTCTACGCAGCAAATCGGGCAGTTGACTGTAGATTTCTTGGGGAGAGTCGGGCGTGTGATTAAAGGTGTTTTAATATCGTGATACCCGGCAGCGTACGATCTGGAAAAATCCAGACAGACGGACCATCGATTGTGAAACCCCACCCTGCCGCCTGGTCATTGCTGACTGAGCCATTTGATTTTTTTGTGGATTTTTTTTTAATGAGAAGCCTTGACTTGCGACTTTTCCCCTCTGGCCATTCTCGACTGCAGTACTGTCCCAAGTTTTCTGGCAGGAGTGTCTCACACAGATGGCGGAGTCGGTTTGGTTACCCTTCCCACCCCTTGGTTTACTTCATCCCTGTCATCTGGCTCACTTTCAGCACTGAGGCCTCGGCTTGACCCATCCAAGACTTGCCCCGTCCCAGCCTGCATCCCTCTGTGTCTTTCACGGCTTCATGGAAGGGGGTTGTGGGCATGCTCTACGGCGCTGAACTATGCGGCTGTGACCTGTTCCATTTTCTGTCTGGTTTGCAGGAACCTCGTGGTCTCAGTTTTAGTTTTAGTCCCAGTGTAGCTTAGTAACTGGTTTTAGTCCTCTGTAGCTTGGTAACTGGTTTTGACTGAACCTAAACCACAATTCTTGTAAAATAAAGTCAGTTTCGAGTTCGAGTTTCAGTGGTTCGAGTTTGAGTGGGTGCGTCTCTCTCTCTCTCTCTGTCTCTCAAGCGCACACATACACACAGACGCACACACATACACACACGCGCGCGCGCGCCGCATGCACGCACGCACGCATGCAAGCAAGCAAACTAGCAAGCACGCACGCACGCACGCACACACACGCACGTGTACTTTGTCTCAACATACCCCACATTTTCTGCAGGCGACCTCGGCGGTGTTTGAGGCCCCAGCAAGGGAAGCCGCGAGTTGCTTTTGTCAGCGCGTCCCACAGTTTCTCCAGGTCGTCATAGTGCTCATGGACCATGTAGCACAGCACATCATCGAGATTCAGCCGTGGCAGTTCTTGGGTCAGTGTGCAGTTTTAAACAAACACAAAATCGTTCCACATTCGTAAGCATACATTGAAAACAGAGCAGCTGGTCGTACAACAAGCTAAATATTGCAGTGTTAGCCTGTATACCCACCACATCATATGCTGGTTATTTTGAGCGTCTCGTGTAAGTTTACTTGTTTGACGCTCCCCCCAGAATATTGTCTTGTTGTATGTTGGTATGCTTTCGTTAATAAAATGGTTGAAACCAACAAGCTAAACAGAATTAGCCCGTTCAGCGCCAGCAGTTCTGGATTGCAGCAGCTCCTGGAGACAGATGTTTTTCTAACTCTGGCACTAAACGTACAGTCACTATTTTTTAACCATGTAACTTCCTTATTTCTCAACCAATTCTTTTGCAAATTTAAAAAAAAAAAAGAGCCTGTGAACACGCAAGGTTTTGTGTGGAAGTTTTTTTATGCGCTATATATAAATTTTCATTCATTCATTCATTCATTCAAGCCTGGTGGACACAGTGCTGTGACATGGGCGTCGTAATGGGTCAGTGGCATAGAAACATCAGGACAGCCCTAGTCACAAACAGATCGTATGAACAACAAGACGAATGGAGGCAAGAACATCAAATACAATTCAAATAAAGATGATAATGAAATTTGAGTGTATGTGTGTGTGCGTGCGTGCGTGTGAGTGTGTGTGTGTGTGTGTGTGTGTGTGTGTGTGTGTGTGTGTGTGTGTGTGTGTGTGTGTGTGTGTGTGTGTGTGTGTGTGTGTGTGTGTGTGTGTGTGAGTGCGTGTGAGTGAGTGTGTGTGTGTGTGTGTGTGTGTGTGTGTGTGGTGTGTGTGTGTGTGTGGTGTGTGGTGTGTGTGTGTAGTACTAGTTGTGCATGGAGAGGGGGGGGGGGGAATGATATATAATATAAAATAATACTTTATTACGCGAGGATAGATATTTAAGCACAAGTTGCTTCTTTATTTATCTACAGATCTGTCCCTGATGACAAAGACAGCAAGACTCAATATAGCAAACTAGAATACAAATATATAATTGTGGCAAAACAAAATACGAATTAAGAGAGAGAGGGGGGGGGGGGGAGAGAGAGAGAGAGAGAGAGAGAGAGAGAGAGAGAGAGAGAGAGAGAGAGAGAGACAGACGAAGACAGACAGACAGACAGACAGACAGACAGACAGACAGACAGACAGACAGACAGAGATAGAGAGAGACAGACAGAGACAAACACAGACAAAGGGAGAGAGACAGAGACAGACAGACAGAGACAGAGAGGGGGAGAGAGACAAACAGAGAGAGATTACCAGTAATTAATATTCGTGTCAGTTCATTCCAGTCCTTCCCCGCCAAGCCTTCGATGCCGTGGACAGCGACGTAGTTTCCAACTGTCGTCACCAACTCGTCAAAGTTCATCCGTTTAAGTTGACCCCACTCCTGCGTCGCCAGGGATGCGAGTTGGTAGACCATCTGATCAAGCTGGTTCAGCACGTCGGAATTCTCGTCCACCCACTCATTATATGGGCTCTTCGTCATCGAAGGCGGAAAAGCACCAGCTTCAGCTTGGTCTTCGGGTAATGACCAGGCGCCACTCTGCAGCGACAAACCGAGAAGCAAAAGAAGGACTAGTTTCAGTGACATGGTTCTCTTGTTCCTCCCTCGCTCCTGTATCTTCGGGACTGATCAGTTGATGCACAACAGCGACAGCCTGTCCACTGAGGATGACGACTGGTTCTGTGTCAGTCAGACGTCGGTGTTCCCTTGTGGCGTACGTGGTATAGATAGCAAGTACCGACCAACCAACACCCGGCTCAAGTGTACAGTCGGTCTGGTTCCTCCTGCTTTATATATTTGCTGGCGATCACATTCTTTACCGGATAATTTTTTGGTTTTCACCGCCCCGGAGTGACTCAATGATTTATTCCGGTTTGTTGTTTTTTGTCTTTCATTGCGTGGCTGCATTAATAAGAAAGCTGTTGCACGCCGGGATGAGGAAAAAGAGAAACGAAAAAGAAACGAAACACGAGACAAAGACAACAACAAAAAGGCGGGTAGGGGTGGGCCGTTGGAGAGTGAAAGATAGTTTTGTACTTTGGACATATCGCGAGTAAGTAAGTAAGCTGGTGTTTTACGCCCAGTCAACAAGTGCGGTTATATCAGGGCGATGACATAATCACGTAGCGTGGGTCAGATACGGATGAAATCATTAATAACCAAGAGTTTCTAGTTCACTTTTTGTTGCCGTTTCATGCTGTTTCCCCTTCTATCAGTTTTTTTATTTTTTTACTTCGGATAGTTTTTTTGCTTCGTTTTATACCTCGGGTAGCCTATGTGACAAAGCGTAGGTCAAATACGGTTAAAATCATTAATAACAAAGATTTAGTATTTCGGTTTTTGTTGCTGTTGTTCGGTTTTTCCCCACCCCTGCAGTGGATCAGTGTGATTATGTGAGTGTGATTATTCAGTTAATAGACAGGGCTTTTTTGTGCGTGTTTAAAGGACTTGTTTGTTTGTTTGTTTGTTTTACTTATTTTGATTTCTCTTCAGTCCGTCTACGGTGGAAAATAAAACTGCATAATTTGATGTTTACGTATGAATTCTAAGTAACTTTTCTCTTCGCGGCAAACTACTGGCGCTGAAACTAATTTGAAGTAGTTTCAAATTAAGATTTGCGTTAGGCAGAATACTTGAAACCACCTTACCTTTAACCCTTTCCCTGCCATGCTTGCGGCGCCGTCACTCGGAGCACGACCTACAAACGTGCCAAATTAGAAATCATGAAGGCTTTTCCCCTCTTTGCATGAGCACGTGAAAGGATATCTATCAAAATGCACAATATTGAAAGTCAATATGTGTTATAGGGCCATTAAATATACTGTTTGCAGGCGTGTATGCGTGCACTTTTCAAGCCCGGAAATGTTACAGGCTGGGGCAGTGAAGGGGTTAAGCAAATGGGAGTAACAAGGAAAAGGCTTCATTTGTGGTTTATTTTATGTGGGAAAGTGCATGGACACGTGTAAGTTTTTTTGTCACGTTGTTGGGTATAACTCATGTTAAAGAATGGCGCTTTATAAGAATTATCTATTATTATTATTATAGACGCGTGCGTGTGTGTGTATTGGGGGGGTGGGGGTGCGTGCGTCCGTCCGTGCGTGTGTGTGTATGTGCGTGCGTGCGTGCGTGCGTGTGTGTGTGTGCGTGCGTGCGTGTGCGTGTGAGTGTGTGTGCGTGTGTGTGTGATGAAATGAGTGTATCCATAAGTCTTTGTAAGCGCTCTGGGCTCTTACGAGATGGGGCGCCATAAATAATCAATTTTTTTCTTTTTTTCTTCTTCTTCTTTATTTTCTTTCCTGCACAGCCCCCTCCCCTTCCCACCTCCATCCCACCCCCCCCTCATAAAGTGACGGTTATTATTAACAGTAGTCACCCAAAGGAAGAACTGTGTCTAGGTCGAACACAACGAGCTGCACGTGCAATTGTCATGCCACAGTAACCCTGGGCCGGTGTTGGTCCAAAGAGCACGTGCACTGGTTCACGGACCCGTGAACCGCGTGCTGGACGCATGCCGCGACAGTTTCCTTTCTTTGAGTAATTCATGGAGGTTGTTTTTTTCGTCAGTGAACACAAATCACAAACCTGCTGCTACTGCAGTCGGTGCTGAAACTCCGTTCCAGCAGTCAGTTTTCGTACTGATTCAATGTCGGCCTGCTAAAAACAAACCGTCAGTATTTTTTCTCGGTTGGTGTGTACCAGCTGCCAACGTGCCGGTTTTTTCATCATCAGTTTGTGACTGTCAGATCACCGTTCTGCAACTTTATCAAAGTTACGCTTAGTCTTCAGTTTAACTGTGCGTAATTAACTCATCAGCTAAATTGTTTCACAGATCCAGCAAGCCAGGCCTTCCACAGTTTCAGACTGTCGGGGATTATGTACGGTATGAATTAGAACGACTTTTCCTGATCACCTGAACCAGCAGAAGAACTGAGAAGAAGAAAAAGGAGGGAACTCCATCAGTTTTCTGGTCCGACAAAACTCTGTCAGTGGCTATGGTGGTGAACGTGAACGTGTCACGACACAGCAGACTGTCACGGTTATGGGGCCTCCTCTTCCTCGGTTCCGCCTCGATGCTCATGGCTGTGTCCGGGTATGCTGATTACTGGGATGGCACAGGTAAAAAAAAAAAAATTACTTCCTTATTTAAAGTCTTTTCACCTAAGTGATTTTACAGTAATCTTACAACTGTCGAGTTAAAATATGTCAGCACGTTACACGAACACAGTCACAGGCACCAGGAAAAACAAAACACATGTATCTGCAGTCCCCAAAACAAAGACTACTGATACATGTGTCACAGACGCACTTATACACATAGTTAATAGTTTCACCCGATCAGCACTGATCTCATACATGCATAATCACATGCACCAGCATATACACTAACACATTCATACACCCCGGCTAAACTGTTACGTCGTATGTGATCTCACACACACATAATCACATGCCGAGCATATACACCAGCACATTCATACACCCCGGCTAAACTGTTACGTCGTATGTGATCTCACACACACATAATCACATGCCGAGCATATACACCAGCACATTCATACACCCCGGCTAAACTGTTACGTCGTATGTGATCTCACACACACATAATCACATGCCGAGCATATACACCAGCACATTCATACACCCCGGCAAAACTGTTACGTCGTATGTGATCTCACACACACATAATCACATGCCGAGCATATACACCAGCACATTCATACACCCCGGCTAAACTGTTACGTCGTATGTGATCTCACACACACATAATCACATGCCGAGCATATACACCAGCACATTCATACACCCCGGCTAAACTGTTACGTCGTATGTGATCTCACACACACATAATCACATGCCGAGCATATACACCAGCACATTCATACACCCCGGCTAAACTATTACGTCGTATGTGATCTCACACACACATAATCACATGCCGAGCATATACACCAGCACAATCATACACCCCGGCTAAACTATTACGTCGTATACTCGCCGGCACGATGATACTCTGGCAAAAGACATTATCGGTATGAGAAACTCTCGCATACGGTCTGACACGCTTAATTTATTTATCACTGACACATACTTTCACACCACCCACCCCTCCCCAGCACAGGCACAAACATAGTCTCGCACATACACAAAATCGCCCCTGTAACTCAACCCACATCGCCGCATATATATATATATATATATATATATATATATATATATATATATATATATATATATATATATATGAGAGAGAGAGAGAGAGAGAGAGAGAGAGAGAGAGAGAGAGAGAAACTTGAAAAGAAAAGAAACAAACAAAGAAAAAAAGAAGAAGAACTTGAAAGAAGAAGAAGAAGGGAAAGGGAAAGTTCACATAGAGATAATTTAAAGTGAACGACCAGTGGGACTATTGATCAGGAAAATGAAGTCACTGACTGATGTGCGGCAGCTTCTGTATAAGCGGCCAGTCTAGGTTTAAGAAATACACACTGGCCGGCCAGTCTAGGTTTATGAAATACACACTGGCCGGCCAGTCTAGGTTTAAGAAATACACACTGGCCGGCCAGTCTAGGTTTATGAAATACACACTGGCCGGCCAGTCTAGGTTTATGAAATACACACTGGCCGGCCAGTCTAGGTTTATGAAATACACACTGGCCGGCCAGTCTAGGTTTATGAAATACACACTGGCCGGCCAGTCTAGGTTTATGAAATACACACTGGTCGGCCAGTCTAGGTTTATGAAATACACACTGGCCGGCCAGCCTAGGTTTAAGAAATACACACTGCCTGGCCAGTCTAGGTTTATGAAATACACACTGGCCGGCCAGTCTAGGTTTAAGAAATACACACTGGCTGGCCAGTCTAGGTTTATGAAATACACACTGGCTGGCCAGCCAGTCTAGGTTTATGAAATACACACTGGCTGGCCAGCTCAGTGGTTGCTACTGCCAGCATTTGTTGCATCAGGAGTGAGCCGTTTGGCTCATGGCCGGGTTTGGCCTAGCGGTGAGGCGTTAGGCTGGTAAACAGAGGCGGGACCTCGGCGGTTCGAATCGGCTTCGGCTCTCCGGCCTTTCTTTTCAAAGTTGTGGTCTGTGGCGGATACCGTCTTGTGACTGTGTTCCTCACAATTAATGAAACATTAAAATGGCTCTTATCACTGCCCATCTTAATGCAGGAGTCAGTCATCCTGGCCAGTGGTGACAGCCTGTGTATCGATAGGTATATATATTCATGTATATATATATATATATATAATATATATATATATATATTATGATATATATATATTCATATCTCCCTCTTCCCCGACCTCCATACTCCCTTCCCCCGCCGCTTCTCCCCGTCCCTAACTTGACTGATAAGCCTTATGGTTTCTGTGGCCGGACGTAAGGCATCATGTTTACTTGACTCTAAGGCTATATCGAAAGTGAAAGCCCCGGCTCGACCAGGCGCCCGAAACCGGAAGACCGAGGATGCCGTGGACCGCCACCAGTTCGGAACAACAGAAATGATAGGACAGTGTTTCCTCGCCATTGCGTAGCAACTAGTCAGTCAGTACCACACGGCAGTTGCTGTTTCAACTGCTGTGCGGAGCAGTCACAAAGACAATGTCCGTAGCACTGCTGTTGCCGAGAAACAACCCGGCGAAGCAAAAGAAGTACAACTTTCGGAGCCCAGCTCCACCTCCCGCTGCTCAGTCTTGATCTCCGAGGTTCAGTCATCTGCCGCCGGGGCTCACTTGAGGGTTCAGCACCACCTCAGTCCCTCCTCTTGATATCGCCTGGTTCGTGAGAGTCCAGCTCGGCTCCCTCCACTTGATCTCGCCTGGACTCTGTTGGTTGGTGATGATGATGAAGTGATGCTTAATGTCCTCAGATGTCAGTTGACATATTAGGGACAAGTTGTGACCAATGCCGAAGCACGGTGCAATAAATCTTTACGTCCACGGAAACCAGAAGGCTCGTTAGGACGGACAGCCCAGGACGGCCACCTCGACTCTCACACAGCTCCTGAACTATGTTGGTTGGTGGTCAGTGGTTGTCGTTTTTATTCATGACTGAGCCGGGAATGGCGGGGTTCACCGAGTCTCTCCCTATTCCTGTGGTTAATCCGCTCAGCTACTAAAATGTCCGTATTCCTACGAAGTGTTATTCTCATATTGCACGACGAAACGAAAAGTTGAAAAAATGGCGGGGCAGTCAAACTGTCTTGATGTTCAGATCTATCAGTCCTTGTTGCTAGTCTTAGCCCAGCTGTGGTTGTAGGTTCGTGGCATCACAATCAAATGTTACGACGTGGGGTGAAAGATTAAACAAATATATGTATGAAAATATGTAATTATATTTAAGGTAAGCACATCATTCTGTAGAAATCAGAATATGTCGACATCCATGATCGAGTCATCTGGCATTGGGGTGCGCAGTGGTGGTGGACTATCGGCGCTTCGCTGAAGCCAGAGCCGACTTGAAGCACTCAGTACTGTCTGAGTGTAGTGTTGTTATCTAAGTGTTTTCGGGCTCTGGGTCTGATAGTTCTTGGGGATAGTAAGCGGCGTGGCACTGTATCAGTGTATGGAATCTATAGATGATTAGATCTATAGATAGACTATAGCTGTCATTGTTTCGGATGTAGTTTTGCACCGGATTTCTTGATACACTGAAAGTCTCGCTGGACCTGCTCCGGCACCTTTGTTTCTGAGGAGTCAGGAAGGCATCATAATTATCATCTTGTTAATGTTATTTTTATTTTATTTTTATTCTACTTCTGGTTTGGGCAAAGAGTACGGGTCCCTCCTCTACTTATTTTTACCGCTCAGTTGCAAAGTAGACCTCACAGTTCCACAGTGATCAGTGCCATGCTTCAGTCTGGCAGTCAGATAATCAGATGTAGTTAACTGTTTTTTGCAACACATATTTCTGTGCTTGCTTCTTTCTGTTTTACATAACCCTGATATAACCGTAATGGTTGACTGGGCATAAGATACTTCAGTTTCATTGATGTGTTGTTTTCCTTCTCAGTTGTTTTCACTCAGAACAGCTTCACAATCACATAAAACTGTTTACTGAGGCTGTTCCAACTTCCATAACTGTTGCGAAGGAAAGCAACATGGTAATTATGTGAATTATTTGGCTTGAAGTGTAGACGGACTAGACCACTGTGGAATTGTGAGATCTATTTGGCCACCAAGTAGTAAATTATATACTAAAAATGTTTAATTTTTTGTTGTTTTTTGGGGGGAGGGAGGGAGGGAGCAAACCCAGGCCATGATCTCTACCGCTGTTGCCACAATGGTGATGAGTTTGATCATTACGCCACTGTTATCCATTATACCACAGTGATGATGAGTTTGATCATTACACCACTGTTATCCATTATCCCACAGTGATGATGAGTTTGATCATTACGCCACTGTTATCCATTATCCCACAGTGATGATGAGTTTGATCATTACGCCACTGTTATCCATTATCCCACAGTGATGATGAGTTTGATCATTACGCCACTGTTAGTGTTATCCATTATCGCACAATGATGATGAGCTTGATCACTACGCCACTCTTATCCATTATCCCACAATGATGATGAGTTTGATCGTTACACTACTGTTATCCATTATCTGTATGTTTCCATGTCCCTGGCCATGCTTAGGCATTCTCACTAATCTCAGCTTGTTGAAAGTTGAACTTGAAGAATATGGTCAGTTGTTGGTTACTTTGCGTCCACAGAAACCATAGGCTTATTAGGGACAGGAGCCCAGGACGGCCACCTCGACTTTCACACAGCTCCTGAGCTAATATGGTCAGCCAGCCATTGTCCTTCTTGACTGAAGGGTTGGCCGCTATAGTTCAAGTTCCAGCATTGGCACTGCATGTCTTTTGACCAGTGCTCATGCACAAGCCATGGCGTCCACTCACAGACACTAGGAACCTGTGTTAAACTTTCTTAAACGTGTGGATCTTTTCTGCTGTGTAGGTTTCAGGCAAGGCCCTCTCAAGTCTCATGCTCTTTACTAGTCTTAGCCCAGACGCACTTTGACCGATTTTGTTGTTGAATTGGACTTCACACAGATGACTGCGAGCCTCAGTATGCTGTATTCCGCTGCGAGACCGGAAACTGCATTGGGAAAGAGGAGGTGTGCGATGGAATGGAAGACTGCCTTGGTGGAGAGGACGAGCTGGGCTGTAGTGAGTACCAACTACCATAATACTAACAGTCATGAATTGATTGTTAACCCCTTCACTGTACACAGCCTGCATACATGTACACGACGCATATGCCAGACAGTAAAATGGGAAACTGTAAATCCTTTAGCTCTCTTGTGTGTGTCTCAGTGAGTTAGGGTTAGGGTAGCAGGAGGAAGGATTTGTGTCAAAATGCACAGTGTTTATTGAAAGTAGGCTTGTTAATGTTATAGACCCCCCCCCCCCCCCCCCCACCCACACACACACACACACCAAATTAGTATACAAGCCCTGTGTCCAGGCTTTTTAGTCTAAAAAAAGTGATGGGCTGGGCCAGTGAAGGGTTAATATCTTCTTCGAGACTGTCTTCTTTGTTTGGATCAGGGGTGGGATTTCCTGCAGATCTTCAGGTTCAGTTGAAGTAATCATTCCCGCATGAGCGGGGAAGGGGGGGGGGGGGGTGAGAAAGAAATGTGGCTCAGTTTTGAAAATGCTGGATTTTGCATGGGGGAAAAAGCCAAGGGCACTGTGAAATGTCAAATGATGTTATTGTTAAAAAAAAAACTTTTTTTCTTTTCATTTATTTGAGAACATTTGGGGGTGGGTGGGGGTTGGGGAGGGGGGAGTCGTTCCCTCCTGCTTTTTGGGGATATTTTGACGAGACTCTAGTTACTGAGTTAGTAACTTACTATGACTTGCACAGGTAGGTAGGTCTGTTACAACAGTCTTTTTGTGTGTGAAGCACACAGCTTGATTTTGACTTCAGTCAGTGCAAATGTTTACCTCATCTACTTATTTATTTTCAACAAATTGCAAAGTTCTGCTCTGCTACAAAACTGCATGTTTGCTGGACCTTAATTTATGCACTTGCTCCTTCATTTTGTATCATATGTAATATTAATATATTATGCAGATGTTTACGACTTTGTCATCATTTGCAGACCGCACCTGTTTCCCGAACGAGTTTAGATGCGATGATGGAGCCTGCATCAATCAGCTGTTCAAGTGTAACGGCCGGCCGGACTGTCTGGATTCTTCAGATGAAAGGCGTTGTGGTAACTCAGATTGTCCGCATTCTTCAGATTGCAGAAACAGATTGCAGTAACTCGAGTGTACAAATCAAATCAAATAAATCTGTATTATTTATCAATATATAAAGCATTAAAAAAAAAAAATGGGGGGGGGAAAAACTTTATTATTCATCAATATACGAAGCATTTAAAAAATGAAAATTTTCCTTTGGCACATAGGCTCAAGAAGGTACATATAAAGTAACAATAAATATAAAATAAATGTAGAGAGAGAACTTATGCAGTACTTAACAAGTCACTTTGTTACGTACTAGTAAGCGCCAAGCGCTGTCCGATGCCAGACACGGCCACAGGGGGCGGGGCCGAAGGTAAAGCTGTGGCGGGTTCCTGCCAAGACCTGGAGAAGGCAGCAGACTTATCCAGTAAGCGGCACTCAGATTTCGGGGGGCATGACCAAAGAGATGGGAATGCAGAAGTTTAACACACACACACACAGAAGAAAAATTCAGTTACCCCAAATGACGAGGACAGTAATTTTTCAAGCTGTTCATATTTCGATAGCATGACCAAAGAGAATGTAGTGCACAAGTTTAACAAAGTTAACACAAAAGAGAATGTAGTGCACAAGTTTAACAAAGTTAACACACATAGATGAGAAATTCAGATCACCAAAATAATGAGGATGATCCTCTCTTTAAGCTGATGTGCCACAGCTTAGATATTTGACAGCATGACCAAAGAGATTGTAGTACACAAGTTTATCGTAATATACACAGATGAGAAAATTCAGAACACTAAAATGATGAGGATGGTCCTTTTTCTAAGCTGATGTGCCACAGCTTCAGATTTTTGACAGCATGACCAAAGAGATTGTATTGTAGTGCACAGATTTAAGAAAGTTAACGCACATAGAGACATGAGAAATTCAGATCACCAGAATGATGAGGATGGTCCTTTCTCAAGCTGTTTTGCAGCAGTACGCACCACCTTACAAGCAGGGAAAGAATGATGAAAGGCGTGCCGATAATGATACCAAAGACATTAATTTGTTGCAGAGCTCTGAAACAGCTGCACACTGTTTAGTTTCTTCTTGTTCAGCAACTTGTACTGCTCCCCGCCCTGCTGTAACCGCAATGGCTGACTGGGCGTAAAACACCGAGCCACTTACTTACTTACAGCAATAGCAACGCCCTGCTGTAACCGCAATGGCTGACTGGGTGTAAAACACCGAGCCACTTACTTACCTTTGTTGCTCTTTGCAGCTGGTCAGACTCCTGCCGTTTGCAAGGACAGTGAGACCAGCTGCAGGAATGAGATGGAGTGCATCTCGCTGGAAAATGTTTGTGATGGTGAAAGGGACTGCATGGACGGATCCGATGAAGATGACTGTAAGTGTGGGTGAAAGGGATTGCATGGATGGATCCGATGAAGATGGCTGTAAGTGTGGGTGAAAGGGATTGCGTGGACGATCCGATGAAGATGGCTGTAAGTGTGGGTGAAAACGACTGCATGGATGGATCCGATGATGATGGCTGTAAGTGTGGGTGAAAGGGATTGCGTGGATGGATCCGATGAAGATGGCTGTAAGTGGGGGGGAAAAGGGATTGCATGGACGGACCCGGATGCAGATGGCTGTAAGTGTGTGAAAGGGACTGTGTGGACGGATCCGATGAAGATGGCTGTAAGTGTGGGTGAAAGGGACTGTGTGGACGATCCGATGAAGATGACTGTAAGTGTGTGGAAGGGATCGCATGGATGGATCGGATGCAGATGACTGTAAGTGTGGGTGAAAGGGACCTTGTAGACGGATCCGATGAAGATGGCTGTAAGTGTGGGTGGAGGCTGTGTGCGTTTGCACTCACAGTGATACCTCTTGAAAAGATTTTTTTCTATCAAAGAATGTACCTTTTGGTGGAGTTTATGTACCTTGAGTTTTTTTCGCATGCCTGGTGAGAGTTAACATAGGTGACTCAGGTCTTTGTTGTTGTCGTGTTTGTGTGACACTGACAACTTTCAAGCACCAGTTATCTCTCTTGTTTGCTGATTCTTTCTAGTTGTGGGGTCAAGTCTAACAATATCAGGCGTCAGAGTTTTCCATCAACAGACAGAATTATGCTGGTTGAGGAGAAGCAGAGGTCATGCGGTTTTCAGGACATTTTTGTTTTGTTTTGGCTTTTGTAACAAGCATGAATTTCTCTCAAAACCGACATATTGAAAACTGATGTCAGAATAGGAGGAAACTGATGTCTAAATAGGAAGCTATTATTTTGATACTTCTCTTTTGTTGTGAATCTCAATCGGGAGCAGTCATACATTCATAAGTTGAGTAAGGCTTGTTTTAGATTGATTTTTTTTCCTCTTCTTTCCTATTTATGCAGAGGGAGACAAGTGAGGCTTATTTTAGATTGAATTTTCTTCTTCTTTCCTATTCATGCAGAGAGAGGCATTGTTTGACTGTTGTGCATTGCCTCCCTTGCCCCTGTTAATTTTTTTAAACATTGTAAATGTGGTTCCTTTTTCAGGTGCAAGTTTCACCTGCAAACCTGGACAGTTCAGGTGTGGTAACACCACTGAGTGCATACCTTCTGCTTGGGTGTGTGACGGCACCGTCGACTGCGAGGATGGCTCCGATGAAGTGTGCAGTATGTCGTCTTTATTTTTTTTATTAATAGCAATAGTTGGGTGGGGGGGGGGGGGGGGGGGGTTCTCTTGTGTGTGTGTGTGGGGGGGGGGGGGGGGGCAAAACAGTGCAGGGTGGAGTTTTTCAACAGTTTTTAAAGTACAGTCAACCTTACTGGAAGTACCAGTCGTTGTTGGGATAGTGTATTACTGTTTGTTGTTTATCAATGTTTCTCAGCTAAGATCTTGAGGTTCAGTCACTGTTGGGTGAGAAGGTAGTGTATGCAGCCATTTCCCCACACCTTTGCATACTGTTACGCACACAAGTGTTGCGTTAAGTGCCACTCCCGCAGCTGCACTCCGACTTCGGGGATTTTAATAACGGGAGTTAATAATGTTGGGACAATTACTGTAAATAAAACTGCAGTGTCAACAGCGTTGTTTTTTACTGTTGAAGTTCGGCCGAAAGAACTAAAGCTATTAAATCACCAGCTGTAAGATAATGACACTGACGACATGCAGAAAAATACACAAGCTTTTTTTATTGTGTTTGAAGTATAGTCTTGGTTTATTACATCAAATACTGATAGTAGGCTCAGCATACAATTTATGTAATACATGATTTTTTATTGACTATCAGTCATCAGATAGCTTGTGTTAAAATCAAATGAGAATGGAGCGAGTTTGAAACCTACATGGCACCATCAGATGTTCAGTGGTGATGTCACTGTCTGTTCCCATAGCAGCTCATTGCACAGTTTATCGTCATGTGATTATGCTGGAAAGTGAGTTAGAACCTTAAGTGACTGACTGACCAGTGAATCAGATGACCAAGTGTCTGGCGGATCGGTAGGCTGAGTGACCACCAGACTGTTGTGGAGGGGCTGCTGGATGTGGATGGATGCACGCGTCAGTTATTTTATGTGTACAGGTGAAGAAGTGCTGAGCTGCGAGGCTTTCCTGTGCAAGGACAAATCCAGGTGTCTGGAGACAGTTGCTGTTTGCGACGGCCACGCAGACTGCAAGGATGGATCAGACGAAGCGAACAACTGCAGTGGGTTCAGTTCAGTTTTGCTTTTGTTGCCCGGTAAACATGCCGGATCCAGTTCAGAAGCGTTTTTGGTGACAACCAGTTGTGGCCATTATGGCCAGCATGCAGTCAGAATCGGGCTGGATCGTACATGCCGGATCCAACTTCCCCCATCCAATTTGGTTCCGTTTTTCCAAAGAAAGCCTGGATCATATTGTGCAAAACTGGCCCGTGTCCGATCTGGATGGCCTGGTCAGGTTTTGGCCAGACACATCTTGTCCGGAAGCACACTGGTGCACAAGGATCATCAGGCCCAGTTGTCATAGAACACAACCAGCCCACAAACAGTTTCCCACTTTCAGATTCAGTTGCGTTCTTCCACAGACAGCCAGGATCATATTGTGCAAAACCAGTTGAGATCCGATTTGGTTCTGGCTGACTGGGTCAGATTTTGGCCAAACGGATCTGGTCCGGAAGCAACCCTGGTGTGCAAAGAATCATCCAGCCCACTTCTGGCCAATGATTCCAAGCCGATCCGGATCAGATGCTAATTGGATCCACATGTTTACTGGGTGCATTCATTTTTCATTGGTGGGCGTAGTGATGATAAATTGCAGCAGCAACTTAAAAATGAGAAAGTGGTACTGAGTGACCCAAAGCAGGTTGGTTCTGCCTTTTTTTTTCCGTTTTTTTTTGGGTATCCTTTGTCCTGTGCCGGAAATTCTGGTCACCTTACCTGGGTAAGGCACAGCAGCTGCAAGAGCAGCGTCGCCCATTCCTGCCAGTGTGTGCAGTATAAGTTTCACCTGTCCTAACAGTGGTATGGCTGCCAGTGTTTGGGATTCTTAACATGCGTGCAGATGTTGATGCATGCAATTGCGCACAGGGGCTGTCTGGTCACTGTAAGAGAGTCTGCACCGAAAATTGACCCTGGGCGAAAAATCCCTTCCCGCACGGGAGGCTCAGTCCCATGTCAGTATTGCCTGTCGCCTGCCTTTTCAGTTGGATGCTCTGCACACTGAGCTGTTCCTGACCCTGGGTGAGTGTCCTGTCAAGATATTGACTGAAAATGCTAAGTGAACTTGTAATTTAATTAAGAAACTCAAAGTACGTAATGTGGTGTGTGTGTGTGTGTGTGTGTGTGTGTGTGTGTGTGTGGTGTGGTGTGGTGTGTGTGTGTGTGTGTTGTGTGTGTGTGTGTGTGTGTGTGTGTGTGTGTGTGGTGTGTGTGTGTGTGTGTGTGTGTGTGTGTGTGTGTGTGTGTGTGTGTGTGTGTGTGCTTTACAGGTGAGATGTGTCGAAAGATGGGGTGTTCACTTGGGTGTCTTTCTCCAAGCCCATGAGTGAATGAACTGTCAGGATCTTGATTGAAAATACTAAGGGAACCAGAAATGTAATTCAGAAACTCAAAGTGCATAATTGTGTGTGTGTGGTGTGGTGTGTGTACATGCGCCTGGGTATGGTGTGTGTGCGTGCGCGTGTGTGTGGTGGGGTGTGGGGTGTGGGGTGTTGTGTGTGTGCTTTACAGGCGAGACGTGTCAAAAGCTGGGGTGTTCACATGGGTGCCTTCCTTCCGGGAACGGAGTGGTTTGTGTCTGCCCAACAGGATATGCTCTGCTGGCAGCTAGCAACAGTGAATGCCAGGGTGAGACTCTGTGTGTGTATGTGTGTGTGCATGCTTTGTGTGTGTGTGTGTGCGTGTGTGTGTGTGTGTGTGCATGCTTGTGTGTGTGTGTGTGTGCATGTGCATGTGTGTGTGTTCGCACGTGTGTGTGTGTGCGCACGTGTGTTAATGCATGTGTGTAACTTTGTACACTCAGTTTTTCTCCAGGAGATGTATATATACAATTTATATTTTGAACTGTTTTAATAAACAATTCTTTTGCTGAAAAAGCAAAGAAAGAAAAAAAAGCATCAACAGCTACATTTCACACACACAGAGTTGCCAGAATGAATTTAGAACTGATCAGAAGTTGTTTTTTTGAATTGCAGACTGGATGAATTGTTGCGTTGTCATCAAATATCCATGTAAGGAAAGACCATAGGGAGAAGAGCCATCTTGCTATCAGCTGCTAACCGCCAGGCTACTGACTACAGGTGTGCAGCAGTCAGGTGTGCAGCAGTCAGGTGTGCAGCAGTCAGGTGGGCAGCAGTCAGGTGGGCAGAAACATTGTGGGATCGTTCAGGTGTAGACGCGTTTCCTCCCCACCCCCTCCCCCCGCATTCTCTAACACATGTGGATTTTGTCATCAGATGTGGATGAGTGTAAAGAAAGGCCACCGGGAGAGGAGCCAGTTTGCAGTCAGGTGTGCAGAAACACAATGGGGTCGTTCAGGTGTAGCTGTGTGACCCCCTATGCCCTGCAACTGGACGGACGGTCCTGTCGAGTTCGTGGTGAGTTTTGTGTGTGCGTGTGAGGTGGGTTTAATTTTTTTTCTTGGTCCTTGTTTTTGTTTTCTTTTGTTGATGAACTTCTCCAGAGCGAGATGCGACCTTAACCTGTGGTAAAGGCAGTTTGCATACAGGACAGAGCTCCCGAAAGGACATGCTTATTTCCACAAGAATAGTAAAAAGAGTGACACAGCTTTTCCCACCAGTCCATGGTAAAGGAATGACGCAGCTTTTCCCACCAGACAGTCCACCCCTCACCCCACCCCCTCCCTTGATGCCTTCATCTCGAGGGTGTCAAGTCTGTGTGTGTGTGTGTGTGTGTGTGTGCGTGTGCGCGCGCATCCACATGTGGGTGTGAGTGGGTGGCGTTAGTGTTATTGTAAAGCACCGTGTGATCCCACCTTGTGGAGTAGATGGGCACTCTAGAAATCCTCTTATTATATATCTGAAACAGGTAGGGTTTTTCTACTTTTTGTGGCCTGCTTGCTTGGCCTGATTTTTGTCTTCAGCATCCCCCCAACCCCCAGCCCTCCAGGGTGACATTCTGTGTGTGGTTTTGACCGCTGGGTGACATTCTGTGTGTGGTTTTGACCGCTGGGTGACATTCTGTGTGTGTTTCTGACTGCAGGGTGACATTCTGTGTGTGTTTCTGACTGCAGGGTGACATTCTGTGCATGTTTCTGACTGCAGGGTGACATTCTGTGTGTGGTTTTGACTGCTGGGTGACATTCTGTGTGTGTTTCTGACTGCAGGGTGACATTCTGTGTGTGTTTCTGACTGCAGGGTGACATTCTGTGTGTGGTTTTGACCGCTGGGTGACAATCTGTGTATGTTTTGACCACAGGGTAACATTCTGTGTGTGGTTTTGACCGCTGGGTGACATTCTGTGTGTTTCTGACCGCAGGTCCGGCCCCTCTTCTCCTGTTCAGCACCACACAGCAGATCCGCCGGTACAACCTGCGAAAACAGTTCTATGATGTCGTCAAGGAAGGCCTGTATTCTGTGGAAGATTTGGGTGGGTACATGTCGTCAAGGAAGGCCTGTATTCTGTGGAAGATTTGGGTGGGTACATGTTGTCAAGTAAGGCCTGTATTCTGTGGAAGATTTGGGTGGGTACATGTCAAGGAAGGCCTGTATTGTGTGGAAGATTTGGGTGGGTACATGTCGTCAAGGAAGGCCTGTATTGTGTGGAAGATTTGGGTGGGTACATGTCGTCAAGGAAGGCCTGTATTGTGTGGAAGATTTGGGTGGGTACATGTCGTCAAGGAAGGCCTGTATTCTGTGGAAGATTTGGATGGGTGCATGTCATCAAGGAAGGCCTGTATTCTGTGGAAGATTTGGGTGGGTACATGTTGTCAATTCCTCAGAGACGTAGATGTCTATACTGAGGGTCACGACAGAGAGAGACGAGCAGATGGACACAGAGAGAGATAAGCAGGGAACAGATGCAGACTGGGCAGACAGTGATAGACAAGCTCAGACCAGACAGACACGACAAACAGAAATAGATAAGCAGGCACCACAGACCAGACAGACAGGCTAGACAGACAGGCTAGACAGACAGGCTAGACAGACAGGCTAGACAGACAGAGACAGAACAGATGGAAAGACAAAGAAGGGCACTGAGAGAGAGAGATGTATATACTTTAAATGAGACTTAATTTGTCAGCTTTGACTTTAGGTTAGGTAATGAGACTTAAGTTTATTGTCGGCTTTGACTTAAGGTTAGGTAATGAGACTTAAGTTTATTGTCGGCTTTGGCTTTAGGTAATGAGACTTAAATTTATTGTCAGCTTTGACTTAAGGTAATTTTGTCAAGTTTGTCCCATCCAAACTGTGAACAATCCCAAGAGAGGCAGTGTGTGTGTGCTGGTACTGCAGCTAAAGATGTTACGTGCACGCCTTTCTGACTGGACAAAATTGTAGTGATCATTCTGGGTACATTTGTCAGCCTTTACCGACTGGCCATCCAAAATGTATTCTGGATTCGTAGTATTATTTGTTCATTGAGAATTGATTGACAGCCTGTCTGTGTTATTTAACTTAGAACTGACTGACATACTATTCTGTGTTATTTAATTTAGAACTGACTGACATACTATTCTGTGTTATTTATTCACCGAGAATTGACCGCCATGCTGTCCTCCCAAAGGACAGTCCTGTGGTTGACCTGTGGTTGACCTGTGGTTGACCGACATTTTTGTCTTCAGAGGTGGATTCCAGGAATCGCATGGTGTTCTGGATCGACTCCACGCTGAGGAAAGTCTTTGCCACATCGCTGGCAGGCTACAGCCATTCTGTCGTAGATGTGGGTGAGTGAGTGGGTGCGGATGCATGGAGCGTGACCTCAGTTTGGACTCGTGATAAAGTGTCTGTGTCTGTGGCTACAGCCATTCCGTCGTGGATGTGAGTGAGTGGGTGCGGATGCATGGAGCGTGACCTCAGTTTGGACTCGTGATAAAGTGTCTGTGTCTGTGGCTACAGCCATTCCGTCGTGGATGTGAGTGAGTGGGTGCGGATGCATGGAGCGTGACCTCAGTTTGGACTCGTGATAAAGTGTCTGTGTCTGTGGCTACAGCCATTCCGTCGTGGATGTGAGTGAGTGGGTGCGGATGCATGGAGCGTGACCTCAGTTTGGACTCGTGATAAAGTGTCTGTGTCTGTGGCTACAGCCATTCCGTCGTGGATGTGAGTGAGTGGGTGCGGATGCATGGAGCGTGACCTCAGTTTGGACTCGTGATAAAGTGTCTGTGTCTGTGGCTACAGCCATTCCGTCGTGGATGTGAGTGAGTGGGTGCGGATGCATGGAGCGTGACCTCAGTTTGGACTCCCTGATAAAGTGTGCTCCAGCTGCAGCCGTTGCGTTGTGGACGTGGGTGAGCGAGTTGAGTGGTGATGCATGGAGCGTGACCTCAGTTTGGACTCCCTGATAAAGTGTGCTCCAGCTGCAGCCGTTGTGTTGTGGACGTGGGTGAGCGAGTTAATGGCGATGCAGGGACTGAGGTGGGTGCAAAGCCTAGCTCACATAACGGCCACCCGGCCATTTGGTGACCACACTCGATCGTGCTGAATTTTGGCTTTTGAGAGTGAGTACTCTGCACCACCGACTGTCCTCAGGCCTGACAAAACCTTGCACACAATACATAATTAGACGTGGCATTGGCACCCCACCTCTTGCCACCCCCCCCCCCCCCACCCCCACACACCTACCACCCACATCCCCCACCCACACACCCCTCACTCACACCACCCACTCATCCCCTGCCCTTACCCACCCGCACCTCCCCACCCACATACCACCCACCCACACTCCACACCACACACATACACCACATACCCACCCACATGCCCCCCCCCCCCCCCCCACCTGCATACACTCACTCCACCACCATCCACACACACACCCATACACACTTTGGTTGTTGAATATTTGTCTTAGAGCTGAACTCGGTAATTGAAAGAACAAAAAAAATGTTCAGAGTTGATTATGGATTCTATGTCTGTTCCAGGTCTTCCGTCCCCTTCAGGTATATCGTACAACTGGCACACACAGCTGCTGTACGTCGTGGACAGGTTCGAAGGGATCATTGTGGCCTGCACGATGACTGACGTTTACTGCGCTGTGGTCGTCGGGGACCTGAAGGACAGGCAGCCAGAAGACATTGTTGTTGACCCCATTGCAAAGTGAGCGGACCACCATTTATTTGCCTGTATTGCTTACACGGTCTGGGGGCAATTGTCGTGTGTGTGTGATAGACGGGTCCGTGTTGAATCCTAAGCCCCACCTCCCATACATCCAAACACACAAAAGGTTGAAAAGAATGTTGACTTCAATGGAACGTTACAAAACGTGTGCACATTTTCAGGGTAAGCCCCTTTTTTAAAGCGACAAAACATGTCTGAATGATGATATTTTGATTTATCATTGTCTGACTGTTTTGTCACTTTGAAAAAGGGGTTTACCCCTCAAAATTTACATTTTGGATTGTCCCATTCAAATTAGTGTTCTTTTTAAGTTGTTTGGGTGTTTGGATCTTGCTTTAGAATGCTAGCAGTCGACCTTGTTCCAGATTTGTTCTCTGGTGCTGATGCCACACATTTCTGGTGCTGAAGTGATGGACCAGAGGGTGGGGAGGTGGTTCCAGTCCGTTACAATTTAGAGGGAGAAGGAGTGGTACAAAACTGAATGGTGGACACATTTATTCCTGCTGGTGAGATGATGGCATGGCAGCCGGGAAGGTGGTTCCATTTGGTTACAATTTAGACGAGGAGGGAGTGGTACAAAACTGAATGGTGGACATTATTCCTGGTGTCACGTTTTTCTGGTACTGAGGTGATGGACGGGTGGGCGGGAAGGTGGGTCCAGTCTGTTTGAATTTAGAGGCAGAAGGAGTGGCAGCAGAAAATTGAGTGGTGGACATACTCCTGGTGCGCATGCTGAACGTGCCCCTCCCCTACCCCCCCCGCCCTCCCCCCACCCCTGCCTGCCTCCCACCCCCACCCCTGCCTGCCTCCCACCCCCACCCCTGCCTGCCTCCCACCCCTGCCTGCCTCCCACCCCTGCCTGCCTCCCACCCCCACCCCTGCCTGCCCCCACCCCTGCCTGCCCCCCACCCTGCCAGCCCCCCACCCCTGCCTGCCTCCCCCCCACCCCTGCCTGCCCCACCCCTGCCTGCCTCCCACCCCTGCCTGCCTCCCACCCCCACCCTGCCTGCCCCCCACCCCTGCCTGCCCCCCACCCCTGCCTGCTCCCCCCCTGCCTGCCTGCCCCCCCACCCCTGCCTGCCTCCCACCCCTGCCTGCCTCCCACCCCTGCCTGCCTCCCACCCCCACCCCTGCCTGCCCCCCACCCCTGCCTGCCCCCCCCCCTGCCTGCCTCCCACCCCTGCCTGCCCCCCACCCCTGCCTGCCTCCCACCCCTGCCTGCCCCCACCCCTGCCTGCCCCCACCCCTGCCTGCCTCCCACCCCTGCCTGCCTCCCCACCCCTGCCTGCCTCCCACCCCTGCCTGCCCCCCCACCCTGCCTGCCCCCCACCCCTGCCTGCCCCCACCCCTGCCTGCCTCCACCCCTGCCTGCCTCACCCCACCCCTGCCTGCCCCCCACCCCTGCCTGCCCCCACCCCTGCCTGCCTCCCACCCCTGCCTGCCCCCCACCCCTGCCTGCCCCCCACCCCTGCCTGCCTCCCACCCCTGCCTGCCTCCCACCCCTGCCTGCCCCCCACCCCTGCCTGCCTCCCACCCCTGCCTGCCTCCCACCCCTGCCTGCCCCCCACCCCTGCCTGCCTCCCACCCCTGCCTGCCTCCCACCCCTGCCTGCCCCCACCCCCTGCCTGCCCCCACCCCTGCCTGCCTCCCACCCCTGCCTGCCTCCCACCCCTGCCTGCCCCCACCCCTGCCTGCCCCCCACCCCTGCCTGCCCCCCACCCCTGCCTGCCTCCCACCCCTGCCTGCCCCCCACCCCTGCCCTCCCACCCCTGCCTGCCCCCCACCCCTGCCCCCCACCCCTCCTGCCTCCCACCCCTGCCTCCCCCCACCCCTGCCTGCCCCCCACCCCTGCCTCCCACCCCTGCCTGCCCCCCACCCCTGCCTCCCACCCCTGCCTGCCCCCCACCCCTGCCTCCCACCCCTGCCTGCCCCCCACCCCCTGCCCCCACCCCTGCCTGCCCCCCACCCCTGCCTCCCACCCCTGCCTGCCCCCCACCCCTGCCTCCCACCCCTGCCTGCCCCCCACCCCTGCCTCCCACCCCTGCCTGCCCCCCACCCCTGCCTCCCACCCCTGCCTGCCCCCCACCCCTGCCTCCCACCCCTGCCTGCCCCCCACCCCTGCCTCCCACCCCTGCCTGCCCCCCACCCCTGCCTCCCACCCCTGCCTGCCCCCACCCCTGCCTCCCACCCCTGCCTGCCCCCCACCCCTGCCTCCCACCCCTGCCTGCCCCCCACCCCTGCCTCCCACCCCTGCCTGCCCCACCACCCCTGCCTCCCACCCCTGCCTCCCCCCACCCCTGCCCCCACCCCTGCCCCCCACCCCTGCCCCCACCCCTGCCCCCCCCCACCCCTGCCTCCCCCCCCTGCCCCCCACCCCTGCCTCCCCACCCCTGCCTCCCCCCCCTGCCCCCCACCCCTGCCCCCACCCCGCCTGCCCCCCACCCCTGCCCCCCACCCCTGCCCCCCACCCCTGCCCCCCACCCCTGCCCCCCACCCCTGCCCCCCACCCCTGCCCCCCACCCCTGCCCCCCACCCCTGCCCCCCACCCCTGCCCCCCACCCCTGCCCCCCACCCCTGCCCCCCACCCCTGCCCCCCACCCCTGCCCCCCACCCCTGCCCCCCACCCCTGCCCCCCACCCCTGCCCCCCACCCCTGCCCCCCACCCCTGCCCCCCACCCCTGCCCCCCACCCCTGCCCCCCACCCCTGCCCCCCACCCCTGCCCCCCACCCCTGCCCCCCACCCCTGCCCCCCACCCCTGCCCCCCACCCCTGCCCCCCACCCCTGCCCCCCACCCCTGCCCCCCACCCCTGCCCCCCACCCCTGCCCCCCACCCCTGCCCCCCACCCCTGCCCCCCACCCCTGCCCCCCACCCCTGCCTGCCTCTCACCTCCTTTGGTCCGTCTTCACAGGCACATTTACTGGACAGAGAGCGCCGACCCCGTGCAGATCATGCGCAGCGGCCTGGACGGGCGCAACAGGCAGGTGTTCTTGAGCCCCCACACCGCCCACCCCGACCACCTCCTCATCGACTACCCGACGCTGAGCCTGTACTGGGCGGACACCCAGCTGGGGGTCATCTACAGAGTCCCGGTCAACAGTCCCCGGGTCAACAGGATCGACAACATGCAGGTGTGGGGGTAGCCGAGTTTGATGAAGCTTTGTTGTGGGTGGGGGTAGCGGGCTGGGGGGTCTGTGGGGGGGGGGGTTGTTGTGTGTGTGGGCATGTTGTTTTTGGTGTGGGTGTGGTTGGGGGGGGGGGGGTGTGTGTGTGTCTGTGGGGGTTTTTTTGGGTGTTGAACAATAAAAGTTGGATTGTGTTGATATATGTATATGTGTAGAAATAATGGTACTGAATTTATACAATATCAGAGCTCAGGAGCTGTGTGAAAGTCGAGGTAGCCGTTCTGGGCTCCCGTCCCTAATAAGCCTATGGTTTTTGTGGACGTACAACAACTTATAGAGCACGTTGAATACATTTTGTCCCCAACTGTGCGCTTTTCTCAAATGTGTCAGGTGGTGATCAGCTATGACATCAAGCACCCATCAGCCCTTGCAATCATCGAAGATCAGCTCATCTGGTCGGAGAAGAAGATGGGAGGCATCATGGCGGCGAATAAATTCACCGGCAAAGATCGACACCGCATCCTCATGCACGGCAGCCGAGTGACGGGGGCCGCAGTCCTGCATTCAGCTCTGCAGCCGAGTGGTTAGTATTCAGTCTTAGAGAGGGAGCCAGTGGTTTGGTGAAGGTGATGATGGCAGCGAATACATTTACTGGCAAAGATTGTCACCGCATTCTCATGCACGGCGGTTGAGTGACGTGGACTACAGTCCTGCATTCAGCTCTGCAGCTGAGTGGTTAGTATTCAGTCTTAGAGAGGGAGCCAGTGCTTTGATGAAGGTGATGATGGCAGCGAATACATTTACTTGCAAAGATTGTCACCGCATTCTCATGCACGGCGGTTGAGTGACGTGGACTACAGTCCTGCATCCGGCTCTGCAGCTGAGTGGTTAGTATTCAGTCTTAGAGAGGGAGCCAGTGCTTTGGTGAAGATGATGATCATGGCAGTGAATACGTTTAGTGGAAAAGATTGTCATCGCATTCTTATGCATGGCAGTTGAGTGATGGGGGCTACAGTCCTGCATCCGGCTCTGCAGCCGAGTGGTTAGTATTCAGTCTTAGAGAGGGAGCCAGTGCTTTGGTGAAGATGACTGTAGACTTGTAAGGGCTTCCAGCATCAATGTACAACTGTTGGTTACTTCAGCGATACTTGGTTGGTGGATTTCAGGTGGCGACAATCCCTGTGAAAGAGCCAAGTGCAGCAAGGTGTGTGTGGAGAGCGACGACGACTGGGGCTTCACCTGTTTGTGTCCACCAGAAATGACGCTGCACAGCGACGGGAAGACGTGCATATGTACGTGAGTTTGTCTGTGTGATGGTGATGATGATCAAGGAGGAGAGGAAGAAGATGATGTGGATTTGTATGATGCTTCAAAGTGACTTGCATGTGTAAGTGAGTTTGCCTGTAGATTCGCCCTGATATAACTGCATTGGTTGGCTGGGCATAAAACACCAATTTACTTACTTACTTGCCTGTGGATGATGGTGATGATGATGGAGGAGAAGATGTTCATTTGTATGATGCTTGATAGTGATGGGAAAACTTGCATGAGTAAGTGAGTTTGCCTGTGGATGATGGTAATGATGGAGGAGAAGAAGATGTTCATTTGTATGATATGCTTGATAGTGATGGGAAAACCTGCATGTGTAAGTGAGTTTGTTTGTGGATGGTGATGATGATGACAATGGTGATGATGGAGGAGATATTTGCAGGGTGCTCTCCTTGCACTGCATCAGTGGCTATGGTGACGACGATCATGGTGAAGATGGAGGAAGAGAAGAAGAGGATGTTAATTTGCAGGATGCTCTCCTTCCAGTATTTCAGTGGTTATGGTGACAACAACAACGACGATGATGTTGTTAATTTGTACTTGCCTTTCAGTGCTACGTGGTTATAATGATAATTTGTAGGGTACTCATGTTCCGCTGCCTTGGTGGTGGTGGTGGTGGTGGTGGTGGTGGTGGTGGTGATGTTAATCTGTAAGGCCCTAATCTTTTTACCTTTCAGTGACAGTGGTGTTTGTTAGTTTGCAAAGCAAAGCTCCCGTCTTCCGATGCCTCAGTGGTTGTGGTGGTGATGGTGGCAGTGGTGGTGCTGCTGATGTGGTGGTGGTGGTGGTGAGTATTTTGCGGGGAAAGTTGATGAGGCCAGTCTCGATGAGGCTCAGACAATTCTCTGTCATTGTTTATAGGGTCCATGTCTGTCCCCGTTTGTGCTCATTGGATGCCAGAGCCAGATGCTGCTCATTGATGCCATCAGATTGAAATTTGACTATCAGGCCAGTCCTGGTGAAGCTTTGACAGTTCTTCATCATTGTTTACAGGGTCTATGTCCATCCTGTTTCTGCTCATTGGAAGCGAGAGCCAGACCTTGCTCGTTGATGCCGTCAGATAAAAATTTGACTATTAGGCCGGTCCTGGTGAAGCTCTGACAGTTGTCCGATCATTGTTTACAGGGTCCGTGTCCGTCCGGTTTCTGCCCATTGGAAGCGAGAGCCAGACCTTGCTCACTGACCCCATCAGACGGATGTTTTGGTGAGGCTCTGACAGTTCTCCGTCATTGTTTTCAGGGTCCACGTCCGTCCCATTTCTGCTCATTGGAAGCGAGAGCCAGATCTTTCAAGTCCCGTTCAAGATGGTGGGCCACCTGAGCATTCGGAAACTGGTCACTCAGGGCCTGCAGCAAGTGGACACCATGGACACCAACCCCGTCACGCAGGAAATATTCTTCACCATTCGGGCGGAGGACGGACGACCCCTGGTGTGCAAGAGCACCAGCATCTGGGACAAGGACTTCAAGTGAGTTGCTTGTGAATCCACGTTCCCAGCCAACAGCCTGAAGTAAGTCACTTTGCCCTAAAGATCTGTTTGTGTTATTGTTTCATGTAAAACAAAAACCTGGAGCTTGGCGAAGGCAAGTCTGCCACAAACCTTTTTTATTTGTCTTGTGTTCGCTGGCTCCAGTGCCTGCGTTACGGTGGTGTTGACTTGTATCCTGCCTGGTGAAATTCAGACATTGCGAACCCAGTTGTAAGCCTCGGTTCTATCGTTTCTGTCATTTTGTTTTTCAGTTACACTGTGATTGTAGACCAAGCAGAATACCTTGGGGAACCCCGCAGTTTGGCTGTCGACTGGGTAGCAAATCAGATCTTCTGGCTGAATGCAGAAAGGGTGAGCTCTCTGTCTGTCCGTCCGTCTGTCTGTCTAGCTCACTCTCTGTCCGTCTGTCTAGCTCACTCTCTGTCCGTCCGTCTGTCTGTCTAGCTCACTCTCTGTCCGTCCGTCTGTCCGTCTAGCTCACTCTCTGTCCGTCCGTCTGTCCGTCTAGCTCACTCTCTGTCCGTCGTCTGTCTGTCTAGCTCACTCTCTGTCCGTCCGTCTGTCCGTCTAGCTCACTCTCTGTCCGTCCGTCTGTCCGTCTAGCTCACTCTCTGTCCGTCCATCTGTCCGTCTAGCTCACTCTCTGTCCGTCCATCCATCTGTCTAGCTCACTCTCTGTCCGTCTGTCTGTCTGTCTCTCTGTTTCTCTCCCTCTCTTCTCTCTCTCATTCCCCCCTCTGTTTCACACATCCATATGTACTTTAAATATATTCTGCTGTAGTAGCAGCGGTTACTTTATGTTCAGGTTGCAGCATGTTTATTACTGTTTGTATTGACCCATAAAAACATACGCATATGTAATGTTTGTATTGACCCATAAAAACATAAGCATATGTAATGTTTGTATTGACCCATAAAAACATATGCATATGTAATGTTTGTATTGACCCATAAAAACATAGCATATGTAATGTTTGTATTGACCCATAAAAACATACGCATATGTAATGTTTGTATTGACCCATAAAAACATACGCATATGTAATGTTTGTATTGACCCATAAAAACATACGCATATGTAATGTTTGTATTGACCCATAAAAACATACGCATATGTAATGTTTGTATTGACCCATAAAAACATACGCATATGTAATGTTTGTATTGACCCATAAAAACATACGCATATGTAATGTTTGTATTGACCCATAAAAACATACGCATATGTAATGTTTGTATTGACCCATAAAAACATACGCATATGTAATGTTTGTATTGACCCATAAAAACATAAGCATATGTAATGTTTGTATTGACCCATAAAAACATAAGCATATGTAATGTTTGTATTGACCCATAAAAACATAAGCATATGTAATGTTTGTATTGACCCATAAAAACATAAGCATATGTAATGTTTGTATTGACCCATAAAAACATAAGCATATGTAATGATCACTTTTGGGCCGGGTGTTTGAATGCGGGGTTAAAAATATCAAGTTCAAAAAATGTAATGATTTGTTATCGGTTGATTCTCTTCTTTGATTCGTTACAATCACTGTTCACAGTATGATGCTCATTGATGATCATTAATCCACATTCGAATCATGCTGAAAAATGCACCAAAACAATTTGGTTATCAAGCTTTTTCCACAATCAGTCTCTGCTGTGTCACAATCTCTCTGCCTGTTCCCAATCAAATCTCTCTGTCTGGTTCCACAATCAGTCTCTCTGCCTGGTTCCACAATCATCTCTGCCTGGTTCCACAATCATCTCTCTGCCTGGTTCCACAATCAGTCTCTTGCCTTGGTGTCCACAATCAATCCTCTGCCTGGTTCCACAATCAATCTCTCTGCTGAGTCCACAATCAATCTCTCTGCCTGGTTCCACAATCATTTTGCCTTCCCAATCAATCTCTGCTGTTCCACAATCAATCTGCCTGGTTCCACAATCACTCTCTGCCTGTTCCACAATCATCTCTCTGCCTAGTTCCACAATATCTCTCTGCCTGGTTCCACAATCAATCCTGCCTGGTTCCACAATCAGTCTCTCTGCCTGGTTCCACAATCAATCTCTCTGCCTGGTTCCACAACAACTCTCTGCCTGGTTCCACATCAATCTTTTGCCTGGTTCCACAATCAATCTGCTTGTCTGTTCCACAATCAACTCTCTGCCTGGTTCCACAATCAATCTCTCTGCCTGGTTCCCACAATCAACTCTCTGCCTGGTTCCACAATCAATCTCTCTGCCTGGTTCCACAATCAATCTTTTGCCTGGTTCCACAATCAATCTCTGCCTGGTTCCACAATCAATCTCTGCCTGGTTCCACAATCAATCTCTCTGCCTGGTTCCACAATCATCTCTCTGCCTGGTTCCACAATCAATCTCTCTGCCTGGTTCCACAATCAATCTCTCTGCCTGGTTCCACAATCATCTCTGCCTGGTTCCACAATCAGATCTCTCTGCCTGGTTCCACAATCATCTCTTGCCTGGTTCCACAATCAATTCTGCCTGGTTCCACAATCATCTCTCTGCCTGGTTCCACAATCAAGTCTCTCGCCTGGTTCCACAATCAGCTCTGCTGGTTCCACAATCATCCTCTGCCTGGTTCCACAATCAGTCTCTGCCTGGTTCCACAATCAGTCTCTCTGCCTGGTTCCACAATCAGTCTCTGCCTGGTTCCACAATCAGTCTCTCTGCCTGGTTCCACAATCATCTCTGCCTGGTTCCACAATCAGTCTCTGCCTGGTTCCACAATCAGTCTCTCTGCCTGGTTCCACAATCAGTCTCTCTGCCTGGTTCCACAATCAATCTCTGCCTGGTTCCACAATCATCTCTCTGCCTGGTTCCACAATCAATCTCTCTGCCTGGTTCCACAATCAATCTCTCTGCCTGGTTCCACAATCAGTCTCTCTGCCTGGTTCCACAATCAATCTCTCTGCCTGGTTCCACAATCAATCTCTCTGCCTGGTTCCACAATCAGTCTCTCTGCCTGGTTCCACAATCAGATCTCTCTGCCTGGTTCCACAATCAATCTCTCTGCCTGGTTCCACAATCATCTCTCTGCCTGGTTCCACAATCAGATCTCTCTGCCTGGTTCCACAATCAATCTCTCTGCCTGGTTCCACAATCAATCTCTTGCCTGGTTCCACAATCAATCTCTGCCTGGTTCCACAATCAATCTTCTGCCTGGTTCCACAATCAGTCTCTCTGCCTGGTTCCACAATCAATCTCTCTGCCTGGTTCCACAATCAATCTCTCTGCCTGGTTCCACAATCAATCTCTCTGCCTGGTTCCACAATCAGTCTCTCTGCCTGGTTCCACAATCAATCTCTCTGCCTGGTTCCACAATCAATCTCTCTGCCTGGTTCCACAATCAATCTCTGCCTGGTTCCACAATCATCTCTGCCTGGTTCCACAATCATCTCTCTGCCTGGTTCCACAATCAGTCTCTCTGCCTGGTTCCACAATCAGTCTCTCTGCCTGGTTCCACAATCAGTCTCTCTGCCTGGTTCCACAATCAATCCTCTGCCTGGTTCCACAATCAATCCCCTGCCTGGTTCCACAATCAGTCTCTCTGCCTGGTTCCACAATCAGTCTCTCTGCCTGGTTCCACAATCAGTCTCTCTGCCTGGTTCCACAATCAGTCTCTGCCTGGTTCCACAATCAGTCTCTCGCCTGGTTCCACAATCAGTCTCTCTGCCTGGTTCCACAATCAGTCTCTCTGCCTGGTTCCACAATCAGTCTCTCTGCCTGGTTCCACAATCAATCTTGCCTGGTTCCACAATCAGATCTCTCTGCCTGGTTCCACAATCAATCTCTCTGCTGGTTCCACAATCAATCTGCCTGGTTCCACAATCAGTCTCTCTGCCTGGTTCCACAATCAATCTCTCTGCCTGGTTCCACAATCAATCTCTGCCTGGTTCCACAATCAATCTCTCTGCCTGGTTCCACAATCAATTCTCTGCCTGGTTCCACAATCATCTCTCTGCCTGGTTCCACAATCAATCTCTCTGCCTGGTTCCACAATCATCTCTCTGCCTGGTTCCACAATCATCTCTCTGCCTGGTTCCACAATCAATCTCTCTGCCTGGTTCCACAATCAATCTCTGCCTGGTTCCACAATCAGATCTCTCTGCCTGGTTCCACAATCAATCTCTCTGCCTGGTTCCACAATCAGTCTCTCTGCCTGGTTCCACAATCAGTCTCTCTGCCTGGTTCCACAATCAGTCTCTCTGCCTGGTTCCACAATCAGTCTCTCTGCCTGGTTCCACAATCAGTCTCTGCCTGGTTCCACAATCAGTCTCTGCCTGGTTCCACAACCAGTCTCTGTGCCTGGTTCCACAACCAGTCTCTCTGCCTGGTTCCACAACCAATCTCTCTGCCTGGTTCCACAATCAATCTCTCTGCCTGGTTCCACAATCATCTTTGCCTGGTTCCACAATCATCTCTCTGCCTGGTTCCACAATCAGTCTCTCTGCCTGGTTCCACAATCAGTCTCTCTGCCTGGTTCCACAATCAATCTCTCTGCCTGGTTCCACAATCAATCTGCCTGCGGTTCCACAATCAGTCTCTCTGCCTGGTTCCACAATCAATCTCTCTGCCTGGTTCCACAATCAATCTCTCTGCCTGGTTCCACAATCATCTCTCTGCCTGGTTCCACAATCATCTCTGCCTGGTTCCACAATCAATCTCTGCCTGGTTCCACAATCAGTCTCTCTGCCTGGTTCCACAATCAGTCTCTCTGCCTGGTTCCACAATCAATCTCTGCCTGGTTCCACAATCAATCTGCCTGGTTCCACAATCGATCTCTCTGCCTGGTTCCACAACCAGTCTCTCTGCCTGGTTCCACAATCAATCTCTCTGCCTAGTTCCACAATCAATCATGGAAGCAGGTTCCCCAGCGATGGTCTGCAGATGTCTGGAAACTTTTGTTTTGTTTTGTGAATGACTTACTCCCAGTGAACATGCAAGGTTTTGTGTGGAAGTTTTTTATGCGCTATATATAAATTTTCATTCATTCATCTCTTTTTTGGTCTTAATTACCCCAACCTTCTTTATTTAGTTTTCTTTTCAAAAGAATCTTCAGCACATTGAGCGTTTACGTTAATGGCATTGTGCTCTGTAACTGTAGAACTGGACATCATCATCATCATCGTCGTCATCCTGTTTCAGGGAACCATAGAGATCTTCAAGGTGGAAGGCAGCAGACGTAGCCGCGGCAGACTGAGTTTCACTGGCGTGCAGGAAATGAAGTCCATTGCAATCAACGTCACACAGGGGTACGTTTCTCCATCCCTGGGGTTTTGGGGTTGTTGTTTTTCCCCCTGATTTAATCATACTGGTTGGCTGGGCGTAAAAGATCAAGTTCCTAGCTTACTTTAACAAAATTAATTTTAGGTTGAAGTGTAGAAAAAAAGCAAAACAAGCAAGCAAATGATTAATTGTTTGAGGCATTATATTCAGATCTGGAGGACCTCGGAGTGAACCCAATGTGGGGAGAGAGAAAAAAAAGTCCTACTCTCTTAATAAAGTGCCTGTTGGGTGCGCCTGTTGGGTGTGCCTGTTGGGTGCGCCTGTTGGGTGCGCCTGTGCTCCCAGGAGCACAATCCGATTTTGGGCCCACAGTGCTAAGCAGAGGGCAGAGGGGTTATCAAAAATCGGATCCTGGTGGGGACCATTATTATGTTGGTTGCATACAGCCGACACGCGTTTTGCTTTTTTCTCTCTTTTTTTGTAGGGGGAAGTCTCCTGGAATTACGAGGTACATGATAGGCGGGATTTATATTTTCTGTTCGTTTTTCCAAGGCTGTGTTTTTCAGCATGTGAGGGAGTTCTCCTGGAATTATGAAGTACATGATTGACGGGATTTATTTTGTTTTTCCATGGCTGTGTTCTTCAGCATGTGATGAGTTCTCCTGGAATTACAAAATACATGATTGACGGGATTTATTTTGTTTGTTTTTCCATGGCTGTGTTCTTCAGCATGTGATGGAGTTCTCCTGGAATTACAAAATACATGATTGACGGGATTTATTTTGTTTGTTTTTCCAAGACTGCAGTTCTTCAGCATGCTGGAGAATTCTGGAATTACGAAGTACATAATTGACAGGATTTTTTTTCTCTTTTTTTTTCCGAGGCTGCAGTTCTTCAGCATGCTGGAGAATTCTGGGATTACAAAGTACATAGTAATATGATTGACGGGATTTTTTTTCCTATTTGTTTTTCCAAGGCTGCAGTTCTCCTGGAATTACCAACTGCATGATGGACAGGATTAAAAAAAAATTATGTTTGTTTTTCCAAGACTGCTGTTCTACAGCACGTGGGGAAGTTCTCCTGGAATTATGAAGTGCTTGATGAACGGCACTGGCTGCTCGGTGCTGGTGAACCAGCACATCAGACAACCGGACCACCTGCTGTCCTTTGACGACCGCCTGTACTGGTCCGACGCCACCCTCGGCCACATTTCCTCCGTTCTCTACAACGGCACGGACAGAATCAAACACGTGCAGTGAGTGACAGTTCACGTTTGCTCGGTTTTGCCATCTCCTCTGTTTTGTGCAACGGCACTGACGGAATCAAACTCCTGCAGTAAGTGACGATCCACATTTCCTCTGTTTTGTGCAACGGCACTGACGGAATCAAACAGGTGCAGTAAGTGACAATCCACATTTCCTCTGTTTTGTGCAACAGCACTGACGGAAACAAACAGGTGCAGTAAGTGACAATCCACATTTCCTCTGTTTTGTGTAACGGATGGCACTGACGGAATCAAACACCTGCAGCAAGTGACAATCCACATTTCCTCTGTTTTGTGCAACGGACGGCACTGACGGAATCAAACATGCAGTAAGTGACGATCCACATTTCCTCTGTTTTGTGCAACGGACGGCACTGACGGAATCAAACAGGTGCAGTATGTGACGATCCACATTTCCTCTGTTTTGAGCAACAGCATGACGGAATCAAACACCTGCAGTAAGTGACGATCCACATTTCCTGTTTTGAGCAACAGCACTGATGGAATCAAACATGCAGTAAGTGACAATCCACATTTCCTGTTTTGAGCAACGGCACTGACGGAATCATACACGTGCAGTAAGTGACAATCCACATTTCCTCTGTTTTGTGCAACGGACGGCACTGACGGAATCAAACACATGCAGTACGTGACAATCCACATTTCCTCTGTTTTGAGCAACAGCATGACGGAATCAAACAGGTGCAGTAAGTGACAATCCACATTTCCTCTGTTTTGAGTGTCATTCGTCCAGGCGCTGGACACAGCACTGCACATGAAAACAACAAAGCTCAGCCACCACACGTACGTGTGCTAGCGCTACGTCTCATTTTTCACTCTTTAACTGTTGTCTGAAAGAAAGCTTACATTTAAACATGAGCAGTCAGCTGATTAAGTGTTGGTGTCGGTATTTCTCTCCCAACTGTGTTTGACAGGTCTAAGTTGCCTCAAGAGTTTACCGTCTACAGCCATCTGTACTTCTCTGATAACATGACGGATGCCATTCATCTCTTCGATCGGCAGCTGAACATTTTTGTCACGGAGTACAGCTTCCCACTCACCAAGATCAATGACATGGTCATGCTTGTGCCTAGAACTGAAGGTACAACTGGAAGCGTGGGTGTTCTATTTTTGGTTGGTTTGTTTTCATGTTTGCTGGATTGGGGTTCTCTATGATTTTGACTAGCACAGCCAAGCAAGAAGTTTATCGTCGTCCCATTTTCCGCTTATCTGCAAAGTTTTCCCTTGGTTCAATAGGTCGGAGACGGTTCAATCTATGGAACAAAAATGAGAAGACTACCACCTTTTGGGTCAAGGGAAAAGTGTAGGGGATTATTTTTTGTTTTGATTGTTCACTGGGTTAGTACGGTAACAAGGTCGGGATGAAGTATGGATGGATGGATGGTTTAGTGCTAAACATGAAAATGATGTTGTTGTTGTTTTAATTTTACTTGTTTAGTCCTAAAGGTAAAAGTGTACATGGCTTCTTTTTTTGTTGCCAGGTTGTTTGTTGACTTGATAGTATGTCCTGAGATGACTGTGTACAGGCGACAGGATGTTAAAATCCAATGTCCTGAGATGACTGTGTACAGGCGACAGGATGTTAAAATCCAATGTCCTGAGATGACTGTGTACAGGCGACAGGATGTTAAAATCCAATGTCCTGAGATGACTGTGTACAGGCGACAGGATGTTAAAATCCAGTGTCCTGAGATGACTGTGTACAGTTGACAGGATGTTAAAATCCAATGTCCTGAGATGACTGTGTACAGGCGACAGGATGTTAAAATCCAATGTCCTGAGATGACTGTGTACAGGCGACAGGATGTTAAAATCCAGTGTCCTGAGATGACTGTGTACAGTTGACAGGATGTTAAAATCCAATGTCCTGAGATGACTGTACAGGCGACAGGATGTTAAAATCCAATGTCCTGAGATGACTGTGTACAGGCGACAGGATGTTAAAATCCAGTCATTGAGGGTTAGTTGATAGTGTGGTGGTGGTGGTAGTGGTGACTTTTTCCTTGCGTGCAAGGATTATTTGGAAAATCATGAATTGTTCCCCATTTGTGCTGTTTCAAAAAGTGGAGATCACCTCACGTGTACAAGTTCCGATCTTTTCAGGCAGCTGATTACAGCACGAAATGGCATTCTTTTTAACCTCTTAGGTGTTTTGATCTTGTTTCAGAATGCTGGCAGTCTTTTTTTTTTCAGGTCTTTTTTTCAATAATAACAAAGCAGTCACTTTTGTTTCAGATTTTTTTCTCTCCCAGTAATACTTAATAGCAATGCCTTGCATGAGGATCAGCCTCTGGTCGAGGCTGACCAATAAAGTAAACTTCACTGCTTCTTTTGCTGCTTCTGCAGCCTCGGAGCTTCCGTGTGCGGTGGACAATGGTGGGTGCAGTGACATCTGCCTGTCTCTGCCTGACCAGCAATGCTGCTGCCACTGTCCCCTGGGCAAGACGCTGGACGAGGACCAACAGACCTGCTCTGGTAAGTGCACGTGTACACATGTGTGAACGCCTGTACACATGGCAGCGACGAGGACCAACAGACCTGCTCTGGTAAGTGCACGTGTACACATGTGTGAACGCCTGTACACGTGGCCAGCCAGATGTACACATGAGTGAACACCTGTACATGTGGCCAGCCAGATGTACACATGTGTGAACGCCTGTACACGTGGCCAGCCAGATGTATGCATGTGCGAACGCCTGTACACGTGGCCAGCCAGATGTACACGTGTGAATGCCTGTACACGTGGCCAGCCAGATGTACACATGTGTGAATGCCTGTACACGTGGCCAGCCAGATGTACACATGTGTGAATGCCTGGACTCATGGCCAGCCAGATGGGCTGGCTTACAAATCTGTTTCTCTACACACTCACTACAAACGTGTATATAATAATAATAATAATAATGTACATTTATCATGCGCTCATCAGTGCTCTGAATGCTTTACATGATACATATTAACCTAAATACAATATTATTAACCTAAACACAATATTCTATACACATGTAGAGCACAGTCCTATGAAAACGATTTACATAAGGTATATGGAAACACACACACACACACACAAACACAACACACACTACACACACACACACACACTACACACTTGCACTCACACACACACACACACACACAAACTCATTCATTCACACACCCCCCCCCCACACACACACACACACACACACTCCTCCCCTCACCTGTCCTCCATCTCCCCTATTTTGTCTTCAGTTCCACTCTCGTTCCAAATTTCAAAGAGTACCTGTATTGTTTTTACACACACTCACATGATTTTCAGAGTCGGAGGGTGAGATCTGCCCGGAGGATCAGGTGCTGTGCATTTCGTCGGCCAGCTGTGTCTTGAAGGAAGATCTTTGTCAGGAACGCATCACCTGTCAGAAACTTGCTGTGTCTGTAGATTGTGTTGGTGCTGATGACGACTGTGAGTTGATGTGTAGCAGCGTGTTTAAAAAAAGAAGAAAAGGCAAATGCAGAAGGGCAGAATACACGCTCGCACACATGCACGCACACATGCGTGTGCATGCACACGCACACACACCCACACACACATACACACACAGACATATGCACACATGCACACACACATGCATGCATGGTTTGTACACGTGCATACATACACATACAATAAATATATGCAGGCACGCATGCTCACACACACACACACCACGCATGTGCACACACAAACAAACAAGAAGGAAACAAAATTGTAGGAACCTGAGTTGGCAAATGTGGGCAGGACAGTCAAATAGTGGTTACTGAAGGCAGAATGTTTGCTGCTGCTGCCACAGCTGTAATGACATGTTTGGCAGTGGAATTTTGATGTTAACAACCCTGCCGCTTCCCTGGCCTGTTTTACCAGATGCGGAGGAGGTGACTGAGTCCTGCCCAGAGAACGAGTGTCAGCACAGCTGTGCGCTTTCCTCTGACGGCCAACCTGCCTGCTTCTGTGATCATGGCTATTCACTCGCTGCCGACGGGCACAGCTGTGTTGGTAAGACGTTACACAACACACACACACACACTGTTAGTCATGACAAGTTGACTTTGCTACAGAGCAGTTAGTCATGACAAGTTCACTTTACTACAGATCAGTTAGTCACCTTAAGCTCACCTTACTACAGAGCAGTTTGTCAAGACAGATTCACCCTACTACAGAGCAGTTAGTCAAGACAGATTCACCCTATTACAGAGCAGTTAGTCAAGACAAATTCACCCTGCAACAGAACAGTTAGCCATGACAAATTCACCCTACAACAGAGCAGTTAGTCATAACAGGTTCACCTTACTACAGAGCAGTAAACCATGACAAGTTTACATAACTACAGAGCAGTCGGTCAGTAAAAGGTTATTTTACTACAGATCAGTTAGCCATTACAGGTCCGCTTTACTACTTAGTATTTAGTCATGACGAGTTCACCTTGCTACAGAGTGCTTTGCCATGACAAGTTCACTTTACTACAGAGCAGTTAGCCATGACAAGTTCACTTTACTACAGAACAGTTAGCCATGACAAATTCACCCTACAACAGAGCAGTTAGCTATGACAAATTCACCCTACAACAGAGCAGTTAGCTATGACAAATTCACCCTACAACAGAGCAGTTAGCTATGACAAATTCACCCTACAACAGAGCAGTTAGCTATGACAAATTCACCCTACAACAGAGCAGTTAGCTATGACAAATTCACCCTACATCAGAGCAGTTAGCTATGACAAATTCACCCTACAACAGAGCAGTTAGCTATGACAAATTCACCCTACAACAGAGCAGTTAGCTATGAAAAATTTCCCCTCCCTTACAAAAAAAAGAGCAGTTAGCTATGACAAATTCACCCTACAACAGAGCAGTTAGCTATGACAAATTCACCCTACATCAGAGCAGTTAGCTATGACAAATTCACCCTACAATAGAGCAGTTAGCTATGACAAATTCACCATTCTACAGATTGGTTAACCATGACAAATTCACCTTACTGCAGAGCAGTTGGTCATTGTGGATTTCAGTGTGTGAGCTTTTATAGATTATGGAGGTGTAAAGTGCTGTGTGTGTGTGCGTGCTCGCATGTGTGCATGCATGTGTGTTTGTGTTTCAGATGTTGATGAGTGCTCCATCAGGAACGGAAACTGCAGTCAGCTGTGTCGCAATACAAAAGGCAGTTATGTCTGCAGCTGCGTCAGCGGGTACAGGTTGATTGGTGATGGGGCAACGTGTCACTCAAAAGGTGCGTGCATTCGTCTGTGATTTATTCATAGGTTGGCCAGTGGGTGTGTGCACATGTCTGTGATTTGTTCAGAAATTGGCCAGTGGGTGTGTGCAGATGTCTGTGATTTATTCATAGGTTGGCCAGTGGGTGGGTGCACATGTCTGTGATTTGTTCAGAAGTTGGCCAGTGGGTGTGTGCAGATGTCTGTGATTTATTCATAGGTTGGCCAGTGGGTGTGTGCACATGTCTGTGATTTGTTCAGAAATTGGCCAGAGGCTCACATCTCAGAATATGTGAAGTATTGAGGAGCTTGAGGCATAAAGCCGATCGATCAGATCACCTGTGCCACTGGCTGAGAGGAGTTTGTGAGTTTTCCTCGGCTAAAACCCCGATGTTCACCCATTGCTGCAGTCTGCCTATCTGTCTGTACGCCTTCAGCAACATTAGCTGTGCATTGTAGACACTCAGCGAGGGATAGGTGAGCAAGTTGGATTTGTGTGTGTGTGTGTGTGTGTGTGTGTGTGTGTGTGCATACATGTGTGTGTGTGTGTGCATGCATGTGTGTGGTTTGGTGTGTGTGTGCGTGCGTGCATGTGTGTGTGTACATGCGTGTGTGTACATGCGTGTGTGTGTGTGCGTGTGTGTGCATGTGTGTTTTGTTTTGTTTTTTTGCTTTGTATATAGTCCGAGTGTTGTAGATATGCACAGTACTTACCCATCGTATTGATTTTTATGTTTGAAATTGTCCAGTGCTGTGAGCTCAGTGTTTTTTCACGGGGGGTATAACACTATGAAAGAACTATTGTTGCTGTTAATTCTCCTCTACTTTCAGAGCGCGACAGGGCGGTGCCGATGGTGTCCACGGTGAAGGGGGCATAACACTATAAAAGAGTTATTGTTATTATGTTACTGTTAATTCCCTCCCCCCCCCCCCACTTTCAGAGCACGATCGGGCGGTGCTGATGGTGTCCACGGTGAAGGGGGTGTTCCGAGTGCCGATGGACGGAGAGAGCGAGCAGCCTTTCGTCTTCAGCTCAGGAACTCCCCAGGCTTTCGACGTGTTTCCCCACCGCAGCCCCGACGGCCGCCACAACTTCAGCACGCTGCTCCTGGGGGGCTACGAGCTGGTGTGGGCACATCCAGCGGTGAGTGGGGATGGGGATGGGGATGTGGAAGATGTGTTCATTTTTAGGCTGTTGTCCTTCGCATTGGGATGCAGGTGGGTGACATGAACCAACAAACTCACAACAATTGTGGGGGAGGGGGGGGATGCATTTTCAGGCCATGGTCCTTCATGAAGGGGTGCCGGTGGATGACATAACCAGCAAACTCACAATTAGTGTTACACTCTGTGTGTGGGGGGGGGAGGGGGGGGGGTATGTATTCATTTTCAGGCCATTGTTCCCCACAAAGGGGTGCAGGTGGATGACCTCATAGTAAATACCAGGTAACAATGCACAAGGAACAGAAAACAAGCAAACTCACAACTATGAGAGAGAGATCGAAGGAAGATTTTTTTTCATTTTAAGGCCGTTGTCCTGCTAGATGGGATGCAGATGGAGGACGTACCACATGGTACATACATAGTACACACTATCGTTACCACATGGTACATACATGGTACACACTATCGTTACCACATGGTACATACATGGTACATACTATCGTTACCACATGGTACATACATAGTACACACTGTCGTTACCACATAGTACATACATGGTACACACTATCGTTACCCCATGGTACATACATGGTACACACTATCGTTACCCCATGGTACATACATGGTACACACTATCGTTACCACATGGTACATACATGGTACACACTATCGTTACCACATGGTACATACATGGTACACACTATCGTTACCACGTGGTACATACATGGTACACACTATCGTTACCACATGGTACATACATAGTACACACTATCATTACCACATGGTACATACATAGTACACACTATCGTTACCACATGGTACATACATGGTACACACTATCGTCACACACATGAAAAACAAAACCAACAAACTCGTACCAATAAGAGAGAGGGAGGGAAGATTGACTGAAATTTCCTTTCCTTTCCAAATGCCCCTCGTGAAGGGATGCAGATGGATGACCTACCACCTCATAGTGTGTACTACAGTTATGCACACGAACAAGAAAACCATCACAGTCATCAGTTATGTGCTTGAATTAGCAACTTAAAATACTGCGTAGTTTAAAATCTTTGTACAAATACCCTGACAAATTTCTCACAGCATTTTCATCGCTGGATGCCAGAAGTAGGCTTAATCGGAAAAGATTTCTAAATAATTTGTGGTGGGTTTCAGTGTTAAGTTTGAGCAGAGCGTTATTTGAAGAGAGTGTGTGTGCTGCTTTGGGGGATGATCATCGTACGAGCAATCAAATCTTTTTTCCCCTTCCAGACTGAAAACAGCAGCTTCAGCACGCTCAGAAAGATCGGGCCCACCGGCGGTCAGACGATGGTGAACATGACGGTCACGGACATTCAGGTGGATGGGGTGACAGGGAACGTCTACTACGTAGCGCGCCGTGGTTCTCTGTACCAGCTGACCGTTTGCAGCTGTCTCCTGCAGGATTGCCGCATGGTCATCTCCCGGGACGACTGGGTGCCGGCCAGCTTGGTGTTCCACCAACGCAAACGGTGAGTCCGTGTGGAGAGGCTGTCTGTCCGTGTTTGTTGACTTTGCGGGACAGCACAACAATAACTGATTAACCTGTAAAAGGAAAATTCGGTTCTCTGCCTTTCACAAATACTGAATAAGATGAGTTATTAAAAAGTATGTATGTAGTTGGGGGGGGGGGGGGGGGGACAGGAGAGGAGGGGGTAGTATGACAAATACTTAATAAGACAGGTTATTAAAAAGTAATGACAAATAATAAGACAGGTTATTAAAAGTATGTTATGACAAATAACAAGACAGGTTATTAAAAGTATGTAATGACAAATGCTTAATAAGACAGGTTATTAAAAGTATGTAATGACAAATAATAAGACAGGTTATTAAAAGTATGTTATGACAAATAATAAGACAGGTTATTAAAAAGTATGTAATGACAAATAATAAGACAGGTTATTAAAAGTATGTCATGACAAATAATAAGACAGGTTATTAAAAGTATGTCATGACAAATAATAAGACAGGTTATTAAAAGTATGTAATAACAAATACTTAATAAGACAGGTTATTAACAGTATGTTATGACAAATACGTAATAAGACAGGTTATTGAAAAATATGTCATGACAAATAATAAGTCGGGTTATTAAAAGTATGTTATGACAAATAACAAGACAGGTTATTAAAAGTATGTAATGACAAATTCTTAATAAGACAGGTTATTAAAAGTATGTTATGACAAATACTTAATAAGACAGGTTATTAAAAAGTATGTAATGACAAGACAGGTTATTAAAAAGTATGTACATGGTGGGGTGGGGGTGGGGGGGGGGATTAGGGGGCAGTGGGCAGACTTCTGTCACCATTTAACCTGGCGCCTGTGTGCCGGATTGGTTTGCTGGAATGACCCCTGACTTGACTTGGGCTGTGTCACTGCTGACTGGGCATGTTCATTGCCATGCGCCGCAAGGAAACGCTGGTGTAAATGCTTTAGGCTATGCGTTGCATTGTTATGTGGGGGCTAAACGCATTGTTATGTGGGGGCTAAACGCATTGTTAACTGGGGGCTAAACGCATTGTTAACTGGGGGCTAAATGCATTGTTAACTGGGGGCTAAACGCATTGTTACATGGGGACTAAATGCATCGCCTACGGTAACTCTCACCTGGCACGCGTCTGAATACAAGGTACATAAACTCCACCAGAGGTACATCCTGTCGATGCGCTTGTTACATATTTTGAGCACCAGTTAACTCCCTTGCGTGTTGTGTGTTGTTTTCTAAAAGTACTACACGTCTTTCCAATGTACTCTGATCTGTACTGGAGTGGAAGCAGGTCTGCAGGTGAACCATGAAAGACTGTCATGCCTCTGGCGCTGTGTGCCCAGGATGATGTACTGGAACGACCTAGCCAGCTCCATGATATGCGGAGCCTACATGGACGGGCGGAAAGCCAGACACGTGGTGAGCGATGTTGCCTCTGTGGCCCGCGGACTGACGCTGGACCCCATTCGGGGACGCTTCTACTGGATCCAGCAGCAGCAGGTTCCGTTTGCCTCCACCATCCAGACGGCCAAGCTGGATGGCACTGACCGGTGTGTGTGTGTGTGTGTGTGTGTGTGTGTGATGGCTTTTCTCTGTGGGGGTGTGTGGGGGGGTGTGGGGATGGGGGTTGTGGTGTGTGTGTATATGCATGTGTGTTTGGTGTATGTTTGTGTGTGTGTGTGTGTGTGTGTGGGGGGGTTATGTGTGTGTTTGCGTGCATGAATACAGACAGAGGCCATGGGAGGAAAAGATCACGAGAAAGAGAGGGTGTGTGTGTGTGTGCGTGTGTGTGTGTGTGCGCGTGTGTGTGTATGCTTGCTGTGTATGTGTGTGTGTGTGTGTGTGTGTGTGTGCTTGCTCTGTGTGTGTTTTGTATGTATGCATGTCTGTTTGCATGTTTCTATGCATGTGTGCATGCATGCGTGTGCACTTTATTGTCCCACTAAGAATTCTTCCTTAACCTCTGGCTTTTGCTCCCCTGTTTCCGCACCACACGAAAACGGTCCCTTCACTCCTGGTTCCTTTCTTCACGTGCACGCTGCAGAGTTCCTTCTGATGCTCTGCCTGAGTCTTTAAGCTGCCTCTTTAATTCGCTCATTTCCTCACAGACAAAGCCATTCACCTGTGTCAAAATACCTGCTGAAGGGCTGCCCTCAGAAGCTGTTCCTGAACCTATGAGCTGCATTGTTTCTGAGTCTTTAAGCTGCATCTTTCATTCCCTCACTTCCTCACAAACTGACGCATTCACCTGTGTCCTTTGCTGAAGAGCTTCCCTCAGTAGCTGTACCTGAGTCTTTAAGCTGCATTTTCCATTCCCTCACTTCACAAACTCATGCATTCACCTGCGTCCTTTGCCAAAATACCTGCTGAAGAGCTTCCCTCAGAAACTGTACCTGTGCCATCTTTCATTCCCTTGTTTTTAAGCTGCAATTTTAATTCCATCACAGACACTGAGACGGAGATCTGTTTACCTGTGTCCTTTGCCCAGATACATGCTGGAGAGTTTCCCCCAGAAGCTGTTCCTGTCCATCGACATCTTTGAGGGTTTCCTGTTCGTGGCGGAGAAGAACAGCAACAAGGTGCAGAAGGTGTCCAGTTTCTCCGCTCGGCCCGTCTTGGCCGACCTGCGCAGGATGCAAAACGTCATTGAGGATGTGCGGGTGGTCCACGCTGCTGCGAATGGTAGGGATTACATACACTGCTAAATTTCTCCAAAGATTTGAAGGATTGTTTTGTCTGGAAGGCCCCTTTGTGACTCAACCTCCTTAGGAAAGCGGGGAACTGGTGTGTAGTGTAGTAAGACATAAATATTGAAAGAACAGTTGGAAATTCAAAATCTGTTGGAAATTCTCTTGGGCTTTTTGCAGCTGGCAAGCTCTGTCAGTGAACTGACTTCTTGTAAACATCCAGTCAAGCGTCTAGTGAATGGCAAGACGTGTGCAAGCTGCGAATCCAAAGCATTGCCAGCTGCAGGCTGCCACAAGCTGGGATTTCCAAGCTTCGTGTGGCTTACGCTTTACCCTGTTCTACTGAATGAACATGAATGCATGCATATGTAAACCAGCACCCCACCCCCACCCCCACCCTCTGCTCAGACTCTGAGTATCTGCATGCCGACTTCAGAGTGCTTATGAGATCAGAGTTTCTCTCTGATCTCATTGTTGTTCATTTTTTCTTTTCTTTTTCCCCTCTCCATTGGACATTGCTGTGTTTGCTTTTTACTCATATTTGTCATTTATATTGTGGGGAAAATGTAGATCAAGCTTGTCCTTTATATTGTGGGGGAAATGTAGATCAAGCTTGTCCTTTATATTGTGGGGGAAATGTAGATCAAGCTTGTCCTTTATATTGTGGGGGAAATGTAAATCAAGCTTGTCCTTTATATTGTGGGGGAAATGTAGATCAAGCTTGTCCTTTACATTGTGGGGGAAATGTAGATCAAGCTTGTCCTTTATATTGTCACAGTGTGGCAATGTAAAATAAATGTCTTGTCCTTTTTTGGGGGGAAATGTACACCAAGGTTTTCATGTGGGGGTGTGTGCTTGTTTTTTTTTGCCGGGGGTTTAATAAATTTTTCCGTTTCACTACACCAAGGTTTCAAAGGTGTGTGTGCTTGTGTCTTTGCCGTTTCCAATCCGTGTACTTCATTTCAAAGGTGTTTGTGCTTGTGTCTTTGCCGTTTCCAATCCGTGTACTTCATTTCAAAGGTGTTTGTGCTTGTGTCTTTGCCGTTTCCAATCCGTGCACTTCATTTCAAAGGTGTTTGTGCTTGTTTCTTTGCAGTTTCTAATCCGTGCTCTTCAAATTTGTGCCCTTACCTGTGCGTGTTGAGCAAGTCAGGAGCGCGATGTCTGTGTCCTCACAACTCCAAGATGAACAACTTGGTGTCCAGCTGTGAGGACTATGGTATAACCTTAAGACAGTCCTTCTTCCCTTTTTACATGTTGTTACCGATGTTGCTGTGCCTTCTTTTTTTCTTTTTTTTCTTGTTGTTGTTGTTGTGAGTGTCTGCCTGTAGCTTTGTTTATGTATTTTTTTGTCTTTTGACACCATTATATATAGTTTGTACATTTTAACTTTGTATTTATTGGTATGCCTGGTGTATGTATATATGTTTACATGCTTAAAAACTGACTGAGTAAAAAAGTTAACAAAAACTGAAGACCTTTCTTTCCAAAAACGATAGACCTGCCATGTTTCTTTCCATGCTGCTGTCTTCATCCGTCTCAAGTCTGTTTGCCGCCTGTTTTAAGTTGTGCATAAAGTAAGTTTTGTATAGTCAGTATGCTCGTGTGTGCGGGGCGTGTGGATATGTTTGTGTGCGTGTGTACATGTGTATGCGCTTGGATGAAATGAGACGAAAAGAAGTTAGGACTTTTTGCGTGAAATGTGACGTTTGGAAGGTGGCAGATTTTTCAGTTTCTGGTAAATATTTTTACAGTGTGGGACTAAAAAGCCAGTTACAATACAGACACTTTTTTTTCCCCAGAGCCATCTTTCAGTGCAGACTCTTATGGGGTTTGTCCAAACTCTGTGTGCAATCGCTTGCATCTGTATCTGTGCTTGCATTAGAAATCTCACACATTGACAGCTATACCATTGTTTGGACACACGAAAATACCTGCATGAACAGGTAGAAATGGGTAGCGCTGCTCTTGCAGTTGCTGTGGGTAAGATGACCAGAACTTCCTGCAAGGGGTTGATGAAGCTTTAAAAAAAAAAAAGTTAAAAAAATCAACCCCCCAAAAATGCCAGCCAAACAGACCTCTACTGTTCATGTGTCTATTTTGTTTCAGACGCCACTGCACCAGAAAGGCCCACAGACGCCAGTGGCAGAACTCTGGCTCCGCACCCCAACCAGTCTGCCGCGACAACTGCAGGGCCAGGACAGTGGGTCAGTAACCGGCCGTATGGCGGCGGCCGCAGTCCTGACCAGCGCCTCTGTTTGGACTTCTGCTTGCACGGAGGCTCCTGCCATCTTGTTAAGGGAATCCCCGTGTGCAGGTGAGTGTTTTTAGTTCTTTTTAGTGATGGGAATGATGACAGGAACGATTTATGCAGCGCTGCCCGTCTTTTCGGCGTTTAATGGGGGCGCAAAGTGGTTTTTCCGTAATCCCGTATTGTGCAGCTCTGGATGCTGATCCACTGTGCATTCACTGGGTTAAGACATTTGCCTTGAGGGGCGTTGCAGTGTGGTGAGCGGCCGCATTCACTTACGTTTCTGTGCATGCAGGCAGGCACAGGCACACAACACAAACGCAGCACAACATCCACAGCTGCCCAAGCTGAGGCGGTGTGAATTGTGGGGTGACGCTGCCTAAGCCGAGACGGTGTGAACTGTGGGGTGACGCTGCCTAAGCCGAGACGGTGTGAATTGTGGGGTGACGCTGCCTAAGCCGAGACGGTGTGAATTGTAGTGGGACACCACCCAAGCCAAGATGGTGTGAATTGTGACACCATCCAAGCCAAGGTGGTGTGAATTGTGGGGTGACGCTGCCTAAGCTGAGACGGTGTGAACTGTAGTGGGACACCACCCAAGCCAAGATGGTGTGAATTGAGACACCATCCAAGCCAGGGCGGTGTGAATTGTGGCGTGACACCATCCAAGCCGAGACGGTGTGAATTGTGTGACACTGCCCACACCAAGGCAGTGTGAATTGTGGGGTGACTGCCCAAGCCAAGGTGGTGGAGGTGGTGTGAATTGTGTAACACCACCCAAGCCAAGGTGGTGGAGGTGGTGTGAATTGTGTAACACCACCCAAGCCGAGGTGGTGTGAATTGTGTAACACCATCCAAGCCAAGGTGATGGAGGTGATGTGAATTGTGGTGTGACACCACCTCCACCACCTTGGTTTAGGTGGTGTCACACCACAATTCACCAATTGTGTGGTGGAGGTGGTGTGAATTGTGGCGACACCACCCAAACCAAGGCGGTGGAGGTGATGTGAATTGTGGCGACACCACCCAAACCAAGGCGGTGGAGGTGGTGTGAATTGTGATGTGACACCACCCAAACCAAGGCGAAGGAGGCGGTATGAATTGTGGAGGTTTGGGTTTCAGGTGTGCCGAGGGGTTCAGGGGTCAGCGGTGCAACTTGCCAACGGACGACACCTCTGCAGCGACTGGCAACGGCGATGAAGTCAACATCAGCTTGGCCGATGGACAGTCGAGTGGGCTAGATGCCGGGGGTGTTGCTGGCATTGTCACGGCGTTGCTGGTGATGGCTGTAGCTGCAGCCGTGATAGCCACCATACTGTGTCGAAAGAAACACAGGTAGGCAGTGCTTGTGTGTCTAGGGGTATTTGTATGAGTGAGAAAGAAATGAGAGAGACAGATAAGAGAGACAGACAGGGGCAGCCGTGAACAATTGTATCAGCTGTCGTGATAGCCGCTATACTCTGTTGAAAGACCGCAGATAGGCAGCACTTGTATATCTAGGGGTATTTGTATGAGTGAGAAAGAGATGAGAGAGACGGAGAAGAGATGCACACAGAGAGGCAGCCACTGACAGCCGTAGCAGCTGCCATGATGGTGGCTATACTCTGTCGAAAGAAACACAGGTAGGCAACGCTTGTGTGGTTAGGAGTATGTGTATGAGTGAGAAAGAAGAGAGAGACAGAAAAGAGAGAGACAGCTATTGGTAGCTGTAACGTTGTCGTGACAGTACTTAGTAGTTTGCTGACAGAGAACTAAATGTCTAGGGGAATATCTACGAAGGAGAAAGAGAGAGAGACACAGAGAGAGAAATTGGGCGGTTCAGTGAAGCTGGTTTGCACTAGTGAATGCCCTTTGTAATCTTTCGCGCAAGAAGTTGCGAGAGGTCGCAGCGTCACTTCCAGGTCAATTTCTGAGTAGGCGTTGCTTCACGCTGTGTATAACAATGGAAGTTGAACCTAGAACTGCGAAGCGGTACAAATGTCACCACTGTTGCAGTTGCAAAAATCACCGGAGAAAGGGGATGGACGATGGAGAAAAAAAATGTCTTTGCATCGTATTTTGGCTGACCAGAAGATCGTGATTTCTTTGAAAAAATGTTTTAGGGCATCCTATAACACGAGCAGTAAGTTATTGCATGTTGCCAGACACATTCTGACGACAGGCCTCCAAAAATGCCTTTAAAGTTGGCCGTGTAAAAATCGCAAATTTGCTGTCACCGCCTTCCATTGTGAAGAAAGTATGCACTGGAAGTAAAAGCAGCCAGGGGACTTAAGCGATGCCGGGCAAAAGTCAAGGGAGTTAACAACCCCGCCTGAACTGCCCAGTAGAGACAGTTGTTGATAGCTGTAGTTTCTGTCATAAGCAATGCTAGTGTCTAGGGGTATGTGTATGAGGGACAGAGAGAGAGAGAGAGAGAAATGGAAACAGTTGTAGTTGCTATTGTGACAACTGCTATAATTCGCTGAACGAAAAATAGGTAGGCATCGCTTGTGTCTAGGGGTATGTGTATGAGGGAGAAAGAGACAGGCAGAGACTTAGAGAGATAGAGAAGTAGAGACAGCTATTGATGGCTGTAGTTGCTGTCGTGAGATGACTAGAAAGATGAGAGTAGTTGATGTCGTGAGATGGCTAGAAAGATGAGAGTAGTTGATGTCGTGAGATGGCTAGAAAGAGGAGAGTAGTTGATGTCGTGAGATGGCTAGAAAGAGGAGAGTAGTTGATGTCGTGAGATGGCTAGAAAGAGGAGAGTAGTTGATGTCGTGAGATGGCTAGAAAGAGGAGAGTAGTTGATGTCGTGAGATGGCTAGAAAGAGGAGAGTAGTTGATGTCGTGAGATGGCTAGAAAGAGGAGAGTAGTTGCTGTCGTGAGATGGCTAGAAAGAGGAGAGTAGTTGCTGTCGTGAGATGGCTAGAAAGAGGAGAGTAGTTGCTGTCGTGAGATGGCTAGAAAGAGGAGAGTAGTTGCTGTCATGAGATGGCTAGAAAGATGGGAGTATGTTTGATGACCCAACTTTGCAAGTTTGTATTTTGATTTCTTCTGCCTGTTGGACAAAACTAATGTCCTGTGAAGGCTGCTTTTTTTAAAGTAATGGTGGGGCTACACAGAATGACTGAGATTTCCCTCGTAAGATTTTTCCCCACCCCTAACAACCAAAAAATCATTGTTTTCCTTTCAGGTTTGGCAGCGGAGCGTACCACGGGGTGGAGTTCATGCGGAATGACGACGAAGCGTCCCTGGTTGTGACGGGAAATGGTTGCAGTGAAGTGAGTAAAGTTCACATTTAAGTGTGTGCCAGAGAAGGGCGCAGAAGTGTTCTCCTCGGTCTAAAGAGATGCCTATTGTTGTTGAACAGTGCTGCGAGAGGTGACGAGTGTTCCCACATTGTTGACATCGGCCATCAATGTTGCAGCAATGGTGGCAAATCTCTGTACAAGACCCCCGTGGTAGGTTGCTGGGGTCATTCGAAGCTGAGCTTTCCTTTGTTTGGCACTGCAGTTCACTGAGCGGGAGAGTGACGGTCGCATAATGATGAAACAAACAATCCTTGACACAAAACGGACCAAGCAAAGATCACTCACTGCGAGTGTGCAGACTTCGAGGAGGTCTCAGGCAAATAGAAACATCACAGGTTCTGTCAATGGGAATGGAGTAAAAGGAAACGAGAAAACAACTCCAAACAGTCGCAGCAGTTCGATCCATGTATTGTCGAGTTTGTTTCACATTAAGCCTTCGAAGGTTATGAAAACATGGTCATGAACATTTCCATTTTTACTAAGTCTGCGATGATGTGAATTATGTGTGGCAGATCTCTGCCTAAATTCTGTTCCATTTCTAGCTTTTCCTGTCAGAAGTCCATCTGTATCTGTCTAGCATTGTTCTACACATCTCTACCTAAACACATCTGTATCTGCCTAGCACTTCTACACATCTCTACCTAAACACATCTGTATCTGCCTAGCACTGTTCTACACATCACTACCTAAACACATCTGTATCTGTCTAGCACTGTTCTACACATCTCTACCTAAACGCATCAGTGTCCGTTTACCTTCATCTCTTTGTAGTACCGTCTTACTCCGTCTACCTCAGTCTCTTTGTGACAGTTCCTACCTAAATCTCTTTGTAGCAGCTTCTGCTGGATCTGTCTGAGTATCTTTGCTGCACCTCCAGCTGTATCTACCTCAATCTCTTTGCAGCAGTTCCAACTGTATCTGCCTAAGTCTCTTTGTAACAATCACCCTGATATAACCGCACTGGTTGACTGGGCGTAAACCACCAATTTACTTACTTACTCTCTGTAACAAGTGTCACGTTCTCTGCGTCCATCTATCTGAATCGGGGTTGTTGGTTCTTGGTTTCAGACTAGCGCATAAAACACTGAGTGGGGTCATTTTCCCTTCCTACAGGAGTTTTTTTACTGCAAGTGGGATCTGGACGGAAATCTCCTGGATTCCTCCAGCAGCTCAGGGGACTCCGCCATGTTCAGCAGCGGCAGCAGCGGCAGCAGTCCGGGGTCCGTCTTCCGCCCTTCCAGTCACAGCAGCAGTAATTAGGTTGACCTTTGGTGGGGTCGGGGTGTGGGCGGTGGAGGGTGGGCGGTGCAGTTTCAGAGCAGGAAGCTTCTGTGCCAGTTGCCTGGTTGTCATTGGTTGGTGTGATGCGATAGACTGGTACTTGGAGCAGCATCAGTTACCTTGTCTACGGTCTCGGGCACCGGATTCAAAGCAGGAAGCTTTTGTACCAGTTGCCTGGTTGTCTTCGGTCGGCGTGATGTCATGGAGACTGGTACTTGGAGCAGCATCAGTTATCTTATCTACAGTACCATCAGTTGCGTTGTCTACAGACCCATCAGTTACCTTGTCTATGGTCCCATCAGTTACCATGTCTATGGTCCTGTCAATTACCTTGTCTATGGTCCCATCAGTTACCTTGTCTATAGTCCTGTCAATTACCTTGTCTATGGTCCCATCAGTTGCCTTACCTTGTCTATGGTCCCGTCAGTTACCTTGTCTATGGTCCCGTCAATTACCTTGTCTATGGTCCCGTCAGTTACCTTGTCTATGGTCCCGTCAATTACCTTGTCTATGGTCCCATCAGTTACCTTGTCTATGGTCCCATCAGTTACCTTACCTTGTCTATGGTCCCGTCAATTACCTTGTCTATGGTCCCATCAGTTACCTTGTCTATGGTCCCATCAGTTACCTTGTCTATGGTCCAATTACCTTGTCTATGGTCCCATCAGTTACCTTGTCTATGGTCCCGTCAATTACCTTGTCTATGGTCCTGTCAATTACCTTACCTTGTCTATAGTCCCGTCAGTTACCTTGTCTATGGTCCCGTCAGTTACCTTGTCTATGGTCCCATCAGTTACCTTGTCTATGACCTCCGACACCAGATGTGTCCATCGGTAGAGGGAATTCCATCAGCTGAGGAGTGCAGAGGCCATTCTTGAGCGGGGAGAATAATATATGTGCCTAGCTTAATAAACTACTTTCTAGGGCAGTTTGATATTTGGTCATGGATTTGTGAATTTGTGTCCCCCCAAAACTGATCTGTGAATCCCTAATGTCCCCCCCCCCCCCCACTTTTTTTGTGTTATCCTGCCCATTCTGCTTTAAAATGGACTCTGAACTGATTGAAGCAGTTAGTAGGCTAAACTAAAAAGCAGGCATTTCTGTGACAGGAGGATAAATCATTGAATAAGATGGGAATTATGTGCAGATTTTAGATGTGCAATCTGCGTTTCATTCAGCATGCACAAGCATCATGTCTGGCCGATCAGAAGAATCAAAAAAAGGATCATGTGATGGAGCCGTTTTGCTACTTTGATTATACTGTTCCCAAAACACCATTTTTCAGTTTTATGATTTTTTTCTCAATCCACCTTTTGGGGACAGAGACGGCTTTGGAGGCATGGGTGTATTTGAACTTGTTTGTTCATCTGGTCATTTTTGTGTTCAACTTTGATAGGTTAAAAATTATGTGTTGTGTGTGTGTGTGTGTATTGTTTGTATAAATATATGAATGGAATTTTACAAGTTCTTTGTTAAGAATAAGTTTGCATGTACATAGAGGTCATCTCCACTATTTCTTGTTGAAGTTTTCATATGCACTGGTCAAGTGTTCAGCAATTGAATGAATCATATAACACATTCCCAGAAGAGAAAAAAATGGAGGGAATTGATGGATGGGTAATTTTACATATCTGTCCATTTGAAGATACATGCGATTCTTTTGATTGAAAGATTGTCATATTTTGCACATATCAAGAGGGTTAATGTGTAAGAGTTGGAGACACAAAACAATATCATGCTTGAGTATCTGTGCTTCAATCGTGTGCTGTTCAGAATTTTATGCGAGACTAAGAGTTGAAGACAAAACTAGAAGTCCTTGAGTAATTGTTCTACAATCGAGACCTGTTCAGGATTTTATGTAAGCGTTGAAGACAAAACAATATTATGCCTAGAGTACTTGTTCTACAAACAAGCCCTGTCCAGAATTTTATGTAAGAGTTGAAGACAAAACAATATCATACCTTGAGAAATTCTACAACCAAGCCCTGTTCAGAATTGAAGACAAAACAATATTATGCCTGGAGTAACTGTTCTACAATCAAGCCCTGTCCAGAATTTTATGCAAGAGTTGAAGGCAAAACAATATGCTTGAGTAATTGTTCTACAAGCAAGCCCTGTTCAGTGTTTTATGTATTATCGTTATGTTTATATACAAAGTGCAGTGATAATGAACAGGAATATCCTGACAAGTTGTACCAGCTGTCTCTACAACTACATTTCTTTCAGATGACTGCAAATTGTGCAAGATTTGAGTGTTTCAGCATTTAAACATTTGCAATTTTTATGCCTCTTTTCATGAAAACATTTGCCAAAGAATATTTTCATTATTTTTGTGTCATAAATTTGTATACAGTATAGACATCTGTTGACAGATCTAGTTAAAATAAACTGTTGTATTCTTGAAATGTCAGGATACTCCAGATTGTTATATTCACCATTTCAATAAAATATTGGAAAATTCAATGTATGGTGGTTATATGTATGAATCGGGTGTGCAGTGCTTGCTGTCTTAAGATGAACACAGCAACAAAACATGCACAGTCAACATCACACACAAACATGTACAACTCCAACAAAACTTGCAGTCAACATCACACACAAAACTTGTGTAACACCATCAAAACACGCACAGTCAACATCACACACAAACATGTACAACTCCAACAAAACTTGCAGTCAACATCACACACAAAACGTGTAACATCAACAAAACATGCACAGGCAACATCACACACAAACATGTACAACTCCAACAAAACTTGCAGTCAACATCACACACAAAATGTGTGTAACACCATCAAAACACGCACAGTCAACATCACACACAAACATGTACAACTCCAACAAAACTTGCAGTCAACATCAACATGCAAAACGTGTAACATCAACAAAACATGCACAGTCAACATCACACACAAACATGTACAACTCCAACAAAACTTGCAATCAACATCACACACAAAACGTGTAACATCAACAAAACATGCACAGGCAACATCACACACAAACATGTACAACTCAACAAAACTTGCAGTCAACATCACACACAAAAGTGTAACACACAAAACTTGCACAGTCAACATCACACACAAACATGTACAACTCCAACAAAACGAGTAATATTTAACATCAACAAAACATGCACAGTCAACATCACACACAAACATGTACAACTCCAACAAAACTTGAAAGTCAACATCACACACAAAAGGTGTGTAACATCAACAAAACACGCACAGTCAACATCACACACAAACATGTACAACTCCAACAAAACTTGCAGTCAACATCACACACAAAACGTGTGTAACATCAACAAAACACGCACAGTCAAAATCACACACGAAACGTGTGTAACATCAACAAAACGTGCATAGTAAACACTACACACGCCAACAAAATGTGCAGTCAACACCACACAAAACATGTATAACACCAACAAAACATGCACAGTAAACATCGCACACAAAATGTGTACAACGCCAACAAAACATGAAGTCAATGCCATGCAAACCAACAAACATCGCACACAAAATGTGTACAACACCAACAAAACATGAAGTCAATGTCACACAAACCAACAAAATATAGTCAACACCACACACACAAGTACCATTTAAAATTAAACTTTACTGTGGCTCACAACTTGCATACCATAATACAGACACTCGCAGACAGCAGATCAGTACAGTCATGTGATGTATCACTCATTTTCATAACCCTCAGCCCAAATTCTCACTCCAGGCATTTAAATGTCAACAGATAACTTAAAAAAATCTACAATAACATTCATGAAATGGGTGGAGAAAACAACAACCTACTAACCAGCAGTGGCATATAAAGCTACATATATTTACTGAGGGGAAAAAACCCTGTCTGTTAAAAAATAACAGGATGATTTGAAATTGAATGCATCATGTTCAATTTTTTACGGACAAAAGTATTGCTGTTGTTTAAAATGAGGACAAATTCTGTCCAAAATTCAAGAGTGGAAACATTTTAAGAAGAAGGGGGGGGGAGGGGGGAAGAAGCCGGTTTCAGTGTTTGTAAATTTAATGCAGACAAGGATTTCTTTCTAATAATGGCATTTCCATTTTTGCAGATGGAACATTAAATCCTGCATAATGCTTTCAAAACCTGTACACTGGTGCAGGCATTTTAAGACCAAGCTGTGTTTTCAGCAGATTTGTTTAAAATCCCACAGAACGGACATGCTGTTGATGAACTGGAGTAAAGTGTTGGGTCTTTGATAGCAGTATGTGCACATAGTTTTCACAGAGAACAAAACAAACTACTGACACAGAAACAGACAAGATGCTATGAAAACACCTGCTACGCTTCAGCTCATCTACTTTCACATACCAATGGGTTTTCTGCGAAAGTTTCATTAAGAAGCGTATATCAGACAGGTTTGTAGCTTGGAAAGAACACATGAGTACGTGCAGTGGAAGAACAATCTTACTGCAAGTTCAGTCTTTGTTTTCCACGTGTTTGCTGCCATTTTTCTTCTCTGTTTTCATTCTTTTAAATAAAAGACAAAAGATGGGGGTTGAAGGGGGGTGGGGTGGAAGGGAAACAGAAAGGCAGCTCAATGAACTATATTTTTAGAAGAAGAAAATCAACACGTTTCAACAGTTTCTTTCCTCATCTGTTCAAGCCAAGGGGACGCGGAACCATCCCTTAAACCAGATTTCATAGCACCTTGGGCAGACAGTAAGCTGGCATTCTAGCCGCTCTACTTTCTGAGACGGGACTGCAAAAAGGCTTCAATTGTGTCGGTATCCCACTTCTCGATTCCAAACGTTTGCTGGACGATGCGGTCTTCATCCATCAATTTGATGACGGGGTCCGCACCACGCACGTACCTGATGCTGAGACCAGGGAACTGGTTTGGCTTGTCACCCTTGGCAAACGCTGCACAACGGAAAACCAGAAAACCATGGGAACACGACAAAACTTATATTGGCTGCACAAAGCTAGAAAGAAGGTACAACAATATGAAAAGTTGGTTCTGGGTGAGAGGAACTAGCTGTCTCAAAACATTTCATTCTTATCAACGATCCAAACACACAAAACGTTCAAAAGAACACTATTTATTAGGACAAAACACAACCTGCAAATTTTGTGGTAATCCCCTTTATCAAGCTTTAGAATGCTAGCAGGTTATTATCTGTCTCACCATTGCTTGTAAAATGTAATTATATTATTTTGCCCAGATCATCATGGTTGACCGGGCATAAAAAAACAACAACAATCATCTGTCTATGGTCTATAAACAAGCATGCTTTATAGTCTTTTGTGTGTTTCAATCCTCTCAAAACATGTCCTGTCTAACAGGTATATTAAGGGAACAAACAAAACAGAGATGTACGCACTGAATAAAAACAAAATATTTAACAAAAAACAAATGACGAAACTACTATCACTGTAACACTAACAGACAAGAAAAACATCTGGAGCATACCTTGGACTTGTGGATACCTCCCCAACTTTCATCCGCACACAGACAGCTCTGCATAAGGAAACACCTGCAAAGGATAAGAAGAATAAGAAGAATAAGTCAATGTGAATGAGTGCAAGACTATCTAGTTTGCAAACACAGCGTGGACATGTATGTATACATGGGTTCATGCTTTGCACTGGATTGATTTGCACTCGCAGAAAACTTGTCAAGATCTGTGGGACTGGAACTGAGACTGGGAGACTGAATACTTTGCAGACTCAGAGATTAGACAGGTTGCTTCCTGCTCAACATTGGACCGACTCCTGCTCCCTCTCTCTCTCAGCACTGTGCTTATTTATTTGTTTATTTTCTTTAAAAGATTTTTTTTTAAACCATCAGGCAAAATAACAGCTGGTACATCCGAGTCTCTGACTGCCTGCTAACTTAGTTCATGTCTACATTTATATGCTGATCTTTCTTAACTGGTAAACTACCAGAAATTACAGGTTAACACGAACTCTGGATTTAAAAAAATTCCGAGTGATGAGTGAATGAGGTAAAAAAAAAAGGGCTACTGCCACTGCAAGCAGCCACTGATGTCAACTGCCTCAACTACTTCACTTGCAGTTACATCATAGTGATCCTGCCCACCTCTGTCTCAGCATCATTGGAGGAGTCTTGCTGGCAGCAGCCGATGCAGCCGTCTTTTAGCTTGAGCAAGTTGAACTTGTCCAGCTCATCGCAGGAGCTGCACATCAGGTTGTTGGTGAAGCCCATACCCCTGCACTCCTCCAGGAACTGTTGACTGCATTCTCCATAATACACCTGAAGACCAGAAGTCAGAATTGTTGTGAAAGACTGTATGAAAGTGGAAATCAGATAAATATGTCGGAAGCATGTTATTTCACTTCAGTATGGCAACTAACTGAATGAGTGAAACCGGAAATCAGACAAATATGTGGGATTGGGAAGCATGTCATTTCCCTTCAGTATGGCAACTGAGTATTTCAGTATTTGTAGCTGATTTTGTTAACTACGGCTTGTGAATGCTGACTGCATGCATGGACAAAATCAGCACAGTAGAACCCCTGATGAAAGACCACCCTTAGCATGGCAACAGAGCACAGGTCCCTCTTTCAGTTTAAAGACCCAGTCTTCATTTCTGTTCAGTGTTTGTCATTTAACCAAAACCTGCAGCTACAACTTGTGCATGTTTTGACCCACCCTTCCAGCCACATGTGGCAGTCCACTCATTCTGCTGAAGTGGAACTCTCAGAGTAAGTAACTTGGTGATTTACGGCCAGTAGACCAGTACGGTTATAAATATCAGGGACAGACAACTTTCTTTAGGCAAACATCTATTTTAGAGTTAAAAACAGATGATTTCATATTCCCCTGCTGTATTATTTGTGTACACATACATAATTATAATACATATTACTATGTGTATGATTACAATATCTTTTTATTAAATCCAAATCCAATTAATAATAATATTAATATTATCATTATCAAATACTGTTGTGAAAAGTGTGTCATCTACAACAAATCAAATATTATCATTGAATAGCTCGGTTAGAAAAATGCGTTTAAAAAGCATACCCCCAAACACACATTGTCACTGGTCCTAAATTACACTGCAGCTTAAGTTAATAAGAATTAAGATGGCTGTGTATTGCACGCGTTGAAGTGCTTGCCCAAAGGCTCAACTAAAGAGTGAAAGCAAAATGGTAACCACCATATAATTTGGGACATCACCCGACATTCCTAGTGATTTACCGGATAATGTACTTTGTTTTGTACACAGTAGCCTAAACAGAACTATCGCATTGTGACAAAGTCTGACGTGTCAGTCACCGGTTCTCTCTCAACTTCTGAGCCCCCGCCCCGTTTCAAAGTAGGTCCAGGGGTCGACCAGTATGAAATTCTGAGTGCAAAATGGCTTAAACTAATAATCGATTCTCAAGACATTTTCTGTAGTTTAAATATATCTGCATTAAATTTGCTCACGCTAAATATCTTACCAAAATGAAAGAAAACAACGACAGCAGACTACGTAGGTCCGCCATGTTGCTTCCCTGCACTTCCGCCAACCATGTGAGAAATAGACCAAGTAAGCATCTGGTCTTTAATATGCTTTCAAAAACTTGAAAAAGGCAAAAATAATGTAAGTGGATATTTCTTTCAAATTGTTTATAAATTTTGTCAATTGCTTTTCATCCTATATGCATGCTAAATACTCCTTAAACAAATATTCCACGACTTGGTTCAAATAAAAAGTAGCACAAATGAGAGCGGAAGCACAGAATGAGAGCGGAAGTGCGTCTACCTCCAGCGTCTGCCACATCAACATGGAAGCCTTGTACAGCATTCCCTTTGCAGTCCTAGAGCTGCCAAACATCAAGCTAAAGAAACCATCATGGTTGAAACAGCCATCAGCTATGGTCGTCTTTGCATTCGTTCTGCTGTCTTATTTCTTGGTCACAGGAGGTACGTGCATTTCTGATTTTTTTTCATCATCGTCATCATCACTTAGTATCGAATAATAAGCCATGAGGCTCTAGATTGATCTATACAGTTCTTCTTCGCTAAATGTTGCTTTACGTCCACAGAGACCACTCATAACCTTCTGTTAGAGACGGGGAGCCCAGGACGGCCACCTCGACTTTCACACAGCTCCTGAGCTCTGATCTGTACTTCATTTAGTCAACACATTATAGTTTTTGTTTTTGTTTTTATAGCTTGCCTGTTAACATGCCGCAGATTGGTCCGTTCGGCAAATATTATTGTGCTCAGTGTAACAGTAAAAATGAAAGTAAAAATTGTAATCCTGTAGTGTGCACCCCCCCCCCCCTCCCCCCAATTGCACAACAAGAACACTGCCAACTGCACTTGACTCGGTTTAGTCATTTAAACTAATTAAAGACATTTTACCAACAGCCAGGGTCAGGGTCATTGCTATTTTTAAAGGTTTACACTATTACAGCTGCATTATTTATAAAATTATATTGATGAGAGTTTGTGGCCGGTTGGCTAATGTATGGAATTGTAAATCCATTTGCCAGGGTGCTACTCCTGCATGTGATAGGGTGAAAGACTGAAACTGAGTGCTTTTCACTTCTTCCAGATCTAGAGTGCTTGGCTAACATTGTAACAATTATGTATTTAAATTATGCATGATGACAGCGTTCACTAAGAGTAAGATCACTGTGCACATTAAAGATTCCATGGTGTACTGTTCAGTTATTAAGAGATAGACCCTTGGTTGGTCTGTAAACTGCGCAGTAGTTTTGTTTGTTTGTTTATTAAACTGGATTTTGATGTACTGTCAGTGTCACACTGTCAGCTGAGCCAATATGTAACTAATGGTTGGTGGAATCAAACTACAGTGGAAATTCATAATGCATAATAGTATTAATACTAACGCTAGTACTAGTAGCAAAATAATGATTGTAGCTACTACTGGAAGAAGGTTTAGTTTATTGGCTACCTGAGTTACTCACTTAATGAGTACCTCACAGTTCACATACCTTAAGCTTTCTGTTAAGGTTCTTCTTGATTTTCTTCTTCTTCTGTAATTAATATTAATTGGGAGTAGCCCCAATCATCATTTTGATCATTCCACTAAGTACTGTTAGTATGTTAAATAAGAAACTGAATACACATGGTTCATGATTACCATTGATGAAAGGAAACTGAAGACCTGTACTAATGTAAATTGTTATCAAATTTGGGACTTTAGGAGTTTGCTCATGCCGTAGTTTCATTTTACATATGGGGGATTGGCTTGGTGCAGGTCAGTTCCTTAATGTGCCTTTAAATGTTGTTGCATTTGTTTTTGTGCATTTGAGCAGAATAGAACACGTGCTTTCAAACTGAAAAGAAAATTGTATTTAACTATTTTCCAGGCATCATCTATGACGTCATCAATGAACCTCCCAGCATTGGATCAACAACTGATGAAAGAGGAAACAGCAAACCAGTATGTTTACATTTTTACCTACATGATTTATTTTGATTATGATGATACTGTAGCATTTGGCTTTGTAAGTAAAAGTTTACAGTCCTTCCTCCCTATAGATCCTTTTGAAAGTCCAGCAAGGTCAGAATGTCAGTGGATATTGATATATAATATATATACATGATACTAATGTAACCGGACCTGCGGCCCGTTCCTCATTTTAGGTTCAGGGGGAGGCTGAAGATTGCCAAGGAGAGACACTCACACTGGAATAAACAATTGTCTCTTGTCTTCCTCATGTACTGATGTAGTGTACATTTCAATGTTCCTCGCGTTGTGTTCAAAATCACTACAATCGACCGACCTTGGTATCCAGAAAAAAACCCTGTGTTAGTGTTTGGTTGCTTGTCCGCTCCTCAGAGATAGGTGTGCCATTTTACTATGCACATATGCCACTTAAAACAGACACTAGACAAAAGATAAGGGGAGATGGAAGTTGTACACATGTACCGACATGACGAAAACACTGAGGCATGCTCACAGACGGGTGCACTGACCACACTCCGTCTCAGTACATACTCTCACTCCCATTACAGTGATGAACCAAATAAAGAAATGCATACAAGTTTTATTTACACTACCACATGTTACACATATAGTAAACATAAGAACAAACCAAGCTGACACATGACTATGCCTAACCTACGCACTAAACCATAGCTACGGCATAGGCTCAGTACCAATTACCTACAAAAGTAAGTTGCACCCTTGCACTGACTTAACTGATACTTGCACTTTGCAGCACAAGAAGACAAACATAAACTTAACTAACGCTCGCACTTTGCAACACAAGTCTTCTAATAACTAAACATGCGTGCCTGCACTTTGCAGCACAGGTCTCTTAATAACTAAGAGAAGAGCAACACACTTTTTCAGCATGTAGACTCGAGGGGTAGGGGCTGACCAGCACTTTTCAGCACATGGTACAGAAACCGGGCAGGCACTGTCTTTTAGACTGCCGCGTGGCACCGGCCAGTCACTGGCAGGCAGTGTCCGACTGGAGAGAAGGGGTGGGGGAACTCAGGGCCCGTAACTCGAGCTAGCTTGCACAGCTCTCCCGCTACACTAATAACAAAGCTGTTACATGTAATAGTATTATAGTATTACTATAGTATAGGATAACTTATTCATAAGTTATACTTACAATGGAAAAAAAACGTACCTCACTACCACAGTACCAGTACCTGCTGAGCAAATATGTGATCAAATAGAACTGAGGTTAACTGCAAATAAGTTTGTTTATTACTTTTTACTGTGTATCCCACAACTTTCAATGGTACTTGTCTTGTGTGTACCCATTGACTTTTAGTAGCATTTGTGTACCCCTTGGCTTTCATTGATACTTGTGTGTACATAGCCCTTGATTTTCAGTGGTACTTGTGTGTACATAGCCCTTGACTTTCAGTGGTACTTGTGTGTACATAGCCCTTGACTTTCATTGATACTTGTGTGTACATAGCCCTTGACTTTCAGTGGTACTTGTGTGTACATAGCCCTTGACTTTCAGTGGTACTTGTGTGTACATAGCCCTTGACTTTCAGTGGTACTTGTGTGTACATAGCCCTTGACTTTCAGTGGTACTTGTGTACCCCAACTTTCTGTTGTACTTGTGTGTGAGAATAATCATAGAATTTGTAATATTGTCTTTCACCTTTGATTCTGTAACAGCTCATTAAATTGCTTTAAAAAAAAAAGATCGGGCTCCTGTCAAGGTGTACTGCCGAAGAGGTGTTAAGGTGAGTGTTCATTATCACTCAGATGATCAGTTCAGGATTTTTGTCTGGAACAGGTGGCGTTCATGCCGTATCGTGTGAACGGCCAGTACATCATGGAAGGCCTTGCGTCCAGTTTTATGTTCACCCTGGGTGGGCTGGGGTTCATCGTCCTCGACCAGGTGAACAAGCCCCTGATGCCACGGCTGAACCGCATCCTGCTGTTGTGCGTGGGTTTTGCTGCCGTCATCATTGCGTTCTTCATGTGCAGGGTCTTCATGCGTATCAAGCTGCCGTAAGTTGGACTGTCTTTTTTGCCTCCTTTTTTCCCTCTGAGTTTTGTTCTCAAGAGCCTGATTAGTTTTAGCTACACTGTCACTGATGAATGTTTTGTTGTTGTTGTTTTCAAGCATGCAAGCTAATGCGGTGGTAGTAAACATTTTGGGCCTCTTGACGTTTCTTTTTATATTATTGATTGATTAGTCCCAGAAATATTATTCAGACTTGTACTGATTTCCAAATGAAATTTTATCCATCAGTTGGCAGAGTTTTTACCTATTAAGTTAAAAACTTCTATCGTGTTAAACCAGAGTTTCACATCAGTGACATTTAAAAAAAAAATCCACACAGTAAATTTCCCAGTTTGTGTGTGGATTTTAATATAGAAGGTATATAAATAATATATATTTGTGTTTGTTGCAGGGGATACTTGTTGGACTACTAGCATCAGGGTTCGGTCTGCGTCAGAGTGAATGCAGGGTGTGTGCAGATTTTTCCGTCTTCGTGGAGTGTCACAGAGTATACATGTATATGCTTGTGTGTTCAGAATGATGATTACCAGAAAGTTATGTAGTGAATGATCAAAGTGATGTCTACATTTTCAGGAGTGTATCTTCTTATATTCATTGTGTGTGTGTGTGTGTGAGAGAGAGAGAGAGAGAAAGATGTAAGCAGCAAAAGCTGAAACATGGTCATGTGTACACAAACTACATGTAACAATGACAGTACATACACGATTTTCAAACCCTGGATAAATATGAAAACAACAGCAAAGAAGACCAAAAATGTGTACAACTATGAACTGATGAAGTAGAATCTGCTCTGAGCTTTGAAACGGACATTTAGGTTTTCACTGGAGGTCTGGTTGTATTTTATGCAAAACGGGCTCCTGAAATGTGATTAGAAAAGAACCGCATTGTTGTTGTTCTGTCGAAGCGAGTTCTGTCGTGCAGAATCAGAAAATCACACTAAAATATATATTGCATGATTTTATTCATTTCAACAATTGTGTCCAACTGAGTTGCACAATACACACATACATGCACACGCGTGAACTTGCACACATGCACACACATGAACTTGCATACATACACATGCACACACATGAACTTGCACACATGCACATACATGAACTTGCACACACACACACACATGAACTTGCACACATGCACATGCACACACATAACTTTGCACTCAGCACCAGCCATGTAACAACTGAAAATCACTGTTACCACTTTGGTAGATATTCAAAACAAACTATAAAGCAACAGACATTCAGAATGGCATATGGCTAGAGTGCAGTGGGTCTGTTGGGAAGCAGACAATAGCGCTGTAGTTGCCGTTGTGAAACACTTAGGGTTCGTGTTGAAATGAGGTGCTTGACAAGTTCATATAAAATCATGTGCATGCACACAAGTTCCCCCTCTCCTATGGGATACAGCCAAGTCCTTTTCAATGACCCCAATTTGGCCCCAACTAATATAGTTGAGTTATACTGCAGGCATATAATTGGGGTCCAGGTAGTTGTAGTTGCCAGGCATGTTGCTGAAGCTCATGTAGTCTTGGTCCTGCGTAGATCGGTGCCACGTTCTTTTCACGGGACGAATGCGATGACTGGAGTTGTGGGATGCTGTCTCGAATGAACCCAGACTGGAAAAAAAGAACAGGAAAGAATGTTAATGGCACTGATCCATGCCAGCATTTGAAGCAGCTTTAACAGAGCACTTGGCCACATTCTGATGGGAGGTTGTACAAAATGAGTGACCTGCTCCGAAACGGTTTAGTATGAAGAGCTTAATGTACCAACTCGCTGTGGCCGTATACGCCAGCAAAAGTTTAGTATGAAGAGCTTAATGTACCAACTCGCTGTGGCCGTACACGCCAGCAAAAGTTTAGACACTGAGTGCAGGATACTGCATTTATTTTACACCTGGCCATCCCAGGACGGACGTGAGCCACATTCGGCTCTGCCCTGGAGTCGGGCTGAGTGTGGCTCATGTGCCATTGGACATCTGCTGTCTGGAACACACAGCTGTGGTCTGGAAGTATGGCACGAGAAGATATCGATGCAACTGACAGACGGAGCGGGCAAGAGGGATCAAAACACACAACAGGTTACAGCTGAATGCTTTTTAGCACAAAACCAAACCGCAACTCTTGCTGGATCTTGCCTTCACCAAAGCAAAAGTCATTCTGCACGAAAATGACCACACACCCAAACACCTGACAAGAATAAGCAGCCTACTTTACTCTGCAGACCCACTTGCAGAAACTGTGTTGGCTACAAGTACAACTAATGCAGTTAAAAAATAAATAAATTGGGAAAATGATGTTGAATGGCAGATAAGTGTCTTAGTTGTACATCATTTTTCACCCTATAACTGTTAAGTGTCATTTGATACAAGGGATTGCCCTCAAAATTCTGTTGTGTTTTTTCCTAATAAAAAGTGTTCTTTTGAACCTTTTACGTATTTGGATCTTGTTTTAAAATGCTAGCCGTCATTCTTGTTTCAATTTTTTTAAGTTCAATGGATTAGGCAAGTAGATATTAGAACAAGGAAGAAATTCCTGGTGGTGGACAAAACATGCATGGCCAAATCCTGACCTACCTAAGGCTTTAAAAGGAGAGCATTTGTCAGCTGTGAGTTCTCAACAGAGTCCTGGAGATCTTAATTTATGTGCGTACAGTACCTCACTTTGGGAAGGGGGAGGGGGTGGACAGACAATCAAACAGTTCAGTTCTTTCCCCTTCTTGACCTCTTCACGTGAGTTTTCACTGACATTGTGTAACGCTTTGTGACACTTTCAAAACAAACCTTACTCCGTCTTCTGATAACCACAGGCAATGGTAGCTGGGTTACCTTGCCCTTGTCACTTGCATTACGTACATTCTGAAAAACATGTGTTGTCCTATTTTTATTTTTACACCACTCACTTGTCAGCACAGGATTCGCAGAAATCCAGGGAAGTGGTGGAAGGGCAATCCACGCAGTGCCACCTGGTGCCAACAATGGGTTCACAGCCACACTTGTCACACTGCAAAAAAAGAGGAGAAAAAAAGACGCTTTCTTTGTTTACTTATTCAGGCTCCTTAGTATCAGTAAGATCAACTTTTTTCATGCAAATAGGAGGAAAAATTTAAAAATGTGTAAGAAAATCAGTTTTGCTAACAGGAGTCACGAAGACACGGCAGCAGCACCCTTTAAATGGAAAGCAACGAGACGGGGGCTGGCTGTGAGCCGGCCTAGCGGTAAGGCGTTAGGCTGGTAAGCAGAAGGGCCTCATTTTGAATCCACTTTGGCTCCCCTTTTTCTTCAAAAGTTGTGGTCTGTGGACACTGTCTTGTGACTTTGACCCTCACAGTTAATGAAACATTAAAATGGCTCTCATCGCTGCCCATCGTAATGCGGGAGTCATTCTGGTAGCGACAGTGTAGCAAGAGATAATAATATATATAATCTCTCCCTTCCCCCCGTCCCTAATCAACCTTGTGGTTTCTGCGGATGTTAGGCACCATGTTTAGTTACTCACAAGGGCTGGGGGCAGACAGTTTCTTTTGGAAAGAGTGAAGGCATGGAGGAGACTAGCTTGCATTAGAAGCGTGAAGATTAGTCTGTGCCGTCCCTTGTGGAAAACATAAAAATGCAAGTAGACTCTCTCTTGTAGAAAGTGTGGAAAACATAAAACCACAAGCACTCTCTCTCTTGCGCTGTACCTTGTAGCCGATGTGCTGTGGCATGGAGGGATCGAGAGACTGCAGCATCTGCCGTCGCTGCTCTTTCAGCTGCATCAGCTCCTTGTACTCAGGGGTGTCGCACAGCTGCTGCGGAACGTTCATCGTCATCTCGTCGTCCTGGGAAAACAAAACACGGTCGGTCAACGACAGCCGTGTCCATTCCACATGCTTACTTAATTTGCCATTTCCAGAATCTGACTCGGGTCAAACACAACACCTTCAGCTGGGCTCTACGCAAACAAATGAAAAAGGAAAGGCAGTGAGTGAGTGAGAATTTCAAAATCTGATGACTTTCTTACCCAAGTAATACAATTATACAACTTTATCGTCTCTGTGTGTTGAGAAATCTGCCTTCTGGGATGGGAATGGGAAGTAACGTAGTGGCTCCCAGTGAAGGACATCTTTCAGGTTTGATGTTATGAAGGATTTTGAGGACTGTGGGCATGAAATGAGTTAGTTAGCAACTGGATTTTAAGGGCCTGTCAACCGCACAGGGTCACTTCAGGACATTTAAACTCTGTCATAAGCAAATGCACATTTCAAAACTCTTCTCATATACGTAAACCTTTTCTCAAGTCAATCCACAAAACCAGTCCCTACTCAAACATAAAATAAAACACACATATATATATATACACAAATATCAAATACAAATTTTTGAAGATATAGTCCCTTTAAAATTACTCCTGTTAAAAGAATACATTAGGCTAGGACATGTTGGTATCACTGACCATTCCATCTAATTTACTGATACCAGATTAAATGAAAAATATATAAAAAAGGAATGGACAGAAACAATCCAAAATTAAAAAAATGTTATACATATAAATGCATTATAATGGCAAATACCAGTAAGCTGCACATACCACCTACCAACTATCATCTCCCATCTGGTACATCTAGATGTGTTGTGTATGATGAAGTACAACTGTGTACAATGAAGAACAACTGTGCAGCCTGTCATAAACTGTAAACGAATTAGCAAAACTAAAAAAGTATGTAAAGTGGAATGGGAATGCAGACTGGTCATGTGTCAATATTCAATGTCCATCTTTGAAAACTTCTGCAGGTGTACTGCCCTTGACATGCCAGAGTGAAAGGAAGTGATGAAGTAAACATACTGGCAGGCAAAGCAACCACCACAAGTGGCTCCAGTCTTGAAAGAGCCGAAGTGTTGAGGAGCTTGAAACAAACCATCAATCACCTGGAGAAGAGAGGTGTGGAAAGAGGAAGCATTTGATGATCTTCCTTGAAAGGATGAGAAAGGGCCATTGTCAGTTGGACCAACACTGAACTGTTTCAAAGGCAACATAGGGGAAACTTCTGAGAGATGGGCTTAGTTGAGCACATAGGCATCATTCTTGAACAACAGAAGCTTACCGAATTATCCTGTGAGCTCATCCTCTCATCAGACCCTGTGTTGGAGTCCATGTAGCTATCTCTGAAGCTGTCCATGAAGCTGTGCTCTCTCCACTGAGTCGACGAGCCTTCGTTACTGTACTCGTCCTCTTCGTTCATGTACACTGGCGGTTTGTACGACTGCAAGAACGTTGAGTCACGAAAGGGCATCCAGCTGTAGCGATGATGTCGATGACTTCCCTGAAGACAATGGTCATGTAAGTAAGTAAGTATGTATCAGTAAGTAAGTAACTTGGTGTTTCACTCCCAGTCAACCATCACAGTTAGATCAGGGCAACATGGTCATGTGGAGACAGATAACTGATTTTTAATGCCCAGTCAACTCTGACAGTTACATCAGGGTGAAGAGTCATGCATAGACAGATAACTGATTTTTAATTTTTTAATGCAAAATCAATCATGACAGTTACATCAGGGTAAATGGTCGTATGTAGACAGATAACTGATTTTTAATGCAAAATCAACCATGACAGTTGTAGCAGGGTGAATGCCCATGTGTAGACATACAACTGATTTTCAACACCCAGTCAACCATAACAGTTATACCAGAGCAAAAGGTCCATGCATAACATGATGTATCCATGAAGTCAGAGTGCAGCTGCCCGAGTGGCAGGTAACAGTACACTTACATGTACACCAGAATGTACAGGTAAGGAACTGACTGCACATGCTGTTACAAACAGTGCCTATTCTTTTGACGCTTGGGGTACCCAGTGATCTTTTTAGCTGAACAGGTAGTCTGTGGTTACCAAGTCTAAATTCCAGTACCCTTTGCCTTATTAGACTTAGTGTTGATGGGAAATAGATTAACCCTTTGCCTTGTTAGACTTAGTGTTGATGGGAGCTAGATTAACCCTTTCACTGCCATGCCTGCCAACGTGTCACTCGGAAAATGACCAATAAAAATGCCAAACTTCAAATCACTAAGTGACTAAGGCATTTTTTTTCCCCTTTCGCGTGAGCATGTGAAAACACTTTTATCAGAATGCACAGTACTGAAAGTAGATTTGTTATAGGATGCCGATGCTGATTGCTTTTATATAGTGCCATACTCCATTCTCGAGCAGACTGACTGCGCTCGACCATCAAATATGTTGTTTTCAGGCGTGTATGGGTGCACTTTTTACTCCAGAAATTTTACAGGCTGGGGCAGTGAAGGGGTTAAACTACCATGTCAGTGATCGTGTGTTAGGGATTCCCCACGTTTCCCAGAACGTTGCTCCAACTGGGTTGTTGTGATGGGAGTGAAAGGCTGAAGAGGAAGTGCTGACGAGACTCAACAACGAAAAAGACCAACTGCCAAATGAAAAGGGGGAACTGAAATCAACACCCACATCCAGAACTGTACTTGACCTTTTTGACATGTGCAAACTTGACCTTTTTGACATGTGCAAACTTGACCTTTCTGACATGTGCAAACTTGACCTTTTTGACAATGTACAAACTTGACCTTTTTGACATGTGCAAACTTGACCTTTTTGACAATGTACAAATTTGACCTTTTTGACAATGTACAAACTTGGCCTTTTTTGACAATGTACAAACTTGACCTTTTTGACATATGCAAACTTGACCTTTTGGACCCATATTTGACCTTTTTGACATGTGCAAAGTTCACCTTGTTGACACGTGCAAAGTTTACCCTTTTGACATGCGCAAACTTTACCTTTTTGACACGTGCAAAGTTTACCTTTTTGACATGCGCAAACTTTACCTTTTTGACACGTGCAAAGTTTACCTTTTTGACATGTGCAAACTTTACCTTTGTGACATGTGCAAACTTGACCTTTTTGACATGTGCAAACTTTACCTTTTTGACACGTGCAATGCGGTTGGGGGCTCGCCCAGGGATCGGCAGCTTGGCCCTTTCTAACTTCTCAAAGTACTTCTGCACTCGGCTTGCAATCTGCGACAAATATGATCAAATTATCTAGAGTAAATAAAAACAAGTCACACCAACACTGTGTTCAGTTTTTGCAAAAACAACAACAACCTTTCTCAATGAACTGAGACCGAAAATGCTAAGCATCACAAATAAATATATGCAAACACATGTGTAATTAAATGTGACAAACAAATTACCTGAAAGAGCTGCCTTTGATATTGAACATGCACATTTTAACTCAAGCATGTCAACATTCAAAATATAAGTACACACATTAAAGATGGCAGGTTAGTGAACAAACAGTGCCCATGGCAAAATTCAGCAGAATTACTTGAAACTCCATCAATGTGTAGAACTAGTTAGTAATTGACCATTGATGGTTCCATGGTAAGCTTTCAGACTAACTTCCCATTAAAATCAAAATCAAAAATAAATCTAAAACTTAAGGCATTAGGCTGTTAAGCAGAGGGACCTTGGTTCGATTCTGCTTCAGCTCTCCTTTCTCTTCAAAAGTTGTGGTCTGTGGACACCGTCTTGTGACTACGTCCCTCACAATTAACAAAACATTAAAAGGGCTCTCATCACTGCCCATCTTAAAACTGGAGTCATTCTGGTGGTGACAGTGTTTGTAGATATATAGTCTCCCTCTTCCCCACCTCTTGGAATCTTGGTCCCCACCAGTACCTTTTCGGAGTCAACTTGGTGTTATACCACCTTAACCAGCCATGGAGGCTCACAAACACACCAACTCACCTGCACACAAACACACCTACTCACAAACATCAACTCACCTGCACACAAACACACTTACTCACAAACATCAACTCACAAACATCAACTCACCTGCACACAAACACACCTACTCACAAACATCAACTCACCTGCACCCAAACACACCAACTCACCTGCACACAAACACACCAACTCACCTGCACACAAACACACCAACTCACCTGCACACAAACACACCTACTCACCTGCTGTGGGGTGCGGTCACCAAAAGCCGCAGCAATTTTTCTCCATCGTCTGGCTTCTATTTCCTCTGGGGGGTAGCGCACAAGTAATTCGTCCAACCTGAAATAAACAGAAAACTAAGCACATTCAAATGAAAATAAAAATTAAGATTTAAATTTCAATCCGTTTGTTAGGCAACAAAGCGAACATTTGATTCATATCATGAACTTGAAATGTGCACCCCTGCACCCATGAAGAATGTGAAGGCTCTTTCAGCTATATTCACCGGTGTCTCTGTGTTGTTACCTTATCAGAACAACCCGCAGTAGGGAAATTATTATTTCTGCGCAGCAAGGAGAAGCAACATCAGCGTCTCTTCAAAATATAATGTATGGGCACACATTAATAGTGATCAGTCATGGGAAACTCAGCATTTCTAAAAAAACAAAAACAAAAACACACACCTGGCTTATGAATTAAAGAGTTAAATACTGATCCTTCACCCATCACTGTGAATTTATGTTTTTTTTTCTTTCTTTTTCTGAGGCCACTAAAAACATGTCACAGTTAAGTTTAACTGCGCTGTGAGGGATGATTAAAGTTTTTCAACCTGACTTGACACAATTTTCCTGAACAAAATCACAACTGTCTTAAAAGTTAAATATGGATATTGTTTGAAGTCACTGATGCAGCGGCAGCATTCTCTTGCTACAGTCAAGGCTGATTTCCCATACACACTGGGAAGGCACATGTGTTTCCGTATTGGTCTCCACTGGCCTCACATACTACAATATATTCTGGAAAAACAAAATGAGAATGGCTGAAAACAGCTGCAATATCTACGTATGAATTGCAGTCATCAACATACTACTAAGTACTATACTTACTACTAACGGGCACGCAGAGCGCCTAACCCCCACTGGCCCTAAGTCACCCTAACCCCCACTGGCCCTAAATCGCCTAAACCTCACTGGCCCTAAGTCACATAAACCTCACTGGCCCTAAGTCGTCCAATCCCCACTGGCCCTAAGTCATCTAACCCCCACTGGCCCTAAGTCGCCTAACCCCCACTGGCCCTAAGTCGCCTAACCCCCTCTGGCCCTAAGTCACCTAACCCCCTCTGGCCCTAAGTCGCCTAACCAGCTAACCCCCACTGGCCCTAAGTCGCCTAACCCCCACTGGCCCTAAGTCACCCTAACCCCCACTGGCCCTAAGTCACCCTAACCCCCACTGGCCCTAAGTCACCTAACCCCCACTGGCTCTAAGTCACCCTAACCCCCACTGGCCCTAAGTCACCCTAACCCCCACTGGCCCTAAGTCGCCTAATCCTCACTGGCCCTAAGTCACCCTAACCCCCACTGGCCCTAAGTCGCCTAACCCTCACTGGCCCTAAGTCACCCTAACCCCCACTGGCCTAAGTCGCCTAACCCCCACTGGCCCTAAGTCACCTAATCCCACTGGCCCTACATTGCCTAACCAGCTAACCCCCACTGGCCCTAAGTCGCATAACCCCCACTGGCCCTAAGTCACCCTAACCCCCACTGGCCCTAAGTCACCCTAACCCTCACTGGCCCTAAGTCACCCTAACCCCCACTGGCCCTAAGTCGCCTAACCCCCACTGGCCCTAAGTCGCCTAACCCCCACTGGCCCTAAGTCGCCTAACCCCCACTGGCCCTAAGTCACCTAACCCCCACTGGCCCTAAGTCACCTAACCCCCACTGGCCCTAAGTCCCACCTAACCCCCACTGGCCCTAAGTCGCCTAACCCCCACGGCCCCAGTACCCCAACCCCACTGGCCCTAAGTCACCCTAACCCCCACTGGCCCTAAGTCACCCTAACCCCCACTGGCCCTAAGTCACCCTAACCCCACTGGCCTTTAACTTAAGTCACCCTAACCCTCACTGGCCCTAAGTCAACCTAACCCTCACTGGCCCTAAGTCACCCTAACCCCCACTGGCCCTAAGTCACCCTAACCCCCACTGGCCCTAAGTCAACCTAACCCTCACTGGCCCTAAGTCACCCTAACCCTCACTGGCCCTAAGTCACCCTAACCCCCACTGGCCCTAAGTCACCCTAACCCCCACTGGCCCTAAGTCACCCTAACCCCACTGGCCCTAAGTCGCCTAACCGGCTAACCCCCACTGGCCCTAAGTCGTCTAACCCCCACTGGCCCTAAGTCACCTAACCCCCACTGGCCCTAAGTGCTTACAAATTCTTTAAATGTAAGCTATGCATTTTGACAACAAAGATTCAGCACACACAAGACACACACACTCATATATATATATACACACACTTGTATCTCAGGGTATTAGGATCGAAAGAGAAACAATTTTGGAAAGAGAAGGGTTTGCTGCAACTAGGAATTATAAATACAGTGCACGCAAAACGCTCAAACCTCTTCTGCTCCTCTGGACTCCACAACTTGTTGAACGTCGACGACTTTGACTCGTCTTTGAAACGACCACGTACAAAGCCTTCCGCCATTGGGCCTTCGCTGCTTTCTAGACCACCCACCAGGTTTGTCTTCAGACGCTGCAGGTTCTCATCTTGGAAAAAACAAAACAAAACAAAATGTAGAAGAGATTGGCTGCTGTTGTAGCACTTCCCAGCTGAACACTGGGGGTTATCCGCTATGTGCAGTCACACACACACGGACAAATCCATTCCACAGGGAGAGAAGGTTGCATGGGTGACTGTCTTTAAATCCATTCCACAAGGTGAGAAGGTTGCATGGGTGACTGTCTTTAAATCCATTCCACAAGGTGAGAAGGTTGCATGGGTGACTGTCTTTAAATCCATTCCACAGGGAGTAAAAAGAAGGTTGCATGGGTGACTGTCTTTAAACCCATTCCACAGGGAGAGAAGGTTGCATGGGTGACTGTCTTTAAACCCATTCCACAGGGAGAGAAGGTTGCATGGGTGACTGTCTTTAAACCCATTCCACAGGGAGAGAAGGTTGCATGGGTGACTGTCTTTAAATCCATTCCACAGGGAGAGAAGGTTGCATGGGTGACTGTCTTTTTATTACCCCACTATATGGGCAGAGCAGGCCATGTTTGGAGGAATCATCTTCATTTCTGGAGGGGGGATGCTGTTATGCAAAGAGCTTATCACGGCTGAAAACAGCGCCTATGTAGTAACTATGAAGCACATATATAACAACATTTTATTGGTGTAGTTCCTAGTGGGAAGTGCTTGGTGAATCTCCTTGTTGTGGTGGTCTAAAAGTCAACAGAAAGTATCTCATTTTATTGGTGTGCTTGTTGGTGAAAAGTGCTTGGTGAATCTCCTTGTTGTGGTGGTCTAAAAGTCAACAGAAAGTATCTCATTTTATTGGTGTGCTTGTTGGTGAAAAGTGCTTGCTTGGTGAATCTCCTTGTTGTGGTGGTCTAAGAGTAAACAAAAAGTATCTTTCAAAACTGGGAGCAGACCTAGATGAGTGAGATCTTATTCTTCTGCATTCCTCTTTTCAAGGAGAAAGTACTGTTGTTGTTTTTAAAAGACAAACTGCATGTGTGACCATTTATTTGCCCCTGCAGGCAAATTCCATCTTCAAGGGCTGATCTAGTGAGTGCTATATTTTTATCTGTCCAAATGGTAGACACATGCCATGTCAATATATGTGTGTATATATGTGTGCGTGTGTGTGTGTGTGTGTGTGTGTGTGTGTGTGTGTGTGTGGTGTGTGTTGTGTGTGTGCATGTGTGTGTTGTGTATGTGTGTGTTGTGTGTGTGCGTGTGTGTGTTGGGGCAGGTTGTGTAGAGAGACTGATTTGCTGGATCCTAACGCTTACACAGCGCAACCATGAACAGGATCGTAACTTTTCATTGGATCCAGAAGACAAAGCTTAGCTCGGCAAATAATACAACTTCCCAGCAGCACGAACATTTTAAAAACGTTTTTTTAACACACCTTCTGCGGCTTCGTTCCCCTGACGTTTGAGTCTTGCCGACTGGCGGTGAGTTCCAAAGGCAGCAAAGTCAACATTGCTGGTGTATTTTTCCCAGTCAATCGCTGGCAGAGGAGCCAGTTTCTGTGGACCTGGCAGCTTTAGACCCACGTCCACACCTCTCTGAAGTTTGTCCACAAAGCCAATTGGATCCTGCAACACCTGACACAAAAGAGCCAACACATCCACACCCCTCTGAAATTTGTCCACAAAGCCAATTGGATCCTGCAACACCTGACACAAAAGAGCCTACACATCCACACCCCTCTGAAGTTTGTTCAAAAAGCTGATTGGATCCTGCAACACCCGATACAAAAGAGCTAACACTGTTTTGTATATATTTTTCATGAGAACAATTGCTGAGCGACTCATCTCGAGATGAGCCCTAAGTGCTTCACAACGGCAACTACAGTGCTATTGTAGATTTGTACTCTGCTTCAAGGCTGACCCACTGCACTCTAGTTGTGTGCGACTGAATGAGTGACAGTAGCTTTACACAGCACGTTTGAATATCCACCACAGTGGTTGCAGCACCGTTTAGTTTACTTGTTACGTGGCTCTGCAGATGTGGCTCATAATCAGTTGCTGAATTTGTTGATCTCAGATGAAACATTTTATTGAAGCATACCTACAAAATTAAAAAAATCAAAAATTGATGTGCCCAAGTAGATATTGCTTATGCCTGCCCCCCCCCCCCCCCCCCCCCCCCTTCCCCAAGCCAATATTTCTAAAGAAGTTTTGTTGTTGTTGTTGTTGCAATGTTGCTGTTGTAACCAGAGATTACAAACGGTCTCTATGTCTACCCTCAAGTCTAATACTAAACACTAGTATTAGTGTTTCCATAATACTATGAATACAATGTCATTACCAAGGGTCACAAACGGTCTCTATGTCTACCCTCAAGTCTAATACTAAACACTAGTATTAGTGTTTCCATAATACTATTAATACAATGTCATAACCAGGGATCACAAACGTTCTCTATGTCTACCCTCAAGTCTAATACTAAACACTAGTATTAGTGTTTCCATAATACTATTAATACACTGTCATAACCAAGGGTCACAGTCTCCATGTCAACGCTCAAGTTATGTGACTGAATAAAAATGTGTTTCCATAATACTATTGTACAATATAATAATAGTATATATAATTTTGTTTGAATTTCTTGACTGATGTCTGATAGTGATACTGAACTATATTATTAAAAAAATATATATATATATATATACATATATATATACGTGTTACCATGCCAGTTCGTACTTTTTCCTGTGCATCATGCAAAAGTTCCAGATCCTTTAAAGCCTTGGATCTTTGTGCCTCAAGCACACATATGGTGCGAAGTAGACGATGGTAGTCTGGGTTCCCTTTCAATGCCACATGGTCAGATTCAAAGCAGTAAGGATCACCAACTGTTTCATCCACGGAGTCAAAACAGGGAGAATCTGCCATATCAGATTGATCATCCATTCTTCCTGAACACACACAAGTAAAGCATTATTATTATAGGGACATATTCACATCACAAGTAAATAATAAATGAATGCACACAGTCACAAGGCTACCCCCGTATCAGATTGATTGTCCATTCCTCCTGAACACACACAAGCATTATTATTATATGGACAGATTCATGTCAGAAATAAATGATAAATGGATGCACATAGTCACAAGGCTACCCCCCCCCCCCCCCCCCCCCCCCGCACACACACTCAAGCTCTCTCCCCACATGCAAACCACCACATCAAGTACACGAGAAGCATCAGAGTTCAAACACTTGAACTCTGTATGGTTAGTTTTTGTTACTCTTCTTCTTCCACACAATAGTGTCCAACTTCAATAGTTTGAAGACTGACACTTTTAGTGCCTGTTCATGTGGGGTTATTTGTTGTTTCCATGACCACAAACTCTGATATGGACTACATGATCTTTAGCATGCATGTGTGTGCGACATGTCATCTTTAGCGTGCATGTGCATGTATATTGTACATATACAAATTATAATACATGTACACATTGGGGACCTCGGTTTATCATCTCATCCGAATGACCTCTGCACAGAAATACGTACATACAGGAGGGCACAAAGCCAAGCTAATGCTCCCTGTCAACACTGATGCATGTGTTGACCATGCTCGATCAGTCATGCTTAACTTGGCTTTTGAGAGCAAGTGCTCTGTTCAGCACCATTGACTGTATATTTTATGTTTATATAGTGTATCACTGTGTTTCCCCAAATGTGAGCCAGTTTGGCCTAGCGGTATGGCATTAGGCTGGTAAGCAGTAGGACCTTGGTTCGAATCTTCTTCAGCTCTCTTCCCTTCAAAGGTTCTGGTCTGTGGACATTGTCTTGTTACTTTGTCCCTCACAATTAATGAAACATTAAAATGGCTCTCATCGCTGCCCACCTTAATGCAGGAGTCATTCTGGTGGCGACAGTGTAGCGATAGGTAATATAATCTCTCCCTTCCCCCACCTCCATACCTCTTCCCCCCATCCTAATAACTTGAATAAGCCTTATGGTTTCTGCGGACATTAAGCACCATGTTTACTTTCTCTACTTTCCCCCAAGATCCCTGTTGGAGGTTTGCAACTGGGGTTGGCGGTGCTACAGGTCACATTGACAGGGAGGAAGGAGGCGGGGTGATGCGGGAGGGGGTATGCCGCTAGGCTACGCACTGTGCTATCAGTATGTGAGCCATTTTTTGGGGGCGCTGGGGCAAAGTCACAACGTAGTGGCCATTAGACACAACTTTTGAATATGAAGACAGCCAATGCGGAGTCCCGAAGCCGGACCCAGGTAAGTAAGTAAACATGGTGCTTAACAAGGACCCAGGTCCATACTAATACTAGTAATAGTAATACAGCATTTTCACCTGAATTTACAAACTGTTAAACACTTGTACTAGTTTCAGGTACCGTGATGGTTCAGAAGTAAATGTCAACCAACGCTCACAAACATAGTCACTAACACGGTTAATGGCCCCAAAACAAAAAAAATACCAAAAAAAACTGAGGTAGATTTTGGTTTTGGTTCATGGACTGGGACCAAAAAACAACAAAACAAAAAATGAGACGCGGTTACAGTATTGCCGGAAGTACATGACTACACAAATCAACCTTTCCGCCTTACACAATGGTAAATGCTTGTGGTTGCATCATCCGCACGTTGGTTGGTTTTTAAACATACTTTGCAGCCACTGACTTATTATGAAACAGATATGTCTTACGACATTGAAAAACGTGCAGGTGCGTCAACACACACGTGTAGAGGATTATTAAGCAGTTACTTCCCTTGGGCGATAAACTGCACTTGTGGGGCCTTGAAAAGGATGTAAGGTGTATTTGTTTGGCAGAGTTTCAACATAAGACTGATAATTTTGCCCATAATTGATCCCATTACACTAGAATGTAACTGGAAAATGTCGATTTAGTAACAATAATAAATCTTAATCAATAATCGCATTAAAATTACTTTTGGTGGGACGTAACATATACTTTGTTAACCCCCACTGAAAAATGCTTCGCGGAAACACGCAATCGAGGTTTTGCTTATGCTGGCAGATGGAAAAATCGGTCAGACGCCATATTTAATTCTCCTCCTGTTCGTTTTTCCTTCGTAAGTGCATCGCCTTATGCAATCTTTGTCTCAGGCGCTATCAATTGTTTGTTTCTCTGTTGTTTCGTTGTTGGGGGTCGGGGAACTGTGAAGGACGGCTTGCTGTCACAAGGTCATGGCCGGGGGTGCAACTCCGAACTCCAAAACCCTGGACAGCAAGCTGCTAATTTTCATCACATCAAAACAGCACTTTTGTAGCCTGTTCGCTACAGGTGTCATAACTTGCCAGCAGTAAGTATTCACGACGTGTTATTTCGTGTCATGACTTTCATCAGTACCGTTTTGATCGACATGCGAGTCTTGATCGCCTTTGTTTTCAAACAGCAGCCTACCATGTGCCATCGAGGTGGCCTTCACCGCGGCCAAAATTCTCTCGCTTCCTTGTTTCACATCAGATTCAAGAAGACAAAATTTTCGAATCATGTTGTCACGTTCACACTGGAATGAGTCACGGTTCTGAAGTGCATAAGCAAACGGGCATTCAAGAACATTAAGAAGTTGGCTTCATGTTGTTTTTCTTGTTTATTGGTCGAAGACGGGTGGTGGTTGTTGATCTGGGACTACTGGGGGCTCGACCTTGAGACCTTGACACCGGGCAGGGGCAATTTGGCTGTCAAAGTGCTCGGGGATCTCAACTAGGTCTTCGGGCCAACTACGAACATGTCTAAAGAGGGGCCATATTGTACAAGTAGTTTTTAAAATCGCTGCATCTGCTCAGAACCGAAACGAACATTTAGGAACTTTTGCGTCTTTAGCAAAGCCTGTTGTTGCTTTGAAGCGTGATTTCAGGAATATTTGTGATGACGAAATACAAGTTGACAGTCGTGTTCATCTCCCGCCCACAAAATTTTGATTCTCTCTTCACTCTCTCTCTATATCTCTCTCTCTGACTCTAACACCCACGCAACACACCCAACACAACACACAACAACTCACGAGTCATTGTTTAACTTTGAAGACGGTTGTTGTTGCTCCCAAACCTGGAACGAACTCGGCTCATTCTCTGGATAATAGTTCGACATCCTGAGAGGCATTTAATTGTTCTGTTACTTGCTAACTTAACATTACCAAACTAATTTCAGTTTAAAGAACCCCATTGAACCAATGAAAGTATAGAATTTTGCGTCTTTAGCAAAGCCTGTTGTTGCTTTGAAGCGTGATTTCAGGAATATTTGTGATGACGAAATACAAGTTGACAGTCGTGTTCATCTCCCGCCCAAAATATTTTGTTGTTTTTACTTCTCTCTCTCTCTCTCTCTCTCTCTCTCTCTCTCTCTCTCTCTCTCACACACACACACACACACACACACACACACACACACACACACACAGAGTCATATTTATAACTTTGCAATGACGAGTTATGCTGTTTAGCGTACACCAAACACTGGAACGAACGAATAAAACGGCATGCATTCTCTGGATAAGAATAGATTCAGACATCCTGAGAGGCATTTAATTGTTCTGTTACTGATAGCATAACAATTAACATTACCAAACTAATTTCAGTTTACAAGAGGATCATTGAACAATGAAAGTGCATAGATAGTTATCAATGCAGTTTGCAATTTTCTGAATGACAGCTTTTCAACAACTCATAAATATTGAATTAGTGAGTATTATTCATTTATTGTTTGAAATGACCATCAACACAAAGACAGTTGTTTTTTCTAGTGCTGGGCAAAGTCAAGTAACACCTGATGGAATATAGCGACAAACATTTTGTGGCTAGTTACAGGCTGTGCAATAATAATGCATTGTGGGTGTTATTGTGTGAGACAGCAAAGTACAACACCCGGAGTGAAGTCCACACTTTTATCTTTAGGGTGTTAAACCAAGTCAGCACAAAGAATTTGTCATGACGCTTCACAGCTGTTTTTGTTTTTAACTCCCCCCACCCTCTCCCCTTTTATTTTTTGTTTATTTTAATCTCCCCCTCTTGAATTAAGTCTTATGAACTTATGAAGCACTTTAAATAGCATGTTGTCAATATGATATTGATAATCATTTGCCTTGGTGACAAAGTGCACACATTATATACAGATAAATTAATTACTTAGAGTTAGACTCCTTTTTTCACTGTTCTTGTTGGGGGGGGGGGGGGGGGGGGGGGGGAGAGACAACAACAAAGGAACAGAAACAAGAACACTGTTTCCTGCTTGCAATCTTTCCAGAATTTTGCACACTGTTTGCTGTGTCCCTTAAACAGGTGTTTATTCTTTAATATTATTTTTGTGGTTTCAGTCTTTTACAGGTTTATTCAAGATGTAAATATGTTAGACTTAGAGACTGCAGTTGCAGTGCCAGTGGGCAAAGAATTAATTCTTGAAACAGAGCCTTTTAAGGGAAAAAAAGGCGTCAGTTCCTTGTTTTGTCTGATTTCAGATATGAGTGTCTCAAGTGATCTGGGAATTTCCCCAGTCTTGCTGCAAGCAATATCATCCTTGACATCATCGGAGGGTCGTTCGGAGAAGGTCAGCATCAAGCAAGAGCGCCGGACGATGGACCGGCGACAGACCAACAGCAAGGTGGTCAGCCACCTTCTGCAAGGCATGAACGAACCCGTGTCCGGGCTCCTCCCTGCCTCCTCAGCCAACGACGCCAACCTGGAATCCGACAGAGACAAAGTGGCCACCCCGAAACAAGAAGAAGTCACCCTAAATGCCGCGATTCAGGAGCGACTGGCTTCGCACATTGTCATGAACCAGGGAAGAGTCCTCACAGCTTCGTCCGTGGGAGGCTCTCCCTCTGCAGCGGATGTGAGCATGGTGAACGTTCTGACGGCACTGGCCTCCCAGCACATGAGGGCCAACATCAAGCAAGAAGAGACTGACTCTTTCTCCCCAGTCGTTGGCACCACCATCACAACCACCACGGCAGCTGCGGCGGATGTGGTGGTGCGGTCCGGCAGTGACAACTTGGACGAGCGCCCACAGCCCCAGATTATCATTTACTACAACAACGAGTCCGGGTCTGTCCCGTCCCCGGGCAATGATGTGATTGTGGGGGAGCTGGAGGGGGATGGGGTTCAGGGGTCAGTGCAGAACTACCGTGTGGTGATGCATCATGGGGAAGCGGCCGGCGCCAGGGTGACAGCGGTGTCAGAGCCGTCCATGCAGCAGATGGTGTCGGAGGCGGCCGTAGCGGCAGCGGCTGCCAGCACCAGCCCTGGAACCTTTGTCGCAGCTGACTCCAACTGCACTGAAGCTGGGCTGTCTGGGATATGCCCTATTTGTGGGGACAAATTATCAGGTACAGACAACGGCATCAGATCAGTGTTTGTAATTATGTCATGACAAGTTTCATGGCATAAAATACAAATACACTACAAATGACAAGTTTCATGGCATAAAATACAAATACACCACAAATGACAAGTTCCATGGCATAAAATACAAATACGCTACAAGTTTTGTGTGTAGTTTTTACTGAATATTTCAAAGTTGTTAGTGTTTTTTTTTAACAGTGTCACTGGCTCTGTGTACAGATTAAAAGAGATTTGGTAAGCCCTCTTTTTTCACATGATACTTTGATTTCATTTTGGTAATGAATTTGATTAATGGAAATATATTTTAACAGTGTTTATTTATTTTTTATTTATTTTATTACTGTATAAGTATATTAATTATTATTATTAGTTAGCTACATAAATTATTAAATAGGATACTATTAATAACATCCTAATATTATCCTCTATAACTATAGCAAATTGTCTCATCTTGGTTCTTACTGTTTTATTTAGCTGCTATCTAACTATGACTTGTATGAGTCTATGTAATGTATTGATGTAATGGTGGTGTCCAGTACATATTTATATAATATATATATAAATGTAATTGTAACGTATCCAGTATCACAGAATCTGGGAGCCCTTTCACAAAACTAGGTAGTGTATGCACTATGAGTATGAGTCTGTGTCTAAATATCTAAATTTTAAGGGTCATGTGTTGCATCCATTTACATGCTAGCAAAAGTTGTGGAAAAAAGCCTTCCACAGTTTTACTTCAAGAACAGGTTACTCCAGGTGCATCCTTGTTAGATACCTTGTCCACGGAAAAGGTCGGGTTAAGTTTTTCCAGTTATTTTTAGATCATGATCCAAATTTGCCCAGACTGTCACTGTGCCATGGGCATGGGTGTGGTCTATGGTTTCCTTTGTGTTCATTAATAAATGTTTGATTAATGATAATAATATATTGGAAAAACTATATTATTTATAAAAAGAACCCATTCTCCGTCCTTAGGGTGTGACATGACATTCTTAGCAGTGTCTCCAATGCATTCTTTTATTGGGTCAAGTTTCCAAAATGAACTATGAACAAAATGAACTGGTTTTACTTTCTTCAGGACTTTTATGGGTAGGACAAGGAAGTTGTACCAGCAGTTTAGCTTCTGAAGCAATAACAGCAAAAGACTAAAGTCAGTTGATCATGACCTAGTTGAACTTTTTTTTTGGCAGGGAAATGGTTTCCGAGCTTTCTGTTTGAACTTTGATCAGTGATGTGTGATGGTGTTGTATCTTTTCTGATCAGTTGTGTCGGCCAAGAGTATTTTCTCATGCAAGCAGAGTCTGCCATCGAGACGGTGGTTTTCTTTCGTTAGTATCGGGCTGATATCCTCTCACCATTATGTGCCGGTGGTCATTGATGAGCTACTCAGGTAGCGAAACACGTGTCTGACCTAGGCAACCAACATAATAATAGTCCCCAACCAGGATAAGATTTTTGATAACTCCTCTGCTCTCCGCTTGACGTTGTGGGCCAAAAATTGGATTCGGCTCCAGGGGTGACGGATGCACCCAAAAGGGTCTTTATGAAGGGAGTAGGAGTCTAGACTTTCTGTCTCTCACTGCCTTCCCTTCCCCCCCCCCCCTTTCTGTCTCTCGCTGCCTTCTCTCCCCCTCCCCCCCTCCCCCCGCCTCCCCCTTCAGATTTACTTTGTTTAAGGTCTTCCAGATCTAAATATAATGCCTTAATAATTAATTACTTGCTTACAAGTTTTTGTCTACACTTAAGTTCAGCCTAAAAGTAAAATTATGACCTGTTGTGAATAAAGTAGAGCTTTTCAAGGTTCGCAATGAATCAGGAAATGTCACGAATGTGTTGTAGTAATAATGCATAACTGTTATTACTAATATTAGTTAACTGTAAGTTAGTATAACTTAGTATTTATTAGTATATTACTGTAACAGTGTCAGTTTGTTTTTATAATACATCAGTACATGTGTGTAGCCTCTACAGTCTGTGTGTGTTCTCTGTCCTCCAGGTTACCACTATGGTGTGTTCACATGTGAAAGTTGCAAAGGGTTCTTCAAGCGCACGGTACAGAACAAAAAGACATTCATGTGTCACAAACAGAATGACTGTGAAATCAATGTCTACAACAGAAAGAAGTGCCCAGCTTGTCGCTTTGCCAAGTGCATATCAGTCGGCATGAGATTAGAAGGTCAGTGCAAGGTATCTCATTATTGCATGCATGTCTGCTTGCAGTATTTTGTAGTTGATCGTTTTATTTGTTTATTTGTGTGCAGCGTTGCCTTTGGAAAGGAATGCTGCACTTTAGCTTAGAATTTGTCTTTTGTGAACACGTCATTGTACACAATTTTTATGACCTAAATGTATTTTTTACCTACCAGGACATGTAATGTGTAAGCCTATCCAGTTTGGTGGGTGGTTTACATTATAATAATATTTAATCACTCAGGGACAGAGAAGGAAACAACCATCGATTATTCAGTAATAAACACTATTTTTTAACAAGTCGAGGAATCCTGAAATTGGAAAGGTCATGATAATATAAATTTGCTATTCAATCAAAAGTAAAACTCAGGCTTCTGTTTGCTTGCTACTCTCACAAACTTAGTATAATTTTGTCTGAGACACACAGACTGACACAGAGAGAGAGACAGTATGTGTGTGTGATGAAATTAGCATATATTATATGTATTATATATATTATATATCCTTATGTCTTTGAAAACGCTTTAGGCTGTTATGAGATGGGGTGCCATAAAATGATAAATAATCTATTATCATTATTATTATTATCTCCACTCCCCCCCCCCGGTTTTCTTTTCAGCTTTTTACTTTGTTTCCTTCACTAACACTAGTAACAGTTCAACAAACTTTGCTGAATTAAAATATCATGATCTTGACTGTAGTTACAGTCTGTGAATATGCAAATGTTTGCCATTTGCATACTCCTAATCCTATGTATACATTACGTCCATGTGTACAAAAGTGTGTACATAACAGAATCGATCCCGCAGACAGTCCGCTGTCAGTAATGTGTCCGTTACCTTCGCAGCAATCCGACAGGACAGAACACGCGGTGGGCGCAGCTCCTACGAGGGTTGCTCGCCGCACGGCAAACCGAGGCCTTCCCCGGTTCAGCGGAAGCTGAAGCGGCCCACCAGCGTTGGGTCCAGCGAGGAAGATTCCAAAGCCGGGGTGGTGGCGGCACAGCCAGGGGCGGAGGTGATGCAGCCCGGAGAGGAGGGAAAGAGTCATCGACAGCTGGTCGCAATCCTCAACCACTCCAACAGACACGGCCAGCAGGTCACTGAGCTTAGTTTGTTTTGGGGGGTCTGCGGAAAATCTCTTATTTTTTCCTTCTTTTGTCTTTTTGGGTCTGGAAAATCGTATTTGTTCTCTTTCTCTATGATATGATGAAATGAGCGTATCGTTATGTCTTTGTACCGCTCTGGGCTCTTACGAGATGGGGCACCATAAATAATCTGTTATTGTTAATATTATTATTATTATTATTATTAAAAAGGGAACTGAAATAAAGCAGCATCACAGGCCCTATCATTAAATACTGTGTTCCTTCCACAGTCTTATTGTGGATTTGCACTGGTTGCCAGTAGAACACAGAATAGAATACAAGATTGCTACAATCTGCCACAGCGTGATCATTTGCACTGCTCCTCCTTCCCTGTCTGACCTCCCTGAACCATACATCCCAACCCCACTCTCCACTCCTCTGCTGATAATCGCATATTTCGTATTCCAAACAGACGCAAGAAATTTCAAGGACAGCACGCGCTTTCTTTCATTGGTCCCTCCGTCTGGAACACTCTCCCTTTCTGTGTGCGACATGCTCAGACTTTGTCTTCCTTCAAGTCACAGCTCAAGACTGACCAGTCTTTTGTCTGTTTTATACTCACACCCAACTGTCTCCAGCCTGCCTCCAGTAAATCTGTATGTATACTCCTCTCTTCACACTGTCTCCAGCCTGCCTCCAGTAAATATGTGTGTATACTCCTCTCTTCACACTGTCTCCAGTAAATATGTATGTAAACTCCTCTCTTCACACTGTCTCCACCTGCCTCCAGTAAATATGTGTGTATACTCCTCTCTTCACACTGTCTCCAGTAAATATGTATGTAAACTCCTCTCTTCACACTGTCTCCAGTAAATATGTATGTAAACTCCTCTCTTCACACTGTCTCCAGTAAATATGTATGTAAACTCCTCTCTTCACACTGTCTCCAGTAAATATGTATGTAAACTCCTCTCTTCACACTGTCTCCAGCCTGCCTCCAGTAAATATGTGTGTATACTCCTCTCTTCACACTGTCTCCAGTAAATATGTATGTAAACTCCTCTCTTCACACTGTCTCCAGTAAATATGTGTGTAACTCCTCTCTTCACACTGTCTCCAGTAAATATGTATGTAAACTCCTCTCTTCACACTGTCTCCAGCCTGCCTCCAGTAAATATGTGTGTATACTCCTCTCTTCACACTGTCTCCAGTAAATATGTATGTAACTCCTCTCTTCACACTGTCTCCGCCTGCCTCAGTAAATAGTGCTCCTCTCTTCATGTCTGTGCCTCGTCTTCCCTGTCTCGTCTGCCTCTTCTCTCTCTCTCTCGTCTGTCTGTCTCTCTCTCTCTCTCTCGCTCTCTCTCTCTCCCTCTCTCTCTCTCTCTCTGTATATATATAGTGTGTGTCACTGTGTGTGTGTGTGTGTGTGTGTGTGTGTGTGTGTGTGTGTGTGTCTGTGTGTCACTGTGTGTCACTGTGTGTCACTGAGTGTGTTTGTGCATGTGTGCATGCATACATGTATGTGTGTGTCTATAATGGGAGAGGGGTAGGGGGTCAGTGTTTGATGACAGATTTGTGGACGTTAATATTGTGTGTTTTGATGTCGGTTGTTTGAACTTGAGTGTAAAATGTATGTGCCTAGGGCTCATTTGAGAAAGGGCACTCTAGGACCCCCACTGGTATTAGCATTATCTGAGACTTGCACTGTTGTGGAGGTGATTTTGGTGGTCAGATGCATGGAGATAAAAGTTTTCCTTCAGTGGTGTAGCCAGAGCCCAGGAGAGATCAAGAGAGGGAGGTGCAGCTGGGTTCTCATAGCTGGATGGATTGTCTTGTTGCTGAGTTGGTCCTCAACAGCTGGTCTTTCAGTTTCAGACTCTGTCTTTGTGATGTTGTTCTACACAGCTGCTGAAACAGCAATTAGCAGAGTACGCAAGTTGCTTCGCACTGGCGGGGTCCCCACCTCCTTAACATTGTTGTTCTGGTGGTGGCCAGTGGTGTCTTTGGTCTTTCTGGGTTGGAGCACAGGGACGAGCTATTCATGGGTACCTGACCCCACCCTCCTCCCTCCCCTGTCCCGTCCCACATCCCTAATAAGCTGTAAGTGGCTTCTGTGGGCGTAAAGCAACATGCTAGAGGCAGTGTAACCAATTATGGCAGAGTTTGGAGGAAGAAGAGTGTCTGATACAGTGATAGCAGTGCTTGAGAGTGTGGTACAAACGATGGGGCAGGGTGGGGGTGGGGGTCCCAAATGATGGAACAGTAAAGTGTACAAAAACCAAATGTGTGCAGGTGCCTGACGACAAAGGTCAGCGGGTCCCGGAGCTGTTGACGGACATCATGAACCTGGAGGCCCTGCTTGCGGATGACGACATCCCCCAGGAGGGGGCCGGGGGGGACCCTTCTGATGAGCAGGTGTTTTACAACTACCTCATGCAGCTCACGGAGCTCCGCCTTTACAAGCTGGTGCGCTGGGCCAGGAACCTGCCGCAGTTTGGTGCAATATCGGTGAGTCTCGTGGATAGGTTTCTCGTGTGCACGAGGGAAACTTAACAATAATGATAAAGGAAGCCTTTGTAAAGTGCAAAATCTTGTCCATAGAGACTGTTCTAAGCACATGCACGCACACGCAGGCCTGCACGTGAACACGCACACACACACACACACACACACGCGCGCGCGCGCGCGCGCCCACACACGCGTGCGCACACATGAGCATTCCGACCTTGAAACCTAAGGGCTTTGGTTAACAGTCGTCCTCTGTTCAGGCTCCCCTTGTCTGGGACAGCCTGCCTGCCTGCCTGCCTGCTCACATCTGACACGGCAGTTCTCTCTCACAGTTCGTAACTTCTCTTGAAACCTTTCTCTTTACTTTCTGCCCACTCTGAGTCTGAGCTACTCTGCTCTCACAGGCATTTGATGCTGTCCCGGATCTTTTTTTGATTTTATTTTTTTGCTGCTGCTATCTTCACTGGCTGACCAGTGATTATGGGGTGTGGGAGGTGGGGGGGGGAGGGGGGGGGCTGGGGAAGATCGAGGGAAGTGAGGGGTTGCAAGACTCTGTGTGTGTGTGTGTGTGTGTGTGTGTGTGTGTACACATGTTTGTGTGTGGATGTGGGCGGAGAGTGAGGAGTAAAGTGAGATATGTAACGCACTATTAATTTAGGGTGTGTATTGTTGTAACATTTCATGTTTAGCACTTTTGAGCCTCACATATGTATCGTCATAGAGGGAATTTGCGCATTAGAAATGCATTTATTGTTATTACTATTATGCATCATTACATGACTGTGTAAAAGTTGCGTTGGAATTAGCTGGTGGCATCAAACAGCATCAAAGCCGGAGGTTAACTGTGGATGGGCTTATTCATGTCCAGTGAACATCCTCCCAGAGAGGAAGTTTTCTTCCTCCGCAGTCGTTATTATGTCTGGCAAATGGCGTCAGATAAAATGACATTACAAAATGAATTGGATGATGAATTACAACAAAATGACACCAGATTTCTTCCCTGCATAATAAATGAGGTCAGGGCCTGGCTACATCACCCAGACTATGCACAGCCTAACTTGCGATGTAACTTCAGTGAAGAAAAGCCATGGCAATGCCCCGGTGAAGTGGTCAACATTGCTTTGCTAAGCGACTTCATGGTATACTCCAGATTCCTCGTACCAGACTCTCCGCTGTTGGTTCCTGCATCTCTCCATTGTTGGTTCCCGCATCTTTTCTGTCTTTGGTCCTCTACATGGAATGACCTTCTCCTTCTTCTCCGACAGAAACCCTCTCTGGACTCATTCAAGTCAAACCTCAAAACAGTTCTTTTCCCAACACTACAGACCTGCCATGTGTTCCATTCTATGTTGCTGTCTTCATGAAATTCATCTGTCTCAAGTCTCCGTTTGCTGCCTGTTTTAAGTTGTGTGTAAATTAACTTTTGTATAGTCAGTATGTTCATGTGCATGTGTGTATGTGTGTACATGTGTGCATGTGTGAATTGTCTCTACAGACAAGATTTTGCACTTTATACATATTTTAATGAGTATTATATTAAGAACAGCCTTAACAGTCCTTATGGATCAATGACTTTCTGCTCCACAGACAGATGACCAGATCATACTCCTCCAGAACTGCTGGTCGGACTTGCTGGCGCTTGGCGTGTGCTGGCGCTCGATCGGAACACCCAATGTTCTGAGCATCTCAACCACACGATCCATATCGCTGCAGCAAGCGGAGGCCTTGGGGTTTGGGGATGTGGTGGGGCGCCTCCTCAGCATAACGCAGAGTCTCCAGAGGCTTCATGTGGACCAGTATGAGTACGTGGCCTTGAAAGTGCTGCTGCTCATCACGCCCGGTGAGTCAGTTTGAAACGCGCCCTTTCGGTTTCACTCTGCACGCAGGTATTTCACTTGTTGTGGCAAGCTGTTTAATTTCCTCTTGTTGTTATTGATGTTGTTATATTTTTTTGTTTTTGTTTTGTTTTGAAGGGGGTTAATTTGTTTTCTCTGGGTTTTGACATTTTTGTTTCTTAACACTCAACACTTTAGCATGTTTTTTGCATTCATTTTGTATAGATTACAATTCTGTTTTTCAGACGTGAAAGGGTTGAAAGAACCCAGCAAGATTCACGAGTATCAGGAGAAGCTGTCCGAAGCCTTGCTGGAGTACACAGGCAGCCACTACGTACAGATGCCCAACAAATTTGGCGAGATGCTTCTCCGCTTACCGGAGCTGGCACGCATTTCCTTCCTGGCCAAGGAAATTCTCTTGCTGGCGCTGCCGCCATCCTCAACGTCGTGTGGACTTTTGGTGGAACTGTTGAAAGGAGAGAATGCCGTCAAAGACTAGGCATTGAAAGCAAATGGTGTGTTGGTGTCTGTGGTTTGGCGAGAGAGTATAGGAATATTTTGTATGCGTAAGAGACTGTTTTTGTTGATGCTTTTGCTTGAAGTACTGGGTGGGGGGCGGGTAGAGATGTCTTTGTATAGTCGGGAAAAAATCTGAACAGGCAAGGTACTGAAAATCAGATGTGAGATGAAAAAGATGGAATCTTTTCTATACCCAGCTTATGGATTGTTTCTCAGCTTTTGGGGAAAATAATCTTGCTGCACAATCATTGATTGATAACAAAAGTCACATTGTACAACTATGAGTACAACAGAGTGTGTGTGTGGGGGGTCTCTGTAATTATTTATGCATCTTTTCTGTTACAGTTGGAATCCATGTGTGTGTGTGTATGTGTGTGCGTGTGTGTGCATGTGTGTGTGTGTGTGTGTGTGTGTTAGGGTGAGAGAAAGGGACAGGGGAATTGGACGTGGACTTGCACTGTTTTATTGGCCAAGATGATGGCTTATGGAAAACAGAAGTAAAAATTACGCTTTGTGTTGCATTGCTGTGTTCATCGTCTGGGCCCAAGCATGAGAAAGAATGGGGGCACTGCAGACAGAATACAGATGCCATTATCATCCTTTGACATTGAAAAAATGCATGTTTTGTCAGGGAACATTGTTTATTTGACATCATACTTTGACTACCTCTTTAGTGTTTTGATTAATCAGTGGAAGATTGGCGTGCCACAATCACCCGCTGTGAAAAAGGTGACGTCTCTGTGGTCCAACGCGTCTTGGAAGGTTGTGGTATTTGCTGGTCCAAATGCTCTGACAAGAGGCTAGAGCAGTAGAGAGGCAGAGTCTGCCTAAATTGTTAAAATGTGTGGGTGGGGCGGGGATGTACACATCAGACTTACCAGAAATCTTCAAGTTTATTTGACAGAGCCTCCGCTAGACCGGCATATGCCAGTTTTTACCGGTAAATGTCTCCCCAGTACCGGTAAAAAATATAGTGGCCGGTACCAAGTACCGGCTGAAACTGAGCATTTTGTGTGACTTGCTAGAGATCATACTCTGTGCCCAGGGTCCTGAAGCAAGTGGAAACTCCCGCGAAACAAGATCACTTCTGGTGATGTTCAGCAAGCAAAACAGTGAACGTGAAAACTTTCACTGCCATTGGCAACAAAACTGAGTTTGATTACAGTCTGTAAAGGGTGACTCGTCAGTACACGATCGATTGTTTTTCCCACATCAGCACTGAAGAATGTGCACGTCGTTACTTGGAAACTAGATCTAGATCAAACGTCAGTGGCACCTACACACGCTGAAAAACATTGATAAAACTAACTTTTTCAATGGAAAGACTGTACCGGTTGACAGGGTTGGTACCGGAATATTTCTTTGTTGCCGGTACTGCGTACCGATAGTCTCAACAGTCTAGCGGAGGCTCTGTTTGAGTAAATATATAATGGGATGTTCACCATTCAAAGGATTGAGCTTAAGTGATTCTGGGAAGCCTGGACTGGATGGTCAACATCCACCTTCGAAAACTCATGTGGGTCGACTTCCCTGGACGTGTCAGAGTGAAGGGAAATGACCAAGCAGATAGACTGGCGGGCAAAGCAACCCTCACAAGTGGCTTGCTTCTTGGAAGATCTGAAGTGTCGAGAAGCTTGAGACACTACCTGCGGGCACAAAGCCAAGGACATCACACTGTCGATCGCCTGGAGGAGAGAGGCGTGGAAAGAGGAAGTGCTGGACGATCTTCCTTGAAAGGACGAGAGAGGGCCATCGTCAGTCAGACGAACATTGGAACCGTTTCAAAGGCAACGCTGGGGAAACTTCTGAGAGACGGGATGGAGCGCGTATGGGCCTTTCCGAGCGCATAGATACCATCTTGAACTGAACTGATTCTGCCAAGTTATAGAAACTATGTAAAAGGATGTTGTGCCTTTAAAGGAGAATGAGAGCAAAGGGGCATCGCAGGCCTATCAATAGTAACGAAATGAAAATCTTAAAAAAACAGACACACAACAGTTTCACTGAATTTCTGCCTTTGGTCGTTAAAAATCCACTTTAAAAAGTCATGAAAACATTACCTTGAGTGCGTGTTTCACTGAATTTCTGGCCTTGTTTGTTAAAAATCCACTTTAAAGGGTCATGAAAACATGACCTTGAGTGTGTGCTTCACTGGATTTTAAAAATCCACTTTAAAAAGTTGTGAAAACATGACCTTGAGTGCTGCCATCAGTCAGTATCAATCAGTGATCAGAAATGAGTGGCAAAATACATTATGAGCTTTTTTGTGTGTTTTTTATACATCCTCCCCCCTCCCCCCCCACCCCCCTTAACACCGCTAGCATTCTAAAAGAAGATCGAAACACATAAAAGGTTCATAAGAGCGTGGTTTATTAGGATAAAACACAACATGTACGTTTTTGAGGTAATCTCCTTCGTCAAGCTACAAAACACTGAAACAACAGTTAAATGATTAGCCCCTATGTGGTTGACTGGGATCTAAGCACAAACAAACTGACTAGCTTTTAAAGGTAGAGCAAGTTGAAGTCCATTCTGTACCTTTTCTTTGTGCTCCTCATTTTCTGAAGTCGCTGATGCCTGCCTGCCATCTCGTGTTTTGGACACATTGTTTTTGTTAGCTTCTTTCAGCTATGCGTAATATTGGCATTTTCCTGGCATGACCCTTTAGGGAGGCTTCCTTTATGCAAAGAACCTTCAAGAACAACTTGTTTGATATTCTCCCCCCTCTCCCCCCCCACCCCCTACTCCAAGCATCGCTTTCCGGCACCTTCCTCCAAACTCTGCTAGATTTAGTTACACCACTGAAGGGGCACTCTTTATCTCCGTGCAGCTGTCCACCGACGCGGTCAGCGCCCTCCGAAAGGTTTGGGTACTGATAAGACTGTGGAAGCAACCTAGTGCCCAAGCATGCACGTAAACATGAAACGCATCCACCCCGGGTTAAAAAAAAAGTTCTGTGTCGATTCAAACGATTTTGGTTTTATTTGAGCTGGTGTAAGCAACGTAAAACAAATGTCTGATATAAGTTGAGTTGTTTGTATCAAACTTACTACTGTTTGAGCACCAGTTTTCTGGGACCTATGGCGTAACTAAATACGGCAGCAGTTGAAGGAAGAATGTTGTAAACCAGTGCTTGGAGTTTGCCCCCCCCCCCCCCCCCCCCCCACCCCCCCTCCCCCCCCCCTCCCTTTTTGTTGTTGTTGAGGAGGCTGTCATTTGCAAGAACCAAAACATTCTTGCATCAGGGTATATTACTATTAGCGTCCAAAAATAACTGTCACTAACAAGTTGCGGTTGATTTGTGTCAAGATGAATGATGATGTTGACTTTGTGTTACGTGGGGTCTTTCTATGATGCTTTGCAATGAGAATGCAGTTGCAAAAGTACAAAATTTGATAATTTATTCAGCAATGTCTACTGTTCTGATAATATTTTTGACAACGTGTGGCAGCATGGGAGCTTTCCATTCCACTATTGTGCGGTAATCAGTTAATGTCTGTGCCTTTCTGTTTGGATGTCCCGTTTATTGGTTTGTTTGTGGGGTTCTTTGTTTTCGTGGTTGGACAGGTTTTGACTCGCATAAAAGACATCAGATATTACTCATCCACCTTCCAAAAGACATCGCATTTTCTCTGTCACCGAGTCAGCTTCTTCCTTTACACCAGCACTCAAAACTCACCTTTTTCCAACATGACACTGATTGGTGTATGTGTGTGTGTGGATGTTTGTGTGTGTGTGAGTGCGTGCGTGTGTGTGTGCGTGTGATGGGCAGGTGACATGCGCTTGCCTCTGTGTGTCTGTAGCACTTGCGTATTGTATTATTTCTAAAAGTTGTTCATAATTGTAAAGCACCATGGGCTCATGTGAGAAAGGGTGCGTGGTAAATGAAGTCATTATTGTTGTATTGTAAATTGCACTGCATGGTGATCGCCCTGACATAACTGTACCGGTTGACTGGGTGTGAAACACCAACTGACTGACTGACTTACTGCATGGTGATCGCCCTGACATAACTACCGGTTGACTGGGTGTGAAACACCAACTTACTGACTGACTTACTGCATGGTGATCGCTCTGACATAACTGTACCGGTTGACTGGGTGTGAAACACCAACTTACTGACTGACTTACTGCATGGTGATCGCCCTGACATAACTGTACTGGTTGACTGGGTGTGAAACACCAACTTACTGACTGACTTACTGCATGGTGATCACCCTGACATAACTGTACCGGTTGACTGGGTGTGAAACACCAACTTACTGACTGACTTACTGCATGGTGATACAGCTGTTAGTGTCAAAGCTGCCACAATGGTAATTTTTCTCTTTCAGCCGCAGCAAAGCAAGAGCTTTCAAACTTTGCATGATAATGACCTCTATTTAGCTGCATCCCTGCAGTAAAGTTTTGTTGACCTTGACCTCTATAAAGGCCACAGTGATGTCAGAAATTTAAAGATGCAAGTTGTATTTCTTTTTTCAGTAAAGTTTGATCTGAATGACTTCATAGTAATTGTACTTTTTTACATTTGATGAAGACGCTGACAGTGTGTGTGTTTTGAGACTGTGGCACTTATTCTAGCTCTGTCTAAGGCTAAGACTGGTGCATTTTGAGACTTAAAACTTGGTTGGGATTATTCCCCGGAAGCTGTTTAACTGCGATCTTTCTAAACTTTGAATGATGAACAAATATTTTGAGAGCTATCTGTTCCAAATAGTCACAGTGACCTTTACTGGTTTTAAAGTTGTCAGCAATTAAAAGGTAGGTTTAATTTAATCAAGCAGCAAGGGGAACATATCTTTAACAATGGAAGTTATCACAACTGTTTACCCTGCATGTTACTATATATACGTATTGTGATGTTAACCTTCAAGGTTGAGTGGGCGTTAAAACCAATTAAAAATTACTGTATGGCCATTTGAGTGTGGGTTGATTGCTCACCTGTTGTTGTAACTTTATTTGATTGGTGAGTGATTAAAACCTTGTGCTTCAAAATTTCAAGCTTTGTGAAAACAGGAATGAGTTTTAAAAATTTTAGCATTTAATTAGCATACATATTTTTTTTACATGACGATCCTTTTTTGGTTCACAAATGTCATAAATTTTGTTTGTGAAATAAGTGTTAGTAACAGCTGTTTTGAGTTAAAAATAGGTGAGTAAAATGTTCTTCCCAGCATGTTTAATCTGAAATGACTGTTTAAGACGATTTTGAAACGGTTTGTTTGCCAATGTTCAGCATCGTTTTCACCAGTCAGCCTCAGGAAGGTCAGCATCAGTCTATGGTTATTAATATAAAATTAATCTTGCTCCGTTGGTAGTACTGTTGCCTGAACAATGGTGGCACTGTGTAGCGCTAACAGGATGAAAATCTTGAAGGGTTCGAAACGTGCAGCAAAATAATCTCAAAAACAAAAACAAAAACAAACAAACAAGCTGACACCCACTGTTCTGAAACAAGACCAAAACCTTAAAGAAGAGCGCTTATTTTAATTAGACAATAAAAAACATGCGCAATGTTTGGGAAAAATACCTTTCTTAAGCAACAAACAGAGAATACTCAAAGTAACAAATGATGAAATTGGATCTGTTTAACTTGCAGGGGGGTAGAGAAGTTTGTAGCAGAAAGCAAGCTGGTGTGTGCGTGCGAAATCAACTGATTCGATTGTCCATGTTTTGTATTGTCTAAGTAAAATAAAATAAATTGTTTTGTTTTTAAACCTTTGTGTGTTTCGAAAAAGTTACACAGTTGCAGACAGGTATGTTCCAGTAAAATCTCAGAACTGTGTATAGATCTCTGCTTAGAGTTGGATTTGTTTTCTAAAAAACATGGAGAAAAGCAAAACTCAACTTGTGAGGTTTTCCACACAATTTTTAACTGGAATATTTTGGGTCACAGTGTTAACTGCAGCTTTGATGTGTTTACATTTAGAAAATGTAGGAGTAAACTTGGTCTTCAAAAAAGTGCAAAAATTTCAACCCCCTCCTCCCCAGTTGTGAGTTAGACTGTTTTAATGGGCCACAAACTATTTATTTGCAGCTAGCCATGACTTTCACACTTCAGGCGATGGAATGATCATGCTTGTTACTATTATTATTTCTGTCATTACCATTAATAATTACTGTTGCTGCTTTTGCAATGATGTTTGTTATTGTTAATAGTCAAATGGAAATTATTCAGCTCATCGTTTCATTGTTATTAATGTACTGGTCTGTTTGGTCTTTGAACTTGTACAGTGTAATATGTGCATAAAATACGAGCATGACTTGTGGAGCATTTTTGTACAGTCTTTAATGGAAATGTGGCATTTGTGTTGATTGAAATTGTTCCGTTCTACTGAGTTTAATTGTTTTGTGTCATTTACAATGATTATAATCAACATGGCTAATAACGTGAAAATTCAAATAATGGGTGTTGCATTGAGTACTGAGTTTCCAAAACAACACAACTTGTTTTTGCAAAAAAAGGCCGCAAATTAGTATGGTCACAATGTGGTCAGAATAAAGCATATTGGGTGCTCAGTTTCAAAACAGAAAGGTTATACATTCTTGGATGTTCAGTTTCCAGACAGAAAGGTTATACACTTTACTTCTTCAAGTCATATTTGTTGTGTTTTACAGTGGGTTTTTGTTTCGTTTTGTTTTCAGTCATAGGGATGGGGGGGGGTGTACATGTCGTCTTGTCTGATTCACACACACACACACACACACACACACACACACACACACACACACACACACACACACACACACACACACACACACACACACACACACACACAAGGAATGTAACAGGGAGGGGAAGGAGGGCCCCAAAAAGGAAGAAAACAGAATTTGAAATTATTTGTTGTGGTATCTTTTGCAGAGGTGAGTTTTGAAGGCATGGAAAGACTGAATGTGACCGATGTCAGAAAGGAGAAAATTCCATTGCTTTGGAACACAGCAAGAAAAATCACATTGGCCAGAGGTTTAATGCTCAGTCGACCGTGAAGGTCACGTCAAGGTGAAGCACAAGTCACTGAATCGGAAGCAAAAAAGTCTAAATCACTGTTCACAGTAAGCATCAGTTTGTGTTTGAAAAGAGGAAGAAAATGAAAGTGAATAAACCAGGGAGGTGCAAATTAAAAAGTTAGATATTCCTGGCGGTAGGTCAAGCATGTAAAGCTATATTCTGACCTCTTTCACTAGTTTTAGGTTTTAAAAGGGATATATCTTTCAAGACAGCTCTGTGTTCCCAGGAAAGGGGACCACAACTTGTACATCTGCGGATTCCTTACATGATTGAAAGCACTAACTGATGATGTCAACAGCATTTGGCCAACATTTGGTCAATGATTACTTCTGACAGCCGTGATAGTAACAGATGGGGATCAGGACAATCAGGTCTTTTACTGATACATGTGTTTTTCGTTTGAATCACCACAATGCCCTATATGTGTTGGTTTTGTTTCATATTTGTTCTGCCATTGAACAGATTTTGCTGCAGCAGCACAATGCCCTGGACAGTTGCTTTGGCACTCAGTACCTATAATACTTGTGTTCAGATGAAAATTATTTTGAAAATCAACATTTTAAAATGATGCAGTTTTTGTTTTTCCTGGCATGTATGTATGCGTATGTATGTGTGCAAGTATGCATGTGTGGGCCTGTGTATGCGTATGCATGTGTGTGTGTGTGTGAGTGTGTATGCATGTGTGCGTCTGTGTGTATGAACACGTATGTGTGCATGCATGTGAGCAGGTTTGTCTGAGTGCATGTGTGTTCGTTGAAGTATGCTGATGAAAAAAGAAAGAAAAAAGAAAAAATGAGAGAAAAGAAACATGCTCAGAAACACTAGTGAAAAAGAACAGTCAGAGATGGACCGATTCACTAGGTGAAATTTTCCCTCATATAATTGTCTTCCAACTATCCAAGTATGTGGCCTTTGGTATCTGTGATCAGCTTCTGCAAGCATTCAGCGGATGAGATACAGTAGCAAAGCTGCTGAGATAATTTGAACATAATACTAATGACAGCAGTAGCAGCCTATACAACTCACACCAAGTAAAGTAAACATGGTGCTTAACAGCCACAGAAAGTGTATGGCTTATTAGGGACGGGGAGAAGGGGTTGTGGAGGTGGGCGGAGAGGGAGACTGTTATACCTATCAATATACTGTCGCCTCCAGAATGACTCCTGCATTAAGATGGGCAGTGATGAGAGCCATTTTAATGTTTCATTAATTGTGAGGGACAAGACAGTGTCCAGAGATCACAATTTTTTGAAGAGAAAGGAGAGCTGAAGCGGATTTGAACCGAGGTCCCTCTGCTTACCAGCCTAATGCCTTACTGCTAGGCCAAACTGGCTCACGCAAGTGTAAAATACTCTTTAATATAGCTCTTCTGATTCATTAGCAGCCTTCATGAACCGAGTGTAAAAATATTTTTCTTTTAATATCGCTCTTTTCACTCCGTGAAACCTGTAATCATGTAGAGAGTGGCAGTGTAGACTAGGAAAATGCGTTGCAGGGTAAGGTGTTGGTTAGCCTTGGAGTCGGGGGTTTGAGTGTGTGTTGTCCACCTGCGTGTTCAAGCTTTTCTGAGTGTTCAAGCCCTTCGGAGTGTGCAAGTTGTTCAGATGGTTCAAGTTCTGAGCATTCAGGTCCTTTTGTACAATCTAGGCTGCGGCAGATTGTCCGAAAGACCGTCTTGAATATTTAGGTCTTTCTAAGTGTTTAAATCCTGATGACTGTTCAAGTCTTGAGTGTTCCAGTCTTTCTGAGTGTTTAAGTCCCGATGACTGTTCAAGCGAGGTAGGTATGCTGTACAGTATGCTATGCTAGTACTAGTCAACGTGGATACATGCTCGAGTCCAGTTGCACAGGCTAAAGGCATCAGGTGTTGTTAATTATCTCCCTTGGGCTGCAACAGGAAGTTGTTTCAACTTTACCTCCTTTTTTTCGGGGACCATTTTTTGTCTGCTACATGCTGCAGGTTTTAGGCTCTCTATTCTTTATCTTCGGTCTCTTTGACTTTGATGTGAGAGTGTAATAATATAGACCATCGTCTGCGGCTACAGATCTTTTGTGTACTAATCAGCTTAATCAAATTAATTTAATTTCAAAACTGGAAAAGGTGTGATGAAGCTGCTCGACACAGATTGTGTAAAACTGAAACTGAAACTGAAACTAAAACTAGTGGGCGGGTAAAAGGTTAGTATCGATAGTTGAGTTTACGTTTATCTCAACCGCACAAGGTTTGTTCGCGGAGTGAAAGAAGGGGTTTAGGGACGTTAAATAATGATCAATCTGGAGTTTTGAGTTCAGTTATGTATACCATAGACTATAGTAGTACTACTAGTAACATTTTTTTAGTACTGTATTTCAAACAAAATGTTGCCCTCCTTCTTTTTTCGATTAAGAGCCGGGCCGGCATGGGCGTAATTAGCGCTGGTAGTGATGGTCTTTTTTGTGGCTTGGGTGCCACTTAAAAAACAAACAAATGGTTAAAAGTGTTAAAACTTAAACAGTTTGAAGATTGACACTTTCAGTGCATGCTGGGTTATTTTTGTGTTTCCATAATCCATAATCCACCAGCCTTTTTTTTGAGGATGTTATTTTGATGGAGATTATTATGTGACTCACATGCTAGGTGCAAGTTACCATAGTTGTGAAGTCTTTGTTGTTGCGTTCATCACTACATGTGACTTGTGAGCTGACATTTTTTTAGGATCATTGATTAACTCCCTTTGTTTACTGTTTCAGATTATTTCAAGGATAATGAAATGATTAAATATATCTGAGAGAACTTTGTTCTAATTAAATAGAATAGATGGTAGTGAGAAAAAAAGTTCTTTCCTACGAATCACAGTCCTACCTACCTACCTTATTTTCCTGCCTTATGACAAAAAATGTTATCGTAAGCACAGTTTTAAAAAAACAAAAAACTCTACATTTTTTTGGCCTTAGTTATTCTTTTAAATGTTGATGACTAAAACTAAAACAGTAAAAGTAAAGGGTCTTTTCACCAGGCTCAGCAACATGGAGCGAAAGAAGAAGAAGATGAGTACTGACTGCCAGCAGCCTCACACAGATGGTGGGGAACAGGAAACAATACAGTGCCTCTTCAACAAGAAGTTTGTCTACTCCAACAACTTGAACAAGTACAGCCAGTGGTCTCTGAAACCGACTTCAGTTTTTGGCCATTTCACCGCAAAGCCAGGTACTGAACAAGGCTGCGATGATCACCCCGATAGCCTTCAAGAAAAAGATTGGA
>JABMCL010002589.1:382500-387500 GCA_018857735.1 Alviniconcha marisindica
AGAGCACATCCGGTGCTGCCAGTACTTCTGCGAGCTGCAGTCAGACACCATCTCCCACAACCTGCAACTGTACGGGAAGATGAAGGAGGCGGAGAAGAGACGCATGGCTCGTCTGCAGGATCTGTGCGTGGAGCATTACATCAGAGTCTGCGCCGTCCAGGACATTGATGATGGAGATCGAATCCGGCCTTTTGGCTTCAAGGTACCGGAGTGAAACTCCTGATGAGAGCCCATCTCTCAGAGGTCAGGAGCTGTGTGAAAGTCGAGGTGGCCGTCCTGGGCTCCCCGTCCCTGATAGTTCTTATGGTCTCTGTGGACGTAAAGCGACATTGAATGTACCGCAATCAGAGCTCAGGACTGTGTGTAAGTCGAGGTGGCCGTCTTGGGTTGCCTGTCCCTAATAGTCTGTACGGTCTCTGTGGACATTGAACATTTTTCCTCCAGAACTCAGGAGCTGTGTGAAAGTTCAGGCTCCCCGTCCCTAATAGTCCTTATTGGGCTCTGTGGACGTAAAGCAAAACTGAACACAATCTCAGAGCTCAGGAGCTGTGTGAAAGTCGAGGTGGCCGTCCTGGGCTCCCCGTCCCTAAAAGTCCGTACGGTCTCTATGGACGTAAAGCGAAATTGAACTTGAGAGCCCATTCTTCTTTTCAGAGCCTTTTTTCTAGCAAAAAACTTCTGGTGCCTTATTAACCCCTAACCAAAGGCCACCCCATTTCTTTACAGTGGTAACCACACTTTAAGGTTTTTGGCGGGTCACGCACTGATGTGCTTGTGCCAGCGTGTCCCTTTTGCACATATTAGCAGACGGATACTGTTTGTTACCCTGACATGTACAGTAATTTTAACGGCGATTACATCTGGGAGCCTCTACAGGCCGTGAAAATTTCATCAAAGTAGCAAGACAGAAGAAAAGAAATCCAATGACTTGAATCTAAACAAATCTGAAACAAGAATAACTGCTAGCATTCTAAAACAAGATCCACACACATGAAAGGTTCAAAAGAACGCTATTTATTAGGGCAAAACCCAGCATGTAATTTTTTTCTCTCATTTTTCATCCTTTTTTGCCGTTCAACTGTTGTTTAGGTGTACATTTTTAGCTTGATAAAGGGGATTACCCCGAAGGTGTGCATGGTGTCCTAATAAACAGTCTTCTGTTGAACCTTTGCTGTGTTTGGACTTGAATGTAAACTTTAATAAAACAGTTTAAAAATCCTTGACGCTGACTGTATACACTGCACTGGTAGTCTTCTCTTTCAGAGCAATTTCAGCCGGTTTGCAAACTGTCGCTCGAAGTCCAACAAGGACTGGTCCCACAAGTCAGCTCGTTTGGTAGATCCTAATGTATCGGGGTTCGGCAGCAGCGCTGTGTCACTGCCTGTTGGCAGACTTCAGGGCACCTTCCAGCAACGGCAGCAGCAGAATCAGTTTCCATGGCAACAGTTGCTGGCCCAGATTCAGGACTACTCTGTGGATGAGAGCTGTGCGACTATAAAGGTGAGGGGTTTTGTGTGTGTGTGGTGTGTGTGTGTGTGTGTTGTGTGTGTGTGTGTGGTGTGTGTGGTGGTGGGTGTGGGTGTGTGTGGTGTGTGTGTGTGTGTGTGTGTGTGTGTGTGGTGTGTATGGTGTGCGTGTGTGTGCGTGGTGTGTGTGTGTGTGTGAGTGTGTGGTGTGTGTGTGTGGTGTGTGTGTGTGTGTGGTGTGTGGTGTGTGTGTGTGTGGTGAGTGTGTGTGTGTGGTGTGTGTGTGTGTGGTGTGGTGTGTGTGTGTGTGTGTGTGCGTGGTGTGTGTGTGTGTGTTGTGTGTGTGTGTGTGTGTGCATGTGTATACGTGTGTGTTTGTGTGCATGCATGCGTGTATGTGTGTGTGTGCATGTGTATACATGTGTGTTTGTGTTGTGTGTTTGTGTGCATGCATGCGTGTATGTGTGTGTGTGTGTGCGTGTGTGTGTGCATGTGTATACGTGTGTGTTTGTGTTGTGTGTTTGTGTGCATGCATGCATGTATGTGTGCATATGTGTGTATGAACTGGACATTCAAGGAATTACCCCAAAACCCAAGCTGCTTGATCATTGTTTTTGGAAACAGCACCGGCACACACTTTGTTTGCATTACAACGGTATTTGGACAGCCCGCGGGCATGTCTAAGGAGGTGAGTTGCTGTTGGTCAGAGGATGGCAGGGGGTCAGTTGAAGGTCAGAACACAGCATTTGTTGGTGAGACTGGAGAGCAGGAGTTGGAATGGCCCCTGGCCAAATTGTTACTGCGTTCCACATTGTTACTGATTGCATTTGTGTTGTTACTGGCCGCATTGTTACTGATTGCAGTGCCAACACAGACCTAATGTGTTCCACATTGTTACTGATTGTGATTTCATTGTTACTGGCCACATTGTTACTGATTCATTTTGTGATTGTGTTGTGACTGGCCATATTGTTACTGATTGTGATTCCATTGTTACTGGTTGCAGTGCCGACACAGACCTAAAGAGCAGGAGGTACAAGAGTGGAGAGTGAAGATGGGGCAAAAATTTAGCTCTGTGGCCAGCAGTCACTTCTGTGATTCCAGATTGTTGGGTGACCTGAGGCTTATGCTGCATCATGCTCAGGTAAGCGCTGACCCATGACAATGAGTATTGTAAGTAACAGTAACAGTCGGTTCTGTTGGATAACCATTGACTTGTGTTAGAACCATACTCAGGTATGCACTGACCTCGACAATGAGTATCGTAAGTAACAGTAACAGTCGGTTCTGTTGGATAACCATTGACTTGTGCTAGAACCATGCTCAGGTAAGCGCTGACCCATGACAATGAGTATCATAAGTAACAGTAACACTAACAGTCGGTTCTGTTGGATAACCATTGACTTGTGTTAGAACCATGCTTAGGTAAGCGCTGACCCATAACAATCATTGAATATTGCTGAGCAACAGTTTCATCAGGTGACTTGTGCCTTCTGCTACAACATGCTCAGGTACACACAGACTCACAGCAATGAGTATTGTAACAGTAACAGTCATTGCACTTTTTTCCCTCTGGACAGGTGAAGTTCCACCAACAGAAGGGGGGGGGGGGGGGGTAGAGGGGGCAGGGGGTCACTGTACCCTTGTAATAGGACTGATGAAGTTCCATTAACAGAATGACTGCCACTGTTAAAATCAAATTCCATCAACAGAAAGACTGCTACAGGTGAAATCAAATTCCATCGACTCGGTCGAAACATGCTTGAAACAAACACAACAACAAAGACCTGAGTCGCCCGTGGAACTCTCACCTGGCATACGTGCGAATGCAAGGTACATGAACTCCACCAGAGGTACATCCACAGTGTCCATGGACTCAGTTTCCGTTGCACTCTCGTCCCTCCCACAGGTGAAGTTTCATCAACAGAAGGCGCTGGCCAGCCACTCCACCACCGCCCTGACCCAAGCCCTCCACCTCCTCCACGCTGCCGTCCTGAAGAACCAGTCCACCGCCGATGCTTCCGGCACCTTCCACCTGGCTCTCGAGGGCAGCGTCACTTCCTTCCGGCAGCCAGCCTCTCCGGAACTTTCAGCCTTCGCCGTCCATCGGCTGAGCCGCATGGAGGATCTGCAGCGGCTGGAAGCGGAGGGGCCTGTGGGCGTGGTGGTCGATGTGACCTGCCCCGACTGGTTGGGGGAAGAGGAGGTTCGGTGCCAGACGAGGCTGCTGGACGTGGTGCTGCACGTCTGCAGCGTGAGTACATGCCGTGAGGGAATGTGGCTCAGCGGTCGTGATAACGATAATTTGTGGATTTTTTATCATTTCTGCCCCTGTTGCCACTTTCAGTGCCAGCAGAGTGGCAGCGCCCTGGTCAGGATCGTGCCTGTCACAGCGCTGGTGAGACTCTCTACAAGACTGCTCTGTCCTTGATCATTCTTGTCCCTGTTGTCGCTTTCAGTATCTAATGAGTGAAAGCGCCCTGGTCAGGATCGTGCCTGTCATCATTCCGATGAGCCTCACTGCGAGGCTGCTGTGTGTATTTTATAATTCTTGCCCCTGTTGTCGCTTTCAGTACGGTTCAGATCATGCCTATCACTCATGAGACTCTTCACAAGACTGCAGTGCGTATTGAATCATTCTTGTCCCTGTCGTTGCTTTCAGTACCTGCACAGTGGCAGCACGCTGGTTCTGATCATGCCTGTCGTTCTGACGAGACTCTCCGCCGGACTGTTGTACATCTTCTCCAGCTTGTTTCAGGAGGTGAGTTGTTGTTTTTTACTTGCTGGAGCTCTGAGCAAAGCATGCATGCCCACACTTGCTGTTTTTATTTTAAAGGGAGTTTCATAAGTTTTATTTTTATTTTGTGTCAAAGGTAATGAATTTATGTGAGAAAGGAGTGACTTTGATGGATCCAGGCATTTCGTGCTCCATTTCCTGTCCATTGTATATCAGAAATGCAAATGTTTTATTTTTGACCCAACTGCAACAGGTAAGTGTAATATTTTCATTTATTGCTGTTTAACTGCTGTTTGGTAGCTTTTGAAAAAAAAAGGGCTCACCCTGAAAATTCTAAAGTTTTGTATTGTCATATTAAATTAGTGTTCTTTTTAACCATTGATGCGTGTGGATTCTGTTTTAGAATGCTAGCAGTCATCCTCCTTTTAGATTTTTTTTTTTTTTGCTTCCTAATCAGACCCCCCCCCAAAATCTACACCTGTAGGAACATGGTCCACTTCTGTAGATTTGAACTGGGGTGTGACTAGCTCATCCGTGTGCTCCGACCCACAAATACCGAAGAGACCGTCCGCCGCCACCGGAACAATGAATGTTAAGAAGGTGAGGACCCCGCCTATGTGAAGCAACCTGTGTGCTCCGCAACTTGCTGTGCGTGGTCACCGGCACGGACATATCACTTGCTTACCAAAAACATAAATAAACTGATAACAACTCTTCTTTCTTCTTTTTGCTGTTGCTGTGCAGACAAGTTTTTCCGGAAGAGGGGACAGCCTCTTTCTGCATCAGACGCTGTGCTT
>JABMCL010002589.1:397500-400000 GCA_018857735.1 Alviniconcha marisindica
AACATACTGGGGTTTACTGTGAGGAACTGTGCAGACAGACAACATTCTGAACATACTTGGTGGTTTACTGTGGGAATTGTGCAAACAGACAACATTCTGAACATACTGGGGTTTACTGTGAGAACTGTGCAGACAGACAACATTCTGAACATACTTGTGTTTACTGTGGGAATTGTGCAAACAGACAACATTCTAAACATACTGGAGTTTACTTTGGGAGTTACACAAATGTATAACATTCTGAACATACTGTGGTTTACTTAATTCTGAGCATACTTGTGGTTACTCTGGGAATTGTGCAAAAACAACATTCTGAACATACTGGGGTTTACTTGCATAACATTCTGAACATACTGGGGTTTACTTGCATAACATTCTGAACATACTGGGGTTTACTTGCATAACATTCTGAACATACTGGGGTTTACTTGCATAACATTCTGAACATACTGGGGTTTACTTGCATAACATTCTGAACATACTGGGGTTTACTTGCATAACATTCTGAACATACTGGGGTTTACTTGCATAACATTCTGAACATACTGGGGTTTACTTGCATAACATTCTGAACATACTGGGGGTTATTGCATAACATTCGGAACATACTGGGGTTTACTTGGATAACATTCGGAACATACTGGGGTTTACTCTGGAAACATACAACATTCTGAGCATACTTGGGTTCACTTTGGGACTTATACAAACATACAACATTTCTGAACATTCTGCACTTGGATTTACTTTTGAAATACAAACACAACAACATTCTGATCATACTTTGAGTTTAACTTTGGAAACATGTACTCTGTGCATTCTTGGATGTAAACACACAACATACTCTGGTTTACTTTGCGAACACAAACACACAACATACTTGGGTTTACTTTGCGAACACAAACACACAACATACTCTGGTTTACTTTGCGAACACAAACACACAACATACTCTGGTTTACTTTGCGAACACAAACACACAACATACTTGGGTTTACGTTTGAAATGGAAATGCACATCAAATATGAACATACTTGGGTTTACTTTGAAAATGCAAACACAACATTGTGAACATACTTAGGTTTACTTTGAAAATGCAAACACAACATTGTGAACATACTAGGGTTTACTTTGAAAATGCAAACACAACATTGTGAACATACTAGGGTTTACTTTGAAAATGCAAACACAACATTGTGAACATACTAGGGTTTACTTTGGTCACAGAATTATGCGTCACAAAAGAGCTTGTGCTCAGCATATATAAATAATCCCATGTGAAACAGTTACACACGCAAATCTACATGCACTTACAACACACACACGCATGCATGCACGCACGCATGCACACGCACACACACACACAGACACACACGCGCGCGCGCGTGCGCGCACACACCCACACAAACACCCACACACTCACTACCTCGTCCATTTCAACACAACCAACAACAACAACAAAAGGTGTACTACAAACATTACCCACGACAATCTATCATGACTTCATACGTTACAACTCATCATGACCTAACTTGCCATCCCAAGTCTCTATCGTTTCATTTTCGTCAAAGTCCGGAACCCTAAACGTCACCTCTGGACACTCGCCTTTGATGTTCTGACAGAACAGGTTTTTCAAAGATGCGCCTTTGACAATGTTGAAGCCTACGTCTCCGCCGAAAGTGGAAGGTCTCCAGTACTTTGGACTGCAGATGTAGTTGGACATCAATCCCTTGACGGAGTTGGGTCCGCCAATTTCTATGATGCTGCTGCCAAACATGGCGCGGTAGCGACGCTTCTCCACCAGCATTCCGACGTACATTTCCACGGCGTCGATGTCGTGGTAGAGCTTTCTAAGCTCTGCTGCCATCACGGTCTCACCTGCAAATAAAGGTAATATTTAAACAATAATAAGGAGACTTTCAGAGAACCTAACCTTGCACTTAATCAAAACTGTGACAACAACAAAAATTGGGGGGGGGGTGGCTTGCTAGCATCCTAAGATCCAAAAAACAAACGCACGGTAAAAAAGAGTGCTAATTTTAATGGGCAAATGTGCAAATCGCAAATTTTCAGGATAAGCCCCCTTTTACAGCAACAAAATAACAGACAATGGTAAATGAAAACAGTGTACTTCTCTGGTAATGATTAGTTTCCAGTTACAGTTAGGTGTGTGTAGGGAATGCCTTGTGTGTGTGTGTGTGTGTGTGTGTGTGTGTGTGTGTGTGGTGTGTGTGTGTATGTGTGTGTGTGTGTGTTGTGTGTGTGTGTGTGTGTGTGTGTGGTGTGTGTGTGTGTGGTGTGTGTGTGTGTGTGTGCGTGTGTGTGTGTGTGTGTGTGTGTGTGTGTGTGTGTGTGTGTGTGTGTGTGTGTGTGTGTGTGTGGTGTGTGTGTGTGTGTGTGTGTGTGTGTGTGTAAAGAACATTACTTCTGGATGATTAGTTTCCAGTTACAGTTAGTTGCTAGTGGAATGCCTGTGTGTGTGTGTGTGTGTGTGTGTGTGTGT
>JABMCL010002589.1:407500-410000 GCA_018857735.1 Alviniconcha marisindica
CGTTATTAAGTTACAACTGTTTGTTGTTGTTGTGGCTCTGTGTGTGTGTGTGTGTGTGTGTGTGTGTGTGTGTGTGTGTGTGTGTGTGTGTGTGTGTGTGTGTGTGTCTGTGTGTGTGTGTGTGTGTGTGTTCTTCTTGCTTGTTATTGAAATTCTTTTCACATTAGTAATATTAGATTGCTCTTACGATTATCTCACGATTATTACGTGTGTGTGCGTGTTGTGTGTGTGTGTGTGTGTGTGTGTGTGTGTGTGTGTGTGTTGGGTGGGGGGGGAGTATTTTGCTTCTTCTTTTATATATATATATATATGCTTTTTTTTTATCGTTGGAAGGTGAAATGACGATGCTGTTGAAAAGCACGGTTCCAGTTTTACTGCTAATTACCACAATCATTTTTGGCATGCATCTTGAGCCTGGAAGCAGCGGCAGCAGCAGCAGCACCACCACCACCACCAACAACAACCACACACACACACACACACACACACACACACACACACACACACCACGGCGAAATCTGATTGTTGCCGAAACGGTCTTTCCGGTTTCCAAATCAGAACCGGATATGCTACACGTTTTACTAGTAGCCGCGGCTTTACCCACAGTTCTAAACAGGAAGCCCACGCGCTATGCAGACAAATTCATTATACGGTAGGAATGTTCACGAGCACTTACCTGCATTCTAAACTTTCCGCCTGAGAAACTCCGTAAGCGATTTTCCGCCTCTTTGTCTTTTCCGTACACATTGGACACATCCACCTGTATCAGTGAGAGGTGCATATTAATTTTCTTCCTTCCTTTTGTGTTTAAAGTCTTTTCACGTAAGTGATATTAGACTGAGTTTACAATTATCACGCTAACAACACGTATCAGCAAGTTGCACGAATAGAAATTTATGTCAAAAACCAACAAAAACCAACCTTATTTGCAGTCAACAAACAACCATCTCTCTCTCTCTCTCTCTCTCTCTCTCTCTCTCTCTCTCTCTCTCTCTCTCTCTCTCTCTCTCTATATATATATATATATACATACATTTGTGTCTGTATCCATTAAGGTACATATAAATTATTGGGGTTGGGGAGCATCTGTATCTATGGCTGTGGTCGCAAGTTAAGCCTCCATGCTCCATTTAGGGGCTGAAGGAATAAACATCCTCGAACCCTTCAATGATTATAACTATGTTTGTTGCCTCTAAGAATTAGAAAACATCGTGTACACGCTGGTATGGTTACCATCAGACCATTTTGGAGTCTCTCTTGAAGAACGTGTGTGTGAAATGTTGGTTAAGCTAGGCAGGCAGGCAGTCAATTAGTCAGCCATTCAGTCAGTCAGTCAGCAGTCAGTCAGTCAGTCAGTCAATCAGTCAGTTAATCAGTCAGCCACTCTGTCAGCCAGCCTGTTTCCCAGTTGTATAGATTTACCCCGTGGCCTCCCCACTGAAAACCCAACCCTTTCTTGAAGTCTGTCAGTCAGCAATCAGTCAGTCAGCCACTCAGTCAGTCAGCCAGTCAGTCAGTCAGTCAGTCAGCCACTCAGTCAGTCAGCCAGTCAGTCAGCCTGACCCAGTTGTACAGACCTACCCCGTGAACTCCCCACTGAAATCTGGACCCTTTCTCGAGGTCTGCCTTGAGGAACAAGTGTCTGAAGTGCCGAGCAACCCAATCAGTCAGTCAGTCAGTCAACCAGTCAGTCAACCGCTCACACTTACCCCGTGACCTCCCCACTGAAAGCCCGGCCCTTTGCTGAAGTCTGTCTTGAAGAACATGTGCGTGAAGTGCTGGGCGAAGTAGGCGAAGAGGACGTTACTGCCAGTCGGTTCCGGCAAGAACGTGGTCCTGGTGAAGAACTTCTTGACCAGCTCGTCCGCGTCCGGCAGCTCCTTGGGTCCTGACACACGGATGTCCGGTTTTTAAGGCTCAGTCAAGCAGGACGGTTATATCAGGGCAGGAATATAGTTTGTCAAAACACATCATATACATGTTACAATAAAAAACAGACACACAGACAGACAGACGCAGACACTGGGTACGGGTACGGGTTGCAGAAAATAACACACAATGAGAAATGCACGGGTACCTTCAGTTCCCACGGGTTTCGGCCATTCTCTGGGTACGGGTGGCAGAACATAATAATTTTATACTCTGACAAATGCACGGGTACCTTGAGTTCCCATGGGTGTCGGGCACTCGCTGGGTACGGGTGGAAGGACATAATACACAATGACAAAAACACGGGTACCTTTAGTTCTGGGCACTCTAGGGGTATGGATGACAGGACATAATACACAATGACAAAAACACGGGTACCTTTAGTTCTGGGCACTCTATGGGTGTGGATGACAGGAACATAATACACAATGACAAAAACACGGGTGCCTTTAGTTCTGGGCACTCTATGGGTATGGATGACAGGACATAATACACAATGACAAAAACACGGGTACCTTTAGTTCCCATGGGGGTCGGGCACTCGCTGGGTACGGGTGGCAGGATGCGGGAA
>JABMCL010002589.1:417500-420000 GCA_018857735.1 Alviniconcha marisindica
GCATTCCTTGTAAAATAGAGTTTTCGAATACGAGTTCTCCCTTCCACTCTCTCTGCCTCCCCCTCCCCCCCCCCCCCCCCCCCCCCCCCCCCCCCCCCCCGTCTCTCTCTCTCTCCTGCATGCTGCCGAAAATAATTAACGACTATTCCGCCGACTGACTGTAACAGTGAAGTGCCGCAGCAGAGGTTGTAACATTGACTACAAACCTGCCCAGCTGCAAACGATGAGTTGACAGACGACAACAGCGATGACCAGCAACCAGTATTTGGATTCCGACGGTGGCGACATCTTTCCACACACCTGAAAGCATACCAAACAAATGAGGATCTGTTATTTTCAAATTAATGGGTCGATTTCTGTACAACAACAAAACATCCACCCGTGCTCCCAACGTAACCAACAATTTGACTTGTTTTTCGGTCACGGAGGGGCGGGGAGAGGGGTGGGGGGTGGGGTGCGTGTGTGTGTGTGTGTGTGTGTGTGTGTGTGTGTGTGTGTGTGTGTGTGTGTGTGGTGGAGGAGAGAGAGAGAGAGAGAGAGAGAGAGAGAGAGGAGAGAGAGAAGAGAGAGAGAGAGAGAGAGACAGACAGACAGACAGACAGACAGACAGACAGACAGACAGACAGACAGACAGAGACAGACAGACAGACAGAAAGACAGAAAGAGACAGAGAGTGACAGATACTGAGACAGAGAAACAGAGAGAGAGAGAGAGAGAGAGAGAGAGAGAGAGAGAGAGAGAGAGAGAGAGAGAGAGAGGAAAAACAAGAGTTGAGACAGGAACGGGGCACCAAATGGCGGCCTTGAGATTCCTGACGGGAGAAGGCTACATTAGACATCCGCCATCTTCCTTCGGGGTCACAGACAAGAAGCAGACACACGCTTGGTCTGCCAAGATTAGCTTCGCCCCAACAGCAAACAGCGCTACATACATACACACCTCTATTTGCTTGACTTCCGCTCTCATTAGACAAGTTCTCTACACGCCTCATTAAAGTAGCGCTCCGCTGACAGCAAACAGACGCACAGGTGGAAATTATCATCACCGGTGTGAGTGCCGGAGAGACAACATAGTTACTCTGTTTCAGTCTTCGCCGCATACTTCCCGCCTCAACCTGTGGTGACACCCGACTCCAAGCGTGTACTGGTTATACTGGTTTGCCACATCCTCCCCCCAAGCACTGCCATAACTGGTTACGCAATACGTCTCCAAAAACTGTCAGCTAAAAACATATTTCTTTCCGGTCACAGTCCTGGGTTGTGGTGGCTGGCTGTGATATAGCCGTACCGGTTGACTGGGAGTAAAACACCAAGTTACTTACTGGGTTGTGGTGGCTGGCTGTGATATAGCCGTACCGGTTGACTGGGAGTAAAACACCAAGTTACTTACTGGGTTGTGGTAGCTGGCTGTGATATAACCGTACTGGTTGACTGGGCGTAAAACACCAAGTTACTTACTGGAAAGGCCGGTTAGCCGTCATGTCTGTATGCAAACTCCAATCATCCTTTTAACCCCTTCCTTCCTACCAGACACACCACAGCACAGCTAGTCTCTGCTCAGACCACTGCCATAACTGATTACGCCGTAAGTCTCGAAAATTGTCAGCTAACGGACAGTTTTTCAGTTGCTGCTCAAATGGCAGTGAGTTTGTAACAGACCACTCAGGATATATCAGGCGTTTCTTTCATAACTCAGGTTATACCAGGCGTTTCTTTCATAACTCAGTTTATACCAGGCGTTTCTTTCATAACTCAGGTTATATCAGGCGTTTCTTTCATAACTCAGTTTATATCAGGCGTTTCTTTCATAACTCAGGTTATATCAGGCGTTTCTTTCATACTCAGTTTATACCAGGCGTTTCTTTCATAACTCAGTTTATATCAGGCGTTTCTTTCTAACTCAGTTTATACCAGGCGTTTCTTTCATAACTCAGGTTATATCAGGCGTTTCTTTCATAACTCAGTTTATATCAGGCGTTTCTTTCATAACTCAGTTTATACCAGGCGTTTCTTTCATAACTCAGTTTATATCAGGCGTTTCTTTCATAACTCAGTTTATATCAGGCGTTTCTTTCATAACCGTCCACGTTGCTCACGCCGGCGTAAACAAAACCCAAATGGTTGGAATCGAGACGGAACTCTCTCTCTTTTAACCCGGGGCGGACGCGTCTCATGTTTACTTGCGTACTTGGACGCTAGATTGCTTCCACAGTCTTATTAGTACCCAAACCTTTCGGAGGGCGCTGACCGCGTCGGTGGACAGCTGCGCGGAGATAAAGAGTGCCCCTTCAGTGGCGTAACCAGTTCTGGCAGAGTTTGGAGGAAGGTACCGTAAGGCGATGCTAAGAGCGTGTGGGACGTTAAAATCCAAGGACTAACTTGAATTTTTCAGTTTCCACCATCTCTCCCCTCCCTCTCCTTTCCTCTCCCCCCCCCCCCCACTCCTCCCTCCCTCCTTCCCCCTCCTCTCCCATTCCCCTCTCCCTCCCTCCCCCCTCTCT
>JABMCL010002589.1:427500-432500 GCA_018857735.1 Alviniconcha marisindica
CATTATTGCATGGACCTACATCTTCAAGGCTATTGTAGTCACTTTTGCAAAGGGCTTATCTTCAAGAAGAGTCCAAACCTGTAGTGTTATTCGGCCTTCTATAGTCACTTTCTGTCAGTGACATTATTGCAAGGACCTTGAGTGTCCTATAGTCACTTTCTGTCAGTGACATTATTGCATGGACCTACATCTTCAAGGCTGAGTGTCCAACAGCTGTTTGCTCTTCGTGACATTATTACAAGGACCTACATCTTCAAGGCTGAGTATCCAACAGCTGTTTGCTCTTCGTGACATTATTACAAGGACCTACATCTTCAAGGATGAGAGTCCAATTATTGCAAGGACCTACATCTTCAAGGTTGAGAGTCCAAAGCCGGTGTTGAAATGTAACGGCACGGCAAGAAGATGATGCAATTTTAGAGGTGGGGCACAAGATGATGCAATTTTAAATTGCGACAAGACGAAGATGAAGAAACTTTAAAGCCGGAACAAGAAAAAGACGAAGCTCAAATTCAACAAAGTAGCAACAAAGTTGCAACAAAATGAAAATAGATTTTAACGTTGAAATAGAAGGACACGACGACGACAATGTGGTTGACGATGCAGGCTTGACGATGACGATGATGATGATGATGATGAAAGATAGGAAAACAAATATTGGATCTGAAAACATGAGTTTCATTCTTATTCCTTTCCTGGATAAATCGATTGTTCACTAGATTCCCAATTTGATTTTGTTTTTACCCGTTTATGTGTAAAATGTTTTTGCACATACCGAAAACAACGCATCATTTTTAGATTTGTTTTAAATTTGTTCCTATTTATTTCAGTTCAGTAGCCCTGATATAACCCTATGTGTTTGACTGGGCTCAAAACACCAACGAACTATTTCAATTCAGCAAATAAACACTAACAGATAGACAGGAGCTTTCACAGGACCGTAACTTAAACAACAACAGCAACAGCAACAACAAAGCTAAGCAAACAACAGCAACAAAGCTAAGTAAACAACAACAACAACAACAGCAACAAAGCTAAGCAAACAACAACAACAACAACAAAGCTAAGCAAACAACAACAACAACAAAGCTAAGCAAACAACAACAACAACAACAAAGCTAAGCAAACAACAGCAACAAAGCTAAGTAAACAACAACAACAACAGCAACAAAGCTAAGCAAACAACAACAACAACAACAACAGCAACAAAGCTAAGCAAACAACAACAACAACAAAGCTAAGCAAACAACAACAACAACAACGACAGCAACAAAGCTAAGCAAACAACAATAACAACAACAAAGCTAAGCAAACAACAACAACAACAACAACAAAGCTAAGCAAACAACAACAACGCTAAGCAAACAACAAGTGAACAACAACAACAACAACAAAAGCTAAGAAAACAACAACAACAAAGCTAAGCAAACAACAACAACAACAAAGCTAAGCAAACAACAACAACAAAGCTAAGCGAAGAATAAGAACAAAAGAGCCGCTCACTTTCAAAACTGGACTTTCGTTTCTAGGACTGAACGAGATTCTTCGACTCGATGTCTGGCGACGGGTGAGTATCCCTCACTCCAAATCCCCACCGTTCCCTTCAGCCCATATATATATATATACATTATACGCGTGCTGCTAGCCAGACGCCGGGTGGCGGGGGGTGTTCAGAGGTGATCATTACGCCAGTTAATAAAGCGTGATATCCACACTGCTCAGCACAAAGTGGCGGATGACAAGCGTTGGCACACAGAGACTGGACCGCAGGCCGCCCCGTCTGTCTCACGGAGGGAACGCCTTTTGCAGCCCTTTGTGTCTTAACGGAACCGACGCCCTTATCAACTGACGGAGTTGCTGCCGTGACAGTGTACTGGGTAGTAACTGAGAGAGAGAGAGAGAGAGGAGAGAGGGGAGGGGGGGGGAGAGGGAGACAGGGAGAGAGAGAGAGAGAGAGAGAGAGAGAGAGAGAGAGAGAGAGAGAGAGAGAGAGAGAGAGAGAGAGAGAGAGAGAGAGAGAGAGACAGACAGACAGACAGACAGACAGACAGACAGACAGACAGAGAGCCGCCACTACTGGGCCTGACCCGCTGCGACTGACCACGGATTGTCAGCTCAGGGATTTTAGTTCACTGTTGCTTTACGTCCACAGAGACCGTAATGACTATCAGGGACGGGAGCCCAGGATGGCCACCTCGACTTTCACACAGCTGCTGAGCTCTAAGGGCATGAGTTCATGTTCACTGTTGCTTTACGTCCACAGAGACCATAAGGACTATTAGGGACGGGAGCCCAGGACGTCCACCTCCACTTTCACACAGCTGCTGAGCTCTGGTGACATTGACTGAGAATAAGTCCACTAGCGGTCATGCTCGGACAAATATCAGCCCCCCCCCCCCTTCCCCGTCCCAACCACCCCCCCCCCCCCCCCCCCCCCCCCCCCCCCCCCCCACCCAGCACGCACAAATTAAATTAAACCCGAATACCACTGTTTCAGATGGAAGAACAACTGCCGAGACAACCGTGATATGTTACGAGTATAATAGGCCTATTACGAGTATAGTATTCTACACTTCGACCTAAAAGTGTAATCAATAACGTGATTCTTCGTAGAAAATTGCATCCATTTATTGGATCCAAGCAATAGTGATTACCGTTGAGGCTTATAATGATCTCCTTGCCTGTGTTGAGCTGCCTTGGGGCCTGAACACCTTTGGGGCCATTTTTTTCTAGTATAATATTGTGAGGGCAAAACTGCCTTACGGCAAAACTGACCGTGTTCTGTCACTATGGTAACAGAGAACAACCATACATGTAGTCTTCGTGATAACCGTTCTGTCACTATGGTAACAGAGTGCAACCATACATGTAGTCTTGGTGATAACCGCTCTGTCGCTATGGTAACAGAGTACAACCATAGATGCAGTCTTGGTGATAACCGTTCTGTCACTATGATAACAGAGTGCAACCATACATGTAGTCTTGGTGATAACCGTTCTGTCACTATGGTAACTGAGAACAATCGTACATGTAGTCTTGGTGATAACCGTTCTGTCACTACGGTAACAGAGTACAACCATAGATGCAGTCTTGGTGATAACCGTTCTGTCGCTATGGTAACTGAGAACAACCGTACATGCAGTCTTGGTGATAACCGTTCTGTCGCTATGGTAACTGAGAACAACCGTACATGCAGTCTTGGTGATAACCGTTCTGTCACTATGGTAACAGAGTGCAACCATACGCGTATTCTTGGCGTCGGACGTGCCGTGGTGCAGCGTGACCGTTGCTAAGTCAGACACTCACCGTGCTGCAACGTTGGCTGCTCGGTTTTGCTCAGAAGCGCCGCCGGGACGGACGTCGGTTCGATTCCTTCCCCTGCTTTTGACTCGACCCTTTCTCTTCAGAGTTTGTGGCTTTGAGACCCCTGTCAGTCTGACGGTGTGACTTTGCCCTTCACGATCACACGTACAGAGAATGCGGACGGACGGGGGGGGTTCGATTCCTGGATTTGACTCTCCTGTCTCAGTCTTCAAGCTGTGTGGGTTATGGACCCCTGTCCGTTTACGTGACTTTGCCCCTCACAACCACACTACGGTGCTGAGAATGCGGACGGATGTCGGTTTGATTCCCTGCTTTGATTCTCTCTTTCTACTCAAACTTTGTGGTTTATGGACCACTGTGCGCCCCTCACGATCACACTGACTGAGAATCAAAACAACACGTCGACGGCACAGACTTGCCACTGCTCCGTCTGAGTTGCAGTGAACTAGTGGTAACTGTATCCTCTTGCTCTATAAGGCTGATCTGAGCTTGTCAACACAGCACAGCACAGCACAGCACAGCACAGCGCAGCACAGCACAGAAACTACAACACCGCCATCCTCACCTGGCTTTGTCAGCCGAGTGGCACATGTATAATGTATAAGTACAGCCCAGCACATAAACAGCCTGAAACACCCACATACACCTGTCCTGTTGCTGACTCTGCCTCCTTCACGCCGCCTAGCTTCTGTCCCATTCATCTTCCTAGATGTCCTAGTTCCCGAAATCGGTGAAGCCAAGCCACGTACGCTACGACACGCCAGCGCTGCGGCAGCGATTTACGCCGCTGTAGGAGTTTGGCGTGTGGCGTGAGCTTTAGGTCCGATCATTTTGACACAAGCTGTGTTAGGACGCGGTCGGTGTTCCTGGTTGTTAAAGACATTGCGTGAGGCGTGAGCTTTAGGTCCGTGAGCTTTTAGGCTTTGTTAAAGAACTTTCTGTGTGGCGTGAGCTTTAGGTCCGTGAGCTTTTAGGCTTTGTTAAAGAACTTTCTGTGTGGCGTGAGCTTTAGGTCCGTGAGCTTTAGGCTTTGTTAAAGAACTTTCTGTGTGGCGTGAGCTTTAGGTCCGTGAGCTTTTAGGCTTTGCTAAAGAACTTTCTGTGTGGCGTGAGCTTTAGGTCCGTGAGCTTTTAGGCTTTGCTAAAGAACTTTCTGTGTGGCGTGAGCTTTAGGTCCGTGAGCTTTTAGGCTTTGTTAAAGAACTTTCTGTGTGGCGTGAGCTTTAGGTCCGTGAGCTTTTTTTTAGGCTTTGTTAAAGAACTTTCTGTGTGGCGTGAGCTTTAGGTCCGTGAGCTTTAGGCTTTGCTTTAAAAAACTTTCTGTGTGGCGTGAGCTTTAGGTCCGTGAGCTTTAGGCTTTGTTAAAGAACTTTCTGTGTGGCGTGAGCTTTAGGTCCGTGAGCTTTTAGGCTTTGTTAAAGAACTTTCTGTGTGGCGTGAGCTTTAGGTCCGTGAGCTTTAGGCTTTGTTAAAGAACTTTCTGTGTGGCGTGAGCTTTAGGTCCGTGAGCTTTAGGCTTTGTTAAAGAACTTTCTGTGTGGCGTGAGCTTTAGGTCCGTGAGCTTTAGGCTTTGCTAAAGAACTTTCTGTGTGGCGTGAGCTTTAGGTCCGTGAGCTTTAGGCTTTGTTAAAGAACTTTCTGTGTGGCGTGAGCTTTAGGTCCGTGAGCTTTAGGC
>JABMCL010002589.1:437500-445000 GCA_018857735.1 Alviniconcha marisindica
AGAGAGTCAAGACCACTATTGCCATGCAAGGCTTAAGTTTGATTGGTTTGTCAGCGTGTTGTTGTAGTTCAGGGTCAAAAAGTTTCACTTGACTGGTTCGCTATCCGACTCAGCCTGTTTCAGTTGCGGCCGCGGCGTCAGTTAACCCTTTCCATACTCCACTGAGCCCGTAAAAATTCCATTCTGAAAAGTGACACACGTGCCTGCTAAACGGTATATCGATGGTTCTGTAACAAATCTACTGAGAGAACCGGTTTGGCCCAGCGGTAAGGCGTTATAGGCTGGTAAGCAGAGGGACCTCGGTTCGATTCCGCGTCGGCTCTCCTTTCTCTTCAAAAAGTGGTCTGTGGACACTGTCTTGTGACTTTGTCCATCACTTCCTACTGAAACATTAAAATGGCTCTCATCGCTGCCCACCTCAATGCAGGAGTCATTCTGGTGGTGACAGTGTAGCTAACACTTTCTATACCTCACTGAGCCCGTAAAATTTTCTAGGCTGAAAAGCCGTGCAAACACTGATACACGTCTGCAAAACAGTATATTTGATGGTCCTGTAATAAATCTACTTTTAATACTGTGCAGTTTGGTAGAAATCCATTCACGCGCTCACGCGAAGGAGGAAAAAGAAAAGAAGAAGGCTTTAATGATTTCAAATTTGGCACTTTTACTGGTCGTTGTTTTGAAAGTGACTGCGCGGCTCACCGCATGGCTCACCGCAAAAGCATGGCTGCGAAAGGGTTAACTATTTGGAACGAGTCGTGTTCCGGCGGCTGAGATCAGATCCAGTTTTGTTTCAGGCTGGCCTTTCGGTCGGCATTAACCGACCACGGACCTGCCGCTGCTGCTGCCACTTCGCCCCGACTGTTCCTCATTTTTCGCCGCAAAACGAAACAGCAACGCTGACAGTACACTGGGACCTCCACCGAGGAGAGCTTTCTCTCTCTGAAGAACACGCTTCAGTTCTCAAACCCCTCAGTCCCTTCATAATTCCTCGTAAGCCTACACCCCTTGTGAAGAGCCGAGGGCCAGCGAGCCTCGCTTTGACCCTTTTGCGAGGAGCGCACAACTGTAGTAGCCGGAAGTAGCCAAAGCAGTTATCTGCTCCGTCTCAGTGACGTTTCAGAGCCGGTTTGCTACAAACGGCAACTTGACAGATCACTGAGACGGCAGAAAGTCCCACCGAAAGGCTCACACACGATAATTGTATTATGTATACCGATGAGAGAGAGAAAGAGAGAGGGGGGGTGGACAGTGAGAGACTGAGAGAGAAAGTAGAGACAGAGACAAGAGGGAGGGAGGGAGAGATGGAAAGGGGGGGGGGAAAAAAAAACAGAGACATTACTGGACAGACGACAGCGACAAGAGAGTAGAGAGAGATGAGAGAGAGAGGAGGAGAGAGAGAGAGAAGAGAGAGAGAGTAGAGAGAGAGAGAGAGAAAGAAGAGAGAGAATGAGAGAGAGAGAGAGAGAGAGAGAGAGAGAGAGAGAGAGAGAGAGAGAGAGAGAGAGAGAGAGAGAGAGAGAGAGAGAACAGACAGACAGACGAACAACAGACAGACAGACACAGACAGAGAGACGAGAGAAGAGAGCGTGGGGGGGGTGGGTGAGGTGGAGAGACTGAGATAAATGGGGCAGACTGAAAGAGGGACAGCGAGAGAGAGAGAGAGAGAGAGGGGGACAGCGAGAGAGAGAGAGAGAGAGAGGGGGACAGAGAGAGAGAGAGAGAAGAGAGGAGGGACAGCGAGAGAGAGAGAGAGAGAGAGAGAGAGAGAGAGAGAGAAGAGAGAGAGAGAGAGAGAGAGAGAGAGAGAGAGACAGCAGAGAGAGAGTAAGAGTAGAGAGAGAGAGAGAGAGAGAGAGAGAGAGAGAGAGAGAGAGAGAAGGTTGTTGTTGTTACTGCTCTGTAATGACGACATCCAAACCCGGTACCACTCGAGCCTCCATAATTCCACCTGGAACCGGAACTAAACGTATTGCGAAACCGCTGAGACTCTGACTCCGTTAGTCACGATGGGCTGGCCGGACACTGACACGGTGGATGAAGAAATCCCCCCCTTCCCCTCCCCCCCCCCCTCATCCCACCAAACTCCTTACCGCTAGGCCACGTAGCGGACTCATATTGGTGCTAGGGACACACGCTGGGCGTTTAAATATCGAGTTTAATGCTGCTGTACGTCCACAGTGGAGCCCAGGACGGCCACCTCGACTTTCTCACAGTTCAAGTTCAATGTTGCTTTACGTCCCAGGACCATAAGGCTCTCGGGCGGGTAACCTAAGCACAGTAAGTAAACATGGTCTTAAGTCCACAGAAACCATAAGGCTTGTTGGGACGGGGAGAAGGGGGGATGAATGGGTGGGGGGGGGGGGGGGGGGGGGGGGAGTTACATCACACAGCTCTTGAGCTCTGTTGAAAAATTTAAATTTCCAAACCAAATAACTAAAAAATCCGGCTCCACTCAAACGCAAACAGAAAATTGCTTTGATTTTTGTTGTATCTGTGGCTGGTCTCAGTTTTGGGCCCCTGCTGGCCTGGGCAAAAGGATATGCCTTCACAAACCCGGAAACCCGGCTGCAGCTAAATTAAACCGCAAATCCCAGGTCATGGACGAACAACTCCACGGTCAAGGTCATGCAGCGGTCGGAAGTCGCCGCTTGCGAGTAACTTCCTGTTCCGAGGTGTTCGGCACTTTTCGTAGCCACACTGCCTCACTTTGAAGTCCCTGAAGACCCAGAGCTCAATGTGAACGCAGGGAGGTGGACCAGGGCTATCATTTCCTCTCCCATTCCTTCCCCAGTCCTTATGATAAACCATACGGTTTCTGTGGACGTAGAGCACCATGAAAGAAAGAGACCAGGAGCTGTGTGGACAGGGAAGTGGGTCTGGGCTCTCATTCCCTATCCCTATCTCTTCCCCCGTCCCCGATAAACCCTACGGTTCCTGTGGACGTAACTCACAATGAAAAAAGAAGAAGAAGTGTTTTGTGTGTGTGTGTGTGTGTGTGTGTGTGTTTTGTGTGTGGGGTGTGTGGTGTGTTTGTGGGTTGTGGGGGAGGGGGGGGGGGGGGAGAGAGAGGAGAGAAGTGTGTGTGTTGTGTGTGTTTTTGTGTGTGTGTGTGTGTGTGAGTGAGTGTGAGAGAGTGTGAGGGTGGGGTGTGAGTGTGTGTTTGTGTGTGTGTGCATGCGAGCTGGCAGTGTAGAGGAGATCCCGATGCCACTGTTCAACCGTAAGAAAGCCAAATGCCATGAGTGGTGTTTACCGCTAGAGCCATGCTGTATATATATATAATAGGTCCACGGCTAGAGCGGTGAAGTGATACAATATACGCATTCCGGTACTACTGTTAACTATAGTCAATGTAGCCGGTTCATTCTCAGTATTTGTTCTCGACGGCGGTCGTGCTTGAATGCACTACAGAGAGAGAGAGAGAGAGAGAGAGAGAGAGAGAGAGAGAGAGAGAGAGGAGAGAGAGAGAGAGAGAGAGAGAGTGGGGGAGGGGGTCTGCATGAGAGAAAGACTGAGGTAGAGCGAGAGACCCATAACAAACGGCGAGCGAGACTGAGAGAATGTGTATCACTAGGCGAGAATAAAGTATGACCACCTGAAGAATGTCTAGTATGTCCTATCAGATCGTTCAATGTTCCAAACTGTCCTGCGTACATTTCCATGCAGCTGTTCTGGTCACTCAGTATTAGTTTTTGTTGTTTTGTTTTTCAAGTAAAATGTATTGCACGGGGGTGGTGGTGGTGGGTGGTGGTGTATTTTTGTGTGTAGTTGGGTTGTGTGTTTGTGTGTGTTCGTGTGTGTGTGTGTGTGTGTGTGTTTTTCGTGTGCGGCGTGTGTGTGTGTGTGTTCGGTTGGTGTGTGTGTGTGTGTGGGATGTGATGTGATGTGTGTGTGTGTGTGTGTGTGTTGTGTGTGTGTGTTGTGTGCGTGTGTTGTGTGTGTGGGTGTGTGTGTGTGTGTGTGTGTTGTGTGTGTGTGTGTTGTGTGTGTGTGTTCGTTCGTTTCGTTCGTTCGTGTGTGTGTGTTTTTGTGTGTGTATGTGTGTGTGTGTGTGTGGTGTGTTGTGTTATGTGGGTGTGGGGGGGGGGGGGGGGATATGTTGAAATACTGGAAGTAGCCTATGTCAGTATCGGTTTTCACTGGTAATACAACTGTGACACTGCTATATTCTCCTCGGCACACAGCAATCTGTGTAGCAGATACACTGAAAAAGACTGACGCAACGGAGACAGGTGGGATAACAACCACTCACACGATACGTCCGTTACGGGTTAGTTCATTCTTGCATTCTAACGTCTCGTCGGCAACGGCATAGTGTCGCCCGAGGACGAATAAAAAGGGACAGACAGAGAAGATTTAAAAAAAACAAAAAACAAATCAGCCACGAAGACCGAAGCTGCTGACTTACCTTGAAAATGGCTGAATGGACCGCCGCCTTTTTCTGCTGAATATTGATTGACTGAGTCGACGATTCTCCTGAAGCTCCAAGTGAGTGCTTGATGACAGCGGTAATGATAACTTTCAACGGCGGGGTCTCGACCGCACTTGAACACTCCAGAACAAAAACACACCGCTCTGTGTCTCTAGTCGAACTCAGTTGACGTCTTCTCTCTGTGACGCGGCCGACAGAAACAACGCCACCGTGACGATGCACGCGCTATAACTCGCTTGATCACTGAACCGGTTCACGCAACACGTCACGTCTCGGCCACGACTGGTTGCCACTTTGCGCTGAAACCTCGAAGATATATACACACGAGCAGCCCTTCAAAAAGAACAACACATGGATCCGTACGCGGAACTGTTGTCCGATTGAGATTCTGTGTAATGTCCTCGACTTGACTCCGGCCGCTGTCAAGTGCGTCACTGGGCCTTAATCAGTTAAGTCTGTGGAGCGGAACTTCTCAGTAGGTTATTATTAGCACGACTGAAGGACTGAAACGACTGTAACGGCGAGAGATTTAAACTGATCAAAACAAAATAATTCAGTGGTCTCGGCTAGCCGAACCGCGTGCGTTAAATTGTCAGTCAGTGAGTGAAGCGTTTCGTGCGGAGAAGCGTCATTCAAACCACAAACTGACAGTGAGCTGGGGGAGGGGCCCAGTCCGTCCCCGTCTAAGTCAACGCGAAAGACAGCTACTCGTAAAAAGAGAGAGAGAGAGAGAGGGGAGACCGAAAAGCAGCCGCCTGGAAGTAGAGTAGAGTAGCGAACGAAGCCAGTGGCTTTGGTGTGAATGAGTAGGCTATAGCGGTAGTGGAAGTAGTCGCAGTAGTAGTGTGTCAGTCGGCGCGTGCTGGAGTTCACTGAGCCCAGTTCACTGAAGGTTGTTCCTTCGCTAGACCGCTCGTGCAGTTATATATATAGGGACACACTCCGTTCCCGCTGTTTTGTTATGGACGACCTGCCGTGAGACAAAAGTAAAATGCGGGGGCTGGAAGAAGGAGGGCCAGGGCGGAGAGTAAAGAGGGGGGGGGGGGGGGGGGAGAGTCTGGGTGAGAGGGGGGTAGGGAAGGGGTGTACATCCGGAGGAGATTCCAATAGGAAGAAAGAGGGATGGAAGGAGGGGGGGGGGGGGGGGGGTGGTGGTGGCGGTGGTGGGGTTAACGTCAAAAGGGCTCGACTATGTGTGTCAGTGAGTGTGAGTGTGAGGAGACGCGAGTGAAGAGGTTACGAGTGTCGTCACCACACAACGCGGTTTTGTGGTTTAGGCGCGACATGCGGTGCGACACACAACTGGGCCGTGGAAGCCGTACGGCCCGAGGTTCAATTCCTCCCTTTCCCTGCACAGGCACCTGACTAAGTTTCTCGCTGGTGTTCAGTGTTCCGAATGACAGACAAGCATAATGTGAACCGGTTTGGCCCAGCGGTAAGGCGTTAGGCTGGTAAGCAGAGGGACTTCGTTGGAATCCGCTTCGGCTCTCCTTTCTCTTGAAAAGTTGTGGTTCGTGGACACTGTCTTGTGACTTTGTCCCTCACAATTAACGAAACATTAAAATGGCTCTCATCGCTGCCCTCAGTGTAGTGATAGTGTATATAATCTCCATCTTCCCCACCTCCATACCCCTTCCCCTCTTCTCCCCGTCCCTAATAAGCCTTATGGTTTCTGTGGACGTTTAGCACCATGTTTACTAGACTGACAAGCACTGACAAACCAGCGAATAGCGGTAACGGAACGACAACAGCTTCAGAGCTCAGGGCTGTCAGTGAAAGTCGAGGTGATCGTCCTGGGCTCCGTGATGATGATGATGATGATGATGATGATGATGTAGAGCTTCATGTCCTCGGATGTCGTTGACATATTAGGGACAAACTGCGACCAATGCCTAAGCACGGTTCAATGTTGCTTTACGTCCACAGAAACCGTAAGGCTCGTTAGGACGGAAAGCCCAGGACGGCCACCTCGACCTTCACACAGCTCCTGAGCTCTGTCCTGATGATGATGAAGTGATGCTTATGTCCTCAGATGTCAGTTGACATATTAGGGACAAGTTGTGACCAATGCCGAAGCACGGTGCAATAAATCTTTACGTCCACGGAAACCAGAAGGCTCGTTAGGACGGACAGTCCCAGGACGTCCACCTCGACCTTCACACAGCTCCTGAACCATGACTCTGTCCTGTGCCCCACGTCCCTAATAGTCCTTATGGTTCTCTGTCGACGTAACGCAACACTGAACTTGTCTCAGCCAGAGCTCAGGAGCTGTGTGAAAGTTGACTGAGGTGGACGTAATGGGCTCCCCGTCCCTAATGGCCCTTGTTTAAACTGATCAGAACAAATTTATTGGTCTCCGCTAGCCTAGCCGCGTGTGTCGTCAGTCGCCGAGTGAAGCCTTTCGTGTCAGTCGCCGAGTGAAGCCTTTCGTGTCAGTCGCCGAGTGAAGCCTTTCGTGTCAGTCGCCGAGTGAAGCCTTTCGTGTCAGTCGCTGAGTGAAGCCTTTCGTGTCAGTCGCCGAGTGAAGCCTTTCGTGTCAGTCGCCGAGTGAAGCCTTTCGTGTCAGTCGCTGAGTGAAGCCTTTCGTGTCAGTCGCCGAGTGAAGCCTTTCGTGTCAGAGCCGCGTACATTCAGACCACAAGCACAGTGAACGGGAGTCCCCCACGAACGTCCCCGTGGGAGTACAGCAAAAACACTGAACTTCAACAACACCTTCATTACTATTTCAAACAGAACCTGGCCCACTGCGCCATCGCAGAGTCAACCGACAAACAAGGTCTGAGCGAATCGGTGCTCGACAGTCAGTTTGTTGTGTTAGTGTGACGTCTTTCGAGCACTCATCACTTTGTTGTGTTTGTGTGACGTCTTTCGAGCACTCATCACTTTGTTGTGTTTGTGTGACGTCTTTCGAGCACTCATCACTTTGTTGCGTTTGTGTGACGTCTTTCGAGCACTCATCACTTTGTTGTGTTTGTGTGACGTCTTTCGAGCACTGCATCATTGTTGTGTTACGTGTGACGTCTTTCGGCACTTCCTTTGTTGCGTTGTGTGACGTCTTTCGAGCA
>JABMCL010002589.1:450000-455000 GCA_018857735.1 Alviniconcha marisindica
CGCAAGTAACTGAATTTTAAGCTCGGTGATGTAAGGAAGGCGTTTGATATCTGGCGATAGATCTCACACACTCTGTCTCACACACACGCACGCACACGCACGTACGCGTTTCCGGCGTGAATGTTTCATGGAAGTTGAAATTGATTTCTGTTGTACGGAGATAAGCCATGCGTAGGCCTACGTGATTTTCTCCTGTCACGAACCACACTGTATTTCCTGCCGCCTCGCACGCTTTGGGAGTTTGTCCTGTTTTATTTGTATATTCTGTAGCTTGAACGATCGACTGGCTGATTGGTTCAGTGGGTAGCTGGAGCAATCTGAAGCAGAACGAGGCCCAGAGAGCTCGCGCAGAGTCATTCACGCGCAAAAGAGTTAATCAGCATTCGAAAGACGTCACACAAACACAGCTTGACAAGAAAGACCCGAGTCGCCTACTGTAACTCTTACCTGGCATGCGAGTAAATACAAGGCACATACTGGGTAGTTTGCGTATATGTGTACGTATATATAATATATATATGTGTGTGTATATCATCTGGCCCAGCAAATCGTTGTGGGACATTCATTCGCGTAACCGGCGTACGTCTTCTACAATAACACGTCCACACACTCATTCAGGCTTCTTTTCCTAAATTTTTCTCCACGTATAATTATATTTTTCTTTCTTTGTTCTGATACTTCCATTCGTTGACTTCCTTCCGTGTGCACCGCACACTCGCTTGATCAAAGATCTGTTTGGGTGTGCTGCGCCCTCTGTCTGAAACAGTTTCCCTTGCAAAGTTAGGTCATCAGACACATTCTCATTTTCAAGTTGTTTTTCAAAATTTAACTCTGTAAACTATCCTTTGCTGACGGTGTGTGTGTGTGTGTGTGTGTGTGTGTGTGTGTGTGTGTGGTGCGTGCGTGCGTGCGTGCGTGCGTGCGTGCGTGCGTGCGTGCGTGCGTGCGTGCGTGCGTGCGTGTGTGTGTGTAAATTTATTTTGAAGGTGTTTGATTCTTTGGTCTTCTCTTCGAGATGGGCTTATGTGCTCCAGTCTGGAGAAATAGCACACACAAGAATATATTATGGGAAATGGCGCTATAGAAAATGTATTATTATTATTATGATAATGATTATAATAATAACCTTCTCTTCTCTCTCTCTCTCTCTCTCTCTCTCTCTCTCTTCTCTTCTTCTTCTGTCTGTCTCTGTCTCTGTCGTCTGTCTTGTCCTCTGTCTCTTCTTCTCTGTCTGTCTTCTGTCTCTGTCTCTCGTCTCTGTCTGCCTCTGTCTCTTCTTCTCTTCTCTCTCTCTCTGTCTCTCTCTCTGTCTCTCTCTCTCTCTCTCTCTCTCTCTCTCTCTCTCTCTCTCTCTCACACGAACATCTAGTAACTGAAGATCACTTAAACTGAAAGTCGTCGCAAACCTTCTTCTGACCTTGAGCTGCCTCAGGAAAGTGGATGACGTTCGAGTCTGTAAACCACCAACCTGGTGAACAAGATTTTTATTTTATTTTTTAAAGTGCTTTCATCTATTCGAAGAATCTTAAAATGGCATATTTTTGAAGGACTGGTTTGGTCCGGGTATGGGCCCTTACGTGAGAACATTTTAGCTGGAGGAAGCGCGAGTGTGTGTGTGGGGAGGGTAGCAAGGCTCTTCGAACAACTCCCCCCCCAACCTCGCCATCCCCCCCCACCCCCACCCACACACACATACACACACACACGCCCCCCCCCACACACATACACACACACGTATGTGTGAACACGCAAGGTTTTGTGTAGATTTTTTTTTATGAGCTATATATAAAATTTTATTCATTCATTCATTCATTCACGTACACACTTTGACATCGCCCTGATATTAAGACTCGACATCCTGGCATTCCAACATTCCAGACTGACGAAAGCAGCAGAGATTAGTTCTTGTTGTGACGCGCAACATTTTGCGTCAATGGCCTCCAGACGCGTACGCGTCAAGCCCGGAACTGGCAGGAAGCAGCTCCGTGAAACACGCTCAGCGACGTGCAGGTGGAGTCGGGGTGGAGGTAGTTGGGTGAGTGGAGGCATGGAGGAAGTGGAGGGTGGGGGTGGGGGGGTGGGGGGAGGGGGGTTAGGGGCCACCCTGGACTCGCGAGAGGACGTTGGGAATGTGGAACAGCCCGAGGTGCTGTTTCAAAGTGACACAATTGTCGGTACATACACACACTTAACGTGTCGACACACCCCACACACACACACACACACACACCACAAACCCACACACACACACACACACACACACACACACACACACACACCACACACACACACACACCACACACACACACACACCCCACAGGCACTTGATTTGGGTCACTTGTCTTTTTCTTCTTTGATATTATTATCATTATTATGTTATTAGCAGTGGTTGTAGTAGTGGAGTACAAAGTAGAAGTAGTAGTAGAGAGAGAGAGAAGATGAGAGAGAGAGAGAGAGAGAGTAGTAGAGAGAGAGAGAGAGAGAGTACTACTAAAGTAGTAGTAGTAGTAGTAGTAGTAGAGAGAACAAAGAGAGAGAGTAGAGAGAGAGAGAGAGAGAGTAGAGAGAGAGAGAGAGAGAAAGAGAGAGAGAGTAGAGTAGAGTAGTAGTAGAGAGTAGTAGAGAGTAGTACTATAACAGTAGTAGTAGTAGTAGTAGTAGTAGTAGTAGTAGTAGAGAGAGAGAGAGTAGAGAGAGAGAGAGAGAGAGAGAGAGAGAGAGAGAGAGAGAGAGAGAGAGAGAGAGAGAGAGAGAGAAGAGAGAGAGAGAGAGAGAGAGAGAGATGAGAGAGAGTAGAATAGAGAGTAGCAGAGAGTCCAGAGCAGATGAGAGAGAGAGAGAGAGACTACTGAGTAGTAGTAGTAGAGAGAGGAGACTAAGCAGAAAGAGAGTAGTAGTAGTAGAGAGAGACTACTAAAGTAGTAGTAGTAGTAGTAGAGAGAGAGTACTACTAGTAGTAGTAGTATAGTAGTAGCAGCAGCAGTAGCATTTAGAAGTCGACTGGCTGTAAAATAACACTAAACTAGTGTCGCAAACTCTGGTAGGTAGTTGGTAGGACCACAGTTTTGTTTGCGCGCTGCGTGGTGTGTAGATTATGCGCGTGTGTGTCGCCTTGCTGCGTGTGTATGAGTTTATGCGCATGTGTGCGGGCTTGCGTGAGTTTTCCCCCCTTCTGTGGTGTGTGTGTGTGTGTGTGTGTGTGTGTGTGTGTGTGTGTGTGTGCGTGGTGCGTGCGTGTGTGTGTGCGTGCTGTGTGCGTGCGTGCGTGTGTGCGTGCGTGCGTGCGTGTGCGTGTGTGTGTGTGTGTGTGTGTGTGTAGTGCGTGTTTTTTTATTTTTTTATAATTTTGTAAATTGTTTTGGTAGACTATGCTCTAGCATGTGTATAGAATATCATTTTAGGTTAATATGTATCATGTGAGCGCTCAGGGCGTTGATGAGCGCATGATAAATGTACATTATTATTATTATAAGGCTTATTAGGGACGGGGAGAAGGAGGGGGGGGGGGGGGGGTATGGAGGTGGGGGGAGAGGGATATTATATACCTATCGCTACACTGTCACCACCAGAATGACTCCTGCATTAAGACGGCAGCGATGAGAGCCATTTTAATGCTTCATTAATTGTGAGGGACAAAGTCACAAGACGGTGTCCACAGACCACAACTTTTTTGAAGAGAAAGGAGAGCCGAAGCGGATTAGAACCCAGGTCCCTCTGCTTACCAGCCTAACGCCTTACCGCTTTTCTGTCTGCTGATTGCTTTAACCTCTGACCCCGGCATGGTGACCCGACCCCGCGATGTTCCCCACAGGGATTGAGCTCAGAAGAAACGAACGTGTAAAATAAGAACGATGATATCTGAACAGGTTAAACAACAGGCAAATTGTCGGCGGATTTGTCTGTTACGCGCGACGATAAACGGACAGATGAGATCAGTTAGCCTACGTTTCATAAACAAATTTAAAAGAGAGAGAGAGAGAGAGGAGAGAGAGGAGGAGAGAGAGAGAGGAGAGAGAAGAAAGAGAAGAGAGAGAGAGAGAGAGAGGAAAACTTTAAAGAGAGAGAGGGAGAGAGAGAGAGAGAGAGAGAGAGAGAGAGAGAGAGAGAGAGAGAGAGAGAAGAGAGAGAGAGAGAGAGAGAGAGAGAGAGAGAGAGAGAGAGAGAGAGAGAGAGAGAGAGAGAGAGAGAGAGAGGAAATTGACACCCACACACGCACGCATTCACCCACCGACCCACACCACGCGCGATCGCACGCACGCACGCACGCACGCACACATACCAACACACTCACACACCACCACACACACACACACACACACACACACACAACCACACCACACACACAATCACACACCACACACACACACACACCACCACACACACACACACACACACACACACAACACCACAGCACCACCCACACACACATACACACACACACAACCACACACACGACACACACACACACACACACACACACACACACACACACACACACACACACACACACACACTACATACACTCCACACACACACACACACACACACACACACACACACACACACACACACACCACACACACACACACACACACACACCACACTACCACACACACACACACACACCACCACACACACACACACACACACACACACACCCCGCAAACCCCAGAAACACACACGTGTGTTCGATTTTCGGAAGGCTTACTGTTCTGGCCCTTGGCGTATCTTCACCGGGTCCGCTGGGCCAACACGGCAACCTCCCGTCTGTCTGTCTGTCTGTCTGTCTGTCTACACCTGTTATACTTGCTGCTCGCCTGTGCCAGCTACGCTTTTTCCCCCCCTCCTTCTTCTTCTCCACTTCCACCTGGGAGGGAGAAAGCTTCTTCACCCAACGCACGTTGAAATGCCACGCCCAACGGCAAGGTGGCCTACGGGTTAGGACGTCATTGACACTGTTCCTTCGTGACTTGTTTATTAACGCCGAATTGTCCACGGAC
>JABMCL010002589.1:460000-462500 GCA_018857735.1 Alviniconcha marisindica
CGATTTGGTTCCCGGTAGCTCAGAGGATATGCATATCTTAGAGGCTCATGTCTGCCCATCAGAAGTTTACGACAGGCCCTCCAGGATGCAACTACAGTACGTGTCACCTGGCATGCAAGCAAATTCAAGGCAAATAAACTCACCAAACTGAGGTATATACTCAAACAAGTTTACCGTAGATTATTCAGAGCGCAGGAGCCTGTGTGAAAGTCAAGGTGGCCGTCCTGGGCTCCCCGTCTCTAACACACACACTCTCTCCCCCCCCTCTCCCCTCTCTCCCACACACACACACACACACACACACAAAACACACAAACACACACACACACACACACACACACACACACAACACACCCACCACACACAACACACACACAACCAACACACACACACACACACACACACACACACACACACACACACACACACACACACACACACACACACACACACACACACACACACACACACACACACACACACAACACACACACACACACACACACACACCCGCACACACCACACACACACACACCACAACACAAAACACACACACACCCCCACACACACACACACACACACACACACACACACCACCCCACACACACCACACGCACCACACCACACACACCACACCACACACACACCACACACACACACAAAAACCACACACACACCACAAAACACACACCACACACACACTCACACCACACACACACACCACACACACACACACACACACCACCACCGACGCACGCACGCACGCACCACCCGCACGCACGCACGCACGCACGCACGCACGCACGCACCACACACACACACACACACACACACACACACACACACACCGATCTAATAAAGATATGGCCGGCGGCCCTGCTTGTCACGAACGTTGGTCAGACCTAAGCAAATAAACAGTCCGCCATTTTATTGAAACTGTCAGCTGCTCTCTCAATCAGTCGCCAACGGTACCGAGAATACCTACGAAAACAACAACAACAAAAACCGCCTTCAGCTGAATTTCTTTAACTGTTTTGCCGTGCCATGTTCTGCTGCTGCTGCTGCTGGTAGCTACTACACTGAGTTGCCGCTGGCTTGCCCAGAACCTGAAACGGGGAAAATCGCATTCACTTCAGCTTTAACAAGTGCGTGCGAGCAGTGCTCGCTCGTTACGGCTGTTACGTCTGCGCATGTGGCCACGCCGGCTAGCGAACGGTTTTGCCGGCTGTTACATCATTCACTCAGCGCCGGAAAACCCGACAACAAGGCGCGTGCACTGGCTGATTCCGACACGTGGTGGCGCTGGTGTTGGTCATGGACGGAGCCTGGTGTACGTGCACCAGGTTGATTATTCAGTCCTTCCCTTTTACTTGGAAACTCCTGTTTTCCCGCTGGCTGACGTCTCGGCACTGTGACTCACATAGCAAATGCCAGGAGGTTGTGTAGACCTCTTTGCCCTTACTGAACGTCTACACGGCATCTCTCTCTCTCTCCTGCCACACTCCCATCTCTCTCTCTCTCCTGCACCCCCTCTCACTCTCTTCTGCCACACTCCCATCTCTCTCTCTTCTCCGATAGGTTCTCTCCCTTCTTCTCCCCCCTCTCTCTCTCTCTCCTGCATTCCCTCTGCTTTTGAGCCCCTTTCCTTTTTTCCCCTAAGTTTCTTCGCCCCATTTTCCCCCCCCACCCCCCCACCTTTTCCCCCTTTATTTCCCCCCCCCTTTGTTCCTGAGGTCGTCCACCCCTTCCCCCTCTCTCCATCTTTCTCCCCCTTTTCCCCTCCCCTCTCTGTCTTTTAGCCTCCCTCGTCGCCTCTCCGTCCCACCCCCATTTCTTCCCGTTTGAAGTCTGTGTCTGTCAGGGTTCTCTGTCTCACTTTCTCCCTGTTTTTTTCTCTCGTCAAAGCCTTCTGTCTGTCGTCCCTCTCTTTCTCTCTCTCTCTCCTCCACCCCCCCCTCACTTCTTTTCCCCCCCCATCCCTTCTCTCTCTCTCTCTCTCTCCCTGCCCTGTCTGTCTGTCTGTCTCGTCTCTCTTTCTTTCCTCTCTTCCCTCCCCCCCCTCCCCCCCCTCTCTCTCCTCCAAACCCCCCCTTTTTCCCCCCCTCCACCCCCCTCTCCCTTCGTCCCCATTTTCCTTTTTTTTATCCTTTTGGAATAAAAATTAGTGGTCCACACCAATAAATGGAACCCCCCGGGTTCCTGTCGTAACATTCTGATGGGGATCTAGGATGTGTGTGTGGAACCCCACTCCCTTCCTCAGACTGGCTTCCGGCTTCTGTGGCCGCAGCCTGACATTCCAGACGAGCTGCCATATGATCCCGGAACCTTTTGGCTTTCGCCTGTGCGTGATAAATATTTGCATGCACTCCTTTAGGAAAGATTCCGGATAAAACCTTTTTTTTTTTTTTTAAATTAATCAGTCGGACATGATTCAGTTATTGCCTGAAATGATTCATTGTCATCATGTTGGTTCAGGTCTTCTTTTTAAAAAGAAGAAGAA
>JABMCL010002589.1:467500-470268 GCA_018857735.1 Alviniconcha marisindica
TTTTGTGGTTGTGTGTGTGTGTGTGTTGTGTGGTGTGTGTGTTTTTGTGTGTGTGGGGGTGTGTGTGTGTGTTTTTTTGTTGGTTTTTGTGTGTGTGTGTGTGTGTGTGTGTGTTTTGTGGGTGTGGGGTGTGTGTGGGGTGTTGTGTTGTTTTTGTGTGTTTTGTGTGTGTGTGTGTTGTGTGTGTGTGTGTGTGTGTGTGTGTGTGTTTGTGTGTGTGTGTTTTGTTGTGTGTGTGTGTGTGTGTGGTGTGGGGTGTGTGTTTTGTGTGGGGGTGTGTGTGTGTGTGTGGGGTGTGTTTGGGGTGTGTGTTTTTGTGTGTTTTGTGGTGTGTGTGTGTGTTTGTGTTTTGGGGTTTTGTGTGTGTTTTGTGTTTTTTGTGTGAGGGTGTTTGTGTGTAGTGTGTGTGTGTGTGGGGTGTGGTGTGTGTTGTGTGTGTGTGTGTGTGTGTTTGTGTGTGTGTGGGGTGTGTGTGTGTGGGGGTTTTGTGTGTGTGTGTGTGTGTGGGGGTGGTTTGGGGTGGGTGTGTGGTTGTGTGTTGTGTGTGTGTGTGTGTGTGGGGTGGGGTGGTGTGTGTGTTTTTGTGTGGTGTGTGTGTGTGGGGTGTGTGGGGGGGGGGGGGGGGGGGGGGGGGGGGGGCGGGTAAAAAAAAACGGAAAATTTAAAAAAAAAACGGACGCAAAAAGACGCAAAAAAGACGCAGCAAAAAGGGAAACGGACAGGAAAAACAAATGTGGGGGGCGTGCGGGGGCTCCTGCGGGGTTTTGGAGTGTATTTTTGTGGTTTTGTTTCGGGGGGGGGGGGGGGGGGGTAAAAAAAGCAAAGAACCCGGCAAAAAAAAAAAACTGTTCCAAAAAAAAACCCCATTGGGGGCGGTGGAGTTAAAATGTGAAACAAAAAGCACTAAGCGAGAACAGTGTAAACTTCTAAAAACCCAAGCACCCCCCCCACGCGCACTAAACACACACACACACACACACACCCACACACACACACAACACACACACACACCACCCACCCACACACACACACCACACACACAAAAACCCCACACACTCACACACACACACACACACACACACACACACCACACACACACACACCCACACACAACACACACACAAACACACACAACCCCACACACACACACACACAAAACACACACACACACACACACACACAACACACACACATAACACACCCCCCCCCCCACAAAACACAAACCCCACCCTCTCCCTTCCCTTCAAACACACACACACCACCAACACACACACAACCACACACACACACACACACACACACACACAACACCCACACACACACCACCCACACACACAAACACACACACACACACGGGCCCCACACACGCCACACACACAAACACACACACACACACACACACACACACACACACAAAAACACACCACACCACACACACACACACAACACACACACACACACACACACACACACACACACCACACCCCAAAACACACACACACACACACTTTAAAAAACCCTCACATACTTTAAAAAACCAAACAAAAGCTTTAAAAAGCCCCAGCTCATCCGACAAAGCTAACAAAAAAGGGCCTTTACATTGGCCCCCCGAACCCCGGGGAACAAAAAACCCGTCTGGGGATGTTTAAAAAAGGCCCATCCCCCGGGGAAATTTTTCCCGGGAGATTTTTTTTGGCCGGATCTCAATGGTTCGAGAGCAAATGGGGGGGACTCTAGGATCTCTTTTAAGACGGGCCCTGCACGCGAGACCGGAAAAAAAAAATTTAACCCTAAACGCTAGATCGGGGAGACCCCCAAATTTAAAAGGGGGGGAGACAGACTTTTCTTTTTTGACCCGTCTAGGTCTGTTTTCTGCCTGCCTGTCTGTTTTCCCCCTGCCTCTCTCTCTGTTTTCTGTCTCTCTTTCTCTGTCTCTGTCTCTGTCTCTGTTTTCTCTCTCTCTGTCCTGTCTCTTCTTTTGCCCTTTTCTGCCCTCCCCTCTCCTTTTCTGTCTCTTCTGTTTTCCCCTTTTCTGTCTCTGTTCCCTGTCCCCTGTCTCTTTCCTCCCTCTCTTTTCTCTCTCTCTCTCTCTCCCCTTCCCCTCTTTCCGTTTTCTTTTTCTGTCGGGCTTTTGCCCCTTTTTGTCTGTTTTCTTTTTCTGTTTTATCTCCCCCGAAATAGGCATGTCTGTTGTGAGACGAAACCAAATGTCTCTTCTCTCTCTTTTTCTCTGTCTTTGTCCTTTTTTGTCTGTTCGTCTGTCTGTTTTTTGTCTTTGTGTCTGTCTCTTCTCAGTTTTATCTCCCCGAAAAATGCATGTCGGGCGCAAAACCAGAAAGGCCCGGGGAAATGTTTGCCCTGTCTGTCAGTCCTTTCTTTCTTTTTCTTTTCTCTGTTTTATCTATCGGTATTATGTCTGTCACAACCGGGGAAATCGAGAGAACAAATGCTCGGTGGGAAAATCTTTTTTTTTTGTTTTTTTTTTATTCCAGTCCTTTTGATAGTCGCACTGATTTACCCTATATTTACGTATTTATAAAGGGGCGCGCGCACACGTACACAAACCCCCACACACACCACACAACACACACACACAACACAACACACACACACACACACACCCACACACACACACACACCAAACACACACACGCACACAACACACACACACACACACCACACACACACTCACACACACACACACACAACACACACACACACACACCACAAAACAACACACACACACACAACACACACACACACACACA